>OX422207.1:751552835-752152835 GCA_949130495.1 Sambucus nigra | reverse complement strand
TGCGCTGCCATCTTCATTATTGCACATTAAATGCATAGTTATCCTTTGATCTTCCTGGTTGGTATGCCGACCAACTCTCCTCGGGTGCCGACTAACACTCCTCGGGTGCCGACTAACTCTCCTTGGGTGCCGACTAATTCTCCACGGGTACTGACCAACTCTCCTCGGGTGCCGACTAACTCTCCTCGGGTGCTGACCAACTCTCCTCGGGTGTCGAATATTGCCATGTAGGATGACATGTGTCCTTTTCTGATTGGTCCTCATAGATGGAGAATTTTTGCATTAACAATAGGCTTTAATGCAAATTAATGTCGCAATTAGGCTACTATGCAAGGAGTGTAAATATTTTTTAATTGGTAGGCAATGCTTGTAAGACACTGAATGAGGTACCAAAAGAGAAACGAAATGATTCGGAAGTGAGCAATAAGATTTTTATGGATGTGGTAGAATGAGGAGGGAATGGATATAATTTACTAAAGGGAGTAGGTATTAGGTAAGAATCTACACAAGCAAGTTCCTCTCATGCTTTATTGGAATATATTAATAGACTAAAGAAAGACGTTGAAGATCGAAAGGCTCAACATTGACAAGACGCTAAAGATCGAGAGGCTTGACATCGACAAGATGCCAAAGATCGAGAGGCTCGACATGGACAAGGATCTAAAGATCGAAATGCTCGACATCGACAAGAATTCGAAGAATTAGATATTCACCACCAAGAAATCCTACTACAACCAAAGAATGACATGAAAAGCAAGATGAACAGTTTGTTTTAGAGTATTATCCCTTATCATGCTTCCATTATCTCAACGACCCATACCAAGTAGGTAATATAACACGTCTTTATCATAATGGGATTGGTGTAATTTATATATAACTACTTATTATGTATAAAGATATATTTTTCTAATTACACATGTATTTTATCTTCTAATATAGTTATTTTATGTCAACATATGCATGTGAGGGAGTGTTAGGTAGGATACATGTTGTGGCTATTGATGTAGTTGTTTTTAGTTAATTTTAATGTTTAAGTAGGTTTATTTTCATGAATAAACAAAAGAGACTCTACCGGTTTTAAAAAAATATTAAGTGTTTTTAAAGATGATTGATAATAAGATATATAAATTTGATAATGTTTTTAAATATTGTTATTTATAGGAATTATTAAAAAAATCTTCTTTGTTTAAGGTAATTGACACTAAATAAATCTTATTGCAAGTGGACACCTTTGGTAGACAACAAATCGTTGATATCATTTTGTTGGAGGTCGTACGCTTCAAGATCACGAGTTTACTTTGCTTATATCATTTTATTTTATGAGTAGGTTTATGTATTTTTGCAATAGAGACAAGTGGAATATTTCAAAATTTTGTTATTACCATTAATGTTTTGGTAAACACGATATTGGACGTGTTGATTGGGTAGAGATAGAGTTTACTTTTGTTAACTCTAATTATAGTTGAATGATAAATGAGTTGTTGTGTTTATTATTAATATTGCAATTTAGAATTATTTAAATGAGTGCCAACTATGTTATGTATTGTTTTAATAGGTTTTTATTCTTGATTAATTAAAGTTCAAAATTAAATTTTAGGAATGGATTTTATCATCCTTAACACCTTGGTGCCAAAATTTTGGCATCCCACCAATATTTTTAGGATGGCCAAAAGTCATCCCAAAACAATTTAATAAAGGCAACTTCATTGTCGTCTCAAAATAATCCCATAAATAATGATTTTCTGATATGCTAAGTTCCCATATCAAAAAACCTTATGAGACGGTTATTGCCGTCTCAAAAACTATTTAAAATAGGCTACTAAAAAAACCCTCTTGCACCATCCCAAAAGCCATACCAAAAAAGTATTTGAGACTTCTAGAGTACCTTTTGAGGCGGCTGAACTACCATCTCAAAAAGCTATTTTTTGTAGCAGGATTAGTATTTTAGGGAGAGGAAACAATGTCATTTAGGGTTGAATATGGGAAATTCATATGCAGCATGAGTATTAGGGGAGGTGTCAAGATCATTGAGGAAGAGATCAGTGGGTTGATTAATGAAGAATGATTAGGGATTAGAAGAGGAGATATGAAATGGATAAAGAGAGGAGAACATGGTGTGTTCTAAAACTATGTTAGGACGAGAGATGGCAAGTATCTTAAAAATTGAATCCTAACATAGATAACACTTATGTTCTATCACATAACCTCAAAAATAACAAAGTCGTGTACGAGGTTCTAATTTTGAGTGTTCATGTGGTTGAAGAATAACAACACTTGAAGGCTTTGAGAAGAGGGTAAGCAGGCGTGATCTTATACGGGCATTTATAGGGTGATTTATTAGAAATAGCTTGCATTGGAGTATGATTAATGGCGTAAACTGCAGTGAGATAAGCTTTACCTCAAAAAGATTTATGGCGAGAGCTGGAGATAAGAAGCGTCCAACTGGTGTCCAAGATATGATGATTCCTACACTCTGCACTTCCATTTTGATAAAACATACTCGAATAGGAATATTAGGAAAGAGTGCCATGTTGAAGAAGAAACTTAAGAAAAATTGTTTCTTTGTATTCCATTGCATTGTCAGCATGACAATTTTTTATGGTGCGAGAGAATTGAGTCTGAAGCATGTGAGAAAAGTTTTAATAAATGGCTGGGATTTCATAATGATTCTTTGTGAGATATATACAAGTAAAACATGTGTAATCATCGATAAAGATAATAAAATATTTGGAGGTCCTCATTGTGCTATGAGGAGATAATCCCCAGACATCATAATGTATCAGCTTAAATGGAGCATAAGTAACAGATTGACTATGAGGAGAAGGTAAAGCATGATGTTTTCCAAGTTGGAATAATAAACAAGTTATATCATTAAGTTTAACTGACCATTAGTGTCCTGTGGAGACAAGAGAATGGAGGAGACCGACAGAAGCATTACCTAAGTAAGAATGTCAGTGTTTAAGAGATAGGGTAGAGGATATGGAGGCATGCACTGAAGTAGTGTTGAGGATTTTGAGGTGAATGAGCTCAACCATACTACCAACTTTATGACCTACTAGTTACCTATCCCATATTTGGATCCTGGATCTGACAGCTAATAGAGGATAAAGTAACATTAAGTTCATGTCCATATAACTGGGCATTAGAGATATGTTAATAGTATGTTTGGGGATGTGAAAAGAATTAGTAAGTGAAAGACTGGAAGTGGAGATATGGATGATGTGTGAAACATGTAATTAAGAACCCTACTCAATATGTATAACTGGTGTATGTAATGAAGGTGTTTGGTAAGAGAAAATACTCAAATCATAGGTCGTATGGTTACAACAGGAGAAATTAAAATACCCAGAAGTTTTATCGAAACAGATAGACATAATAGTGGAAAGAGAAGTACTAAGATTCGAGAGATTGTGGGAGAAGTGTTGTGAGATCATTGATCGAGCTCGATGATTGGATGAAATCTGAAAGAGATAATTGTCGAGTACTACATGGTAGAGTAGAAATAATAGATAAAATTCTTGTTTTTATTTCTGTGAGTGTTATTAATTGTTATTGTGATTAGAACTACATGGTAGAGATAGTAAATGTTTATTAAAAATTGAACTTGAGGTAACCACTTATCGAATTTAATCCATAAACTCATAAAAAGATTTTACAACACATCTTGTGTTTTTCGAAAAGAGTTTTGCCCAAAAATTTTGTTCGGAGTTTGCTCAACTTATAACTATTTGTTATGAATCTAGTAAACAAAAAGCTTTTAGTTTTAAGGTTGTTTTTCAATGTGTATCAGAGCAGGAACACCTTTTGTGATCCTGAAACTTGAGAATTTGTTTTCAAAATTTATTTATGAAAATATCTAAGTATGGAAGAAAATTTTGAGAAGTTAGGTAACCTATCCGAACCACCACTCTTTGATGGAAACAATTTTTCGTACTAGAAGGTGCAAATGACTTCTTTCATTCAAGGAACCCTGGGTGATGATGTCTGGGAAATGATTGAAACAGGTTTTGACCATCCTACTAAACCTACCTCTGACACTGATCCAACAAGGATTAAGAAAATTCTTAGTGAATTTACTAAGGAAGAGAAAAAAGCATCTCTTGATAATAACAAAGGAAAAATACCATATTTATGTCCATTAATGAACATGAATTCAAAAGAATATCTATATATTATACTTCTAAAGAGTCATGGGACACTTTAGTTATTTCTCATGAGGGTGATGAACGTGTTAAAGCTGGAAAAACTCAAATGCTTATTGAGAAATATAACACCCTAATTATGAATGACATTAAATCTTTTGACGATTTCTACATAAGGTTAAGTGACATTTTTACAAAACTTTATGCAAATGGTATAACCTACAGTAGAAAGGAAATTGTGTCAAAGATTCTTTGGTCATTACGATCTAAATTTGATAATAAGAGATAGGAGATTGAGGAAATGAATGACCTTAATACGACTCCTGAACTCCTTAGCAGTAAACTTTGGACTGTTGAATTGGAATTGGACTTTAAAAAGCAATTGACCACTAGAGCCTCTAGTTCTAATGTTGTGTTTTCACCTAAATTACGAGTGCCTAAATTGAACTTTGACATTAACTGTCTTGAAAATTGTGATTTAGAAAACCTTGACAATGAAATAGCTCTTATGAGTAAGCATTTCAAAAAGATTTTGAAATTCAGAAATGATGTAGCCTCTAAACAAGGCAAGTCAAATTATCAACGTAATGAATCTCACAAACCTCATGACAAAGATAATACCAAACACACTTATGACAATAGTAGGAGTTATGACCCCAATAGACCTAAACCTGACATAAAAGATGTTAAATGTCATCGTTGTGGTAAACTTGGTCACTATTCTAATAAATGCCTTGCTAGTTTTAATAATAACAACAAGGCCAATATGTGTAAAACATGGGACGACTCTAGTGATTTTGATGAGGATTTAACTGAGTCCACCCAAGTCAATGAGTACTGCATGTCTTTCTTTGCTAAGATAATATATAATGATGATGCAGGCTTACTTGCTCATAATTTCGATATACTTGTTGATATTGTTAATGATCATGCTGATAATCCTGCTCTTATTACTACTGAAAGCTTATGTGTGAGTTGAAGTGAGAATATTGATGACGAATTGAACGTGTGCGCAAGTAAAGAACCTAACCAAATCATAGGGACAATTCACATAATGCACATAGTGAGTTTGACGATGATCTGCCTGATTTACATGAATTATACACTAAAACGGTTAAAAAGAGTGCTCGCCTAGAGAGAGTGATAAAAACCTCATTTGAGCGTGTAGATCAGCTTAACCAAACCATTAGGAAGAAAACTGAAGCTTATACTGCCCAATGTGTTGCTGATGAGACTAAGATTGAGAATTACAACGAAATAAACTCTTTGATTCAAAAGAACAGCGAATTTGAACAAACATACAAGGCAACCTTTATTGAACTAGAAGAGTTAAAGCAAAAGGTTTCAAATGTTTTTAAAAAATGTCAACATTTTGAAACACAAACGAAGACTTATGAAAAAATCATTACTGGAAGAAAATTTGACTATGAAGATAAGTCTGGCCTAGGTTTTGGAGAAATAGTGTACACAAGTAAGACCAAAGTTTCTCCTGGAAATGTTGCTTTTGTAAAAGAAGGCCAAACTTCTCAAAATGTTCAAAAAGGTGAACCTGGTCTCAATATCTCTCAAATAACACATAGTCAGTACAATCAACAGTTGAAACCAAATTGTCAAACTAAATATGTTTGTCCTTCTGCTAGAGACCAAGGATAGAAACCTAAACCCAATAATAACTAGACTGTTGTACCCAATAGATCCAAGCCAATTTTAAAATACTTTAATAAGAAATTCAAGTCCTATACCCATTTGTACTGTTCTTATTGTGATATTTTTGGGCATACTCTAGATGAATATTTCCAGAAAAGGAAATATAGTCCTACCTATCAGAACTTTAACTATTCCAAAAAGACCATCAATAATTATGTACTTCCTAGACAAACCATAAACAACTCTAACTCTAAAAAGAAAAAGGTAGAGCCCAAGACTAAGAAAAAATCATTTAGAAAGACCCCTCAAACCTTTTCTAAATCTAAAGGCCCCAAAAAGTTTAAAACTCGGCCTATTTAGATTAGGGAAGATAATTTACTACCCCAGCTCAAGTGCAACATTGTCATTTCTGCTTTAAAGTCACAAAGCACTTCAACTGGATGGTATTTAGACTCTGAATGTTCAAAACATATGACCGGGGATGAAATTAATTAAAAAACAAGACACACTTCCTTGGAGGTAGTGTCATGTTTGGAGATGGCGTTTCATCTCATATCATAGGTAAGGGAACATTGAGTGAGCAAGGGCTTCCTGAACTAAATGATGTTTTATTAGTTAAAGGCCTTAAAGACAATATCTTAAGTATATCACAATTTCGTGACTCCAATCATTCAGTTACCTTTTCTAAAAATGACTGTAAAATATTATATGAAAAGGGCAATTGTATTTTGATAGGAAACAGGACATCGAAAAACTGTTACACAGTAATTCCTAATTCTGAATCTTGCAAAATTTCCTGATTAGAGGACTCTGATCTTTAGCACAATAGATTGGGACACACAAATTATTATAACCTTAGAAGATTGAGTTCCCAAGAGATAGTTAGAGGCTTACCAAAAATTAAAAATTATTTTAACCCTATATGTGGACCTTGTCAGGAAGGAAAAATAAATAAATCTCCACATAAGAAAGTTAAAGATGTCCTTACCACTAAGCCTTTAGAACTTATCCACATGGACATCATGGGTCCCTCTAGAACTATTAGCTTATATGGAAACTCTTATATCCTAGTTATAGTGGACGACTATACGAGATATGCATGGATAGATTTTATGAAGCATAAATCAGAAACTTTCAATGAATTCTTAAGAATTCTCTTAAAAATTGAGAATGAGAAGGATACCCATGTGTGTCAAATTAGGAGTGATAGAGGTGAAGAGTTTAAGGATTCTATAATTTCTGAGTATTGTGCAGCTAATGGCTACAAACATGAGTTTATCTCTCCTCAAACCCAGCAACAGAATGGTATAGCCAAACGTAAGAATAGGACCTTACAAGAAATGGCTAGGGTTATGTTACAGGCAAAGAATCTCCCCAGATACTTTTGGGTAGAAGTTATCCAAACTGCGTGTCACATTATCAATCGTATCTACCTCAGAAAAAATTCCAAAGAAACATCTTATGAGTTATGGTTCCACAAAAAGCTTAATCTAAAATATTTTAAAACCTTCGGTAGTATCTGTTATATCTGCAAAGATAGAGAGCATCTTTCAAAATTTGATACCCGCAGAGAAAAGGGAATTTTTATTGGCTATTCCCAAAATAGTAGGGCTTTGTGTTTTTTTAATACTAGAATCAAAACTATTATGGAATCAATTAATGTAATTATAGATGACACAAGTGTTAGGAGTAACATTTGATGAGGATGAACCTGTATTAACCCCTGATCCTCAAGATGATACTAATTCACTGCCACCTGGGGATCCTTCTGTACCCACTTGGGTTTCTAAAGATCATCCCATTGAAACCATTATCGGTAATTCTTCGGAACCAATTAGAACTAGATCACAACTTCGTCAAGTGGCACAATATTCTTGTTTTGTTTCTCTTGAGGAACTCAAAAATGTAAATGATCCCCTTAATGACTCATTTTGGATAAATGCTATGCAAGAAGCGCTAATACAATTTAAGAGTCACGATATGTGGAATCTAGTTCCTAGACCTAAAGACTCGAAGGTTATTGGAACAAGATGGATTTTTAAAAATAAAACTGATGAAAATGGGGAGGTCATTAGAAATAAAGCTAGATTGGTTACACAAGGATATTGATAAAAAGTCTTTTTGCGTATCGTCGTTGTTGAAAGCCAAGTTAGTCAAAATCCTCAAATACCTACAAAATATAACAATCTAAAGTGTAGCGGTAAGTAAGGGTATCAATCCACTTCCTAGGGAGTAAGCTAGAGACAAACTCAATTGTAATTCACTTTTTATTTTATTTTTGGGCTTTTTCACTTTTCTCATTTTTTTAGCTTTTTCAATATTAAAACAATAGGGTGAGGTGAGGTTTTAAACTAAACTAAATATGATATGATAATAACTAACTAGAAAATGACTAAAATGGAAAATAAAGTCTAAACTAAAAATAAGAGATAAGTGAGGTAAAGAATTGTGAGAATAATCAAGGAGTGGGATTACACCACAAATTTTAGTTATTCTAATTAGTTAATTTAATTATTTGAATTCTCCCAAATTAATATCAAAATTACAAATCAACTCTCATTGCAAATGTAATTTTAATAGTAACCTTTTAGAAAGTTAAGTTTAACACTCCACAACTCTAGAAAAATAGATTTACACTCTTTTTAATTAATCACCCGCTAGGATCGACCGATTAAAATTCATGTAAATCTTAGAAAATAATTTTAGAGTTGAAATTAAAGTTATAATACCCCACTTAAGAAACCCCTATCTCTAGTTCGAGTCTAAAATGGGTATTATAATTAGAATTTCGATTTTCTCTCGAAAATCATTTACCCTCTCTCGAGGCGTAAATATAAGGGTGAGGGATCAAAATTAATATTCAAAGGAATTTTTCAAGTAATTAAAATAAAATAACATCAAATAAGGGTTTTACCCCACCCCTTGAAAGGGTATTTAGCCTAACATGATATGAAATATGACAAATTAATAATCAAAGGCATAAAATAAATGAGAAGAGAAAAGAACAATCAAACCCCAATCTCTTGATGCTTAATTGATCTTCAATCCATGAGTTGAAATTCACATCCCTTAATTTGAATGATTCAAACACAATTATATCAATAATCTCACTCAATTTAATCCTCACAATAATTTATTTTCTCCTCACTATCTAAAAAATAATAAAATAAAAATTCTAATCTAAAAACCTACACTAAAATATTATTTCCCTCTCTACAACCGTAGATGGTTTTTCTAGAACTAAAAAAACTTAGATGGTCTTCAAATGGCCTTGAGGTCTTCTTTTATATGCAATTGGAGCTAAGGGGTTAAATTGAGAAAATAAGAATGTGCACATGAGGGGTGTGAGGTATGAGGATATATGGGTGAGGGTAATATGGAGAAAATGCACAATTGTGCATGGATTGTGTGAGATCTGGGGACAAGTGGGAAATGGGGGGAAAAATCAGATTATGGAAAAAAGGGTCGGGGGTATTTTTGGAAATATGGAAAAAGGGGTTAATGGTTTAATTGGGATATATGGCATATGGGTTATTAGTTTTGTGGCATTATTTGGTCTTGAGATTGGCTTGGGATTTATGCAGGTGGAAACAAATCTTGACTTAGGAGAATTGGGTATTTGGCTTTGAACAAGGAAAATGGGTATAGGGTGAGATGGGTTTAGGTTGAAGAAGGAAATGGGTTGGCTGGAGATGCAGGTGAAGGTTTCGTCGGCGGCGCAGGTCGGAGATGGAGAGTGGTGCTGTCGGATTAGCGCCGGCAAGGGGTGCGAGGTGGCGCCGGGTTGAGGCGTGGTTAGCCCGCCGGAGGGGGGATGAGGGAGGTCGGGATTTGGATCTGGAATTGCGAAGAGAGGAAGAGAGTAGGGGCGTTTGGGTCGGGGGTGGAGCAGGTCGTCGGCGGGTTGTGGTGTGGTCGCCACCGGAGTGGAGGGGGCGTCACCGGTTCGGAGATGGGGCAGAGGGGGCGTCGGGCTTGGTTTTTAGTGGGTGACACGCCGGAATGAGGGCAGGAGGTCGCCGACATTAATGGGTTTCCGGGCTTGGCAGGGGAATGGGTGGATGGTTGGTATGGGTAAGGTGGTTGAGTGGTTTAGAGATGGGTTTTTGTGTTAATGGTGGTTGGAGGAGAGGGAGGTGAGAGAGAGGGTGTGTAGGTACTAGGTGGAGAAGATGAAGTAGTGGGTATGTTGTGTGGTAGGGTGTAGGAGAGTTGGTGAGGGTTAGTGAGGTGATTGTGTGTATTGGGGTGTAGGGTGTATAGGGGTTATGGGTGATGTGTGTGTATTTAATTTGAACCCTTAAAAATAATATTAAAATTAACTAATAAAATAAAACTATAAAAAATCTAAAAATTAAATTTCTATTCTAAAAAATAAAATAAAGACTCAATAAAAAAATAAAAGAAATGAAAATAAAAATAAAAATGTATATCTATTAAATTTAAAAGCTAAAGTCCCAATAAAATCTAGTAAAACAAAATTCCTAAAAACTGATCCTAATAAAATAAAATAAAACTAAAAATCAATAAAAAAATCAAAATAAAATAAAACTAATCCTAATAAAAATAAAATAAAACTTAGAAAATACTAAATAAATCGTAAAATTAAAAATGACTCAAACTGAAAATCTAAAAAATAATAAAATGACACAAACAAAACACACACAGGCTTGGGGTAAGTTTGTGCTAGGTTTAGGCTCGGGTTAGGGTACGGGAGAGGTATTTGGCTCCATTTTAGTGAAAATTGCTTCGAATTATAGCTTTTGACACCGCAACTGCAATTAAACCTACAAAATAAACATTTAAGCGCATAAGACCCAAATTGCCGAGAATTAGCAACTAAAATACAACTATTCGGGGTATAAATTGTACAGTTTTGGGTGCTTATCACACCACCCCCAAACAGAGCGTTGCTAGTCCTCGATCAATAAGATAGAGAGAAAGAGACAGATAAGAAACCGAAAGTGTACCGCTTTCGCGGGCACATGCGATTGCACTTAGCATGTGCAACAAGCCTTTAAACCTATAGGTTGCCCTACAGGACGAGTTGTGTCTCGTGAGGGTTTGCAGGGAATATACACACAAAATTCTTTATTTGCAAAATGATTTATTAAAGGGCAGTCAATCTCTTATTAGACATAGAATAATCGCACAATCCATCATGAGATAAATGATTTCAGAAATACAAGCTAGAAGTGTAAAAATTTTAACTAAGTAAATACTCAAGGCACATCCTTCCTAGAACTCAACGTGTGTATTGTGAATCAGTCAAAATGGGTTGAGTATCATAAGAGTAATTCCTAGATTGCCTCGTCGGAATCAACGCTTCAACTTCAAATCTCACGGATATATCTCTCTCAAACGAACTCTCGAGGTTTGGGTTAGTGTATCGCTCTTCTGTGTGAGGAGGGGAGTAAATGTAAGCAAGTTCAAACGTCTCACACACACATAAGAAAGAACGAATATATAGAAAAGTGATCTCATGAAAGAAATGCTGATCACTATAGCGAGAACGTCGAGTTATTCACCACGTGGACTTTCATTTGCCCGAACACCTAGGGGAAATATGGATGATTATGGGTGAGGGGTAAATGAAATGGGATATGTGGTATGAGGTAGGATAGGATGAATGTGTGGTGTATGATGGATATATG
This sequence comes from Sambucus nigra, assembly GCA_949130495.1. Classification (NCBI taxonomy): domain Eukaryota; kingdom Viridiplantae; phylum Streptophyta; class Magnoliopsida; order Dipsacales; family Adoxaceae; genus Sambucus; species Sambucus nigra. The sequence continues at coordinate 752,141,392 of OX422207.1, read as the reverse complement.
ATGGGTAAAAGATGGATGCGAAATCGATGCGAAAGAAGAGTGTATACACTTTAGGCACAAATGTCTTTATTACTAAATACAAATTACAAGTCTCTTTCTTTTCTTTTCTCTTTTTTTTCCTCTCTTTTTTTCGATTTTTCTTTTCTTTTTGCTATTTTTCTGTTATTTTTTTTCTTTTTTCTTTCTCTTTTCTTTTTCTCTCACTTTTCAAACCAACACTGAAGACATTTACATTTGAAATCAACACTCTTTATTTTAAATCATGGAAGATATATGAGTGGAATGATAAATGGATGGTGTGGGGAATGTATATGAAATATGGAAGAGCATGGGAATGTAATGGGTGAGTGAATGGAAATGTGATATGGGGGAAAAGTGGTAGGTGTATGGATGAAAATCTAGTATTCGGGACAAATTTCAAGACACGTGTTTCTTACAACTCGAAAGTGATGTCATTCTCAGTCATCAAGCCAAATTTTTATGAAAGATAATGAGATCATACAATAATTTAGTGCGGACCCAAAAGAAGTTGAATAAACTTGTGACTCGGAGATTGCGTAAAACTCTCTAAAAGGTGAAAGGCACAAATCTCACAAGCTAAAGTCTCCACTAGTGATACTTAAGGTTCTCTTTAGAATTGTAGTACTCCTCAACTCTAAACCGTATTGACATGATAAGTGCGCAAATTTTGTTGAGTCTAGAAATTCATGGTGCAACATACCTTGTTACTTATTACATAAGCTATTTAGAAAAAATATTATCTAGCTTGATTCCTAGACTTTTGAAAGATGGACGATTGAAAATTCACATCAATGAGTGAGATGAAAGAAACTGCACGAAATTTTAAAAATCAGGTTTAAAATCAAACTTTTTTCAAAAGAGGCATGATTTTGATAAAATTCTCCACCCCCAAACAAAAAGGAACATCGTCCTCGATGTTAGATAAAATGATTTTTAAAATTGAGAGCATAAGGTAGGAAAGACATTACCATAATGAACCGCTAATGAAGTGGACAGAGGTAACCAAGATAAACCTGAATAAATGATAAGAGAAAAAATATGTACAAGTCTACAAAGAATGATATATCACAGGGTGATGTGAAACACCACCCCCAAACAGGATGAGACTAGTACAAGAAACGCAGGCTACCTACCAATAGCGCTAAGTTTAATGTCTTCAGCCAGACCGATGGGATCTCACCGTAAAGATAAGATCTATGAAAGTGCGGGGTGGCAGAAAAATTAGGTGATGAGAATCACCCCCAAACAATACTGAAGCGTCAGTCTTGCTGGATAGAGGCTAAAGTGGTCAATGCACTTGTATGGAAAAGTGTATCACACGATGCAAAGCATCGATGGACCATGGGCGTGTGGGTATTAAGGTAAGGGTGAGGATGGAAATAGTAAAGAGGTATCGGTCACGAGCCTTATTGAGCCAAAAGGTGAGGGCAACTAGGGCCCTATAAGCATGGTGCTCAAGTTGGTGAGGGAGGCGAAATGGTGTGGACATAGGAATGGAATGGGCCTCATAAAAATCACACGACCGTTCTATGATTGGGATATAATATTGGTCGCGTCGTGACACACCAGGGAGCTGTTGAGAAAAATAAACACCATAAGGAAGTGGTGTGTATGGGGGAACAAGCTCGGTGTCACGAAAATGGAGAAAATCACCACATATACTCTCGTGGAAGGTGGAGGATGGTTTCAGGTGAGGATCTAAAAATGTAGATGGAAACATGAACTGTGTAAAATCACTATCCAAACTAGGTGGTGGGGTAGAATGGATAATGGGTGGGTTGGGTGAGACAAATGGTTTATCGGGTGGGATAAACGGTGGAGGAAGATGATCCAACTCAAGCGTGGGAGACACACACTCATTGGGAGGAGTAAAGTAATACTCACAAGGGAGTGTGGTTTCTAAAGATGGAGTGATCAACTTCTCCATTATAGTAGCATTGGTAATTGTGGTGGGTGGGTGAGACGAGGCACCAAGATCAGAGATAGAAGAATCACTAGAAATATCAGGCTCAATGGGAGCCATGCATGGTATAACATCATCCATATCCGAATAGGTTGACACTATCACGTATTTTATCTTGGGAAAATGGTGAGCACTCATATCCGGAGCTAACCTAAGATGAAGTGGTTCCTCGGGAACACACACGATGGGCTCAATGGGTATAGACTCGGGCATTGTTTTGGATATTACGGGAGTGGGAAGGTGAATGGGAATAGGAATAGGAACCTCAAAGTGGGGTTCAGGTGGATATGGTGGGATTGGATCAGTCTCACTAATGAAAGGTAAGTCAACACAATTGTCGACTTGGGGCCCGGACCATGGGATGGTCTCAACTTCAAGATTCTTGAGGTGGGAGGGTTGGTCACACTCAAAATTTGTGTCACAATAGGACACATCATCATCACACTCAGTTGTAATGATGGGTGGATGCATGGGAATATCCGACTCTCTCGCACACTCCAATTCATTTAACCTTTGTTCAAGTCTTTGGAGAGCTTGAGTTTGAATTGATTGCTCTTGCTCAAGTATGAACGTTTGCAAGAGGGTTTCGAGAGTGGAGGTGTGGATGAAGGTGTTAGTGGAATGATGCGTGGTGGTGGTGGTTGAGGTGGACACAACTCGCTATAACCGGGACTATATGGAGAATAATCATATGAAGTGTGTGGGGTGGGGCCAAGTTCATCATACACGAAAGGATCGCTTTCGTGATGGACAAATGGTTGAAATCCAGTGGGTGCGTAGTGAGGGGACTGATCGCGAACGGATGCACAAGGTTGCCATGACGACTGTTGGAACGTGTGAGGATCCACAACATCGGGTTGGTATTCGTATTGCATGGAAGGGTGATCAGGCCTCCATGAATAGCTCGGGTTCTCACATAACTCGGGATTAGGTATAGCGGGGTAGTAGGTCGAGGTGGGTTCCGGAACAGTGTCATATGGATACACATGTTCCATGGTGGGTTCAGATGGATACGGATAGTATGGACACTCATGGGACATGTGATCGGCATAAGAACAATGGGTGCACGACAAAGCATGTGACGCGTTGACACTCATCATCGGAGGCGATGAAATAAGCGATGCGTGCGTGCGCGACGCATGAGTATCAATGGTGTGTGGTTGAGAGTTAAATCCACGAAGTAAGGTATGGAGGTTCGACTCGGGCTCAAAATCAAACATGCTTTGAGAGAATGAGAAATGGCCAAAGTAATCCCGTAAGGGACGTTCGTCGGCCATGAGGAGAGAAATATTTTTTTAATTTTTAAATGTTTTTTTTTCAAAAGGAAAGAAAATATTTTTGAATTTTTCGAAAAATGGGAGAAAGAAAATATTTTTGGATTTTTTTTTTAGAAGAAAAGGTGGGGAAAAAAGATATGGACTCAAGATTTAGACGAACCAACTAAAATCGACTACTGAAAAATGAATTGGACACACACACAAGTGAAGGAGAAATCCTAACTAGCACATAGCCAATTTTATCTTCAAAATTAGTGAGAGGGTAGTCAAATTTTAATTAAGTCCGCGGGCGATAAAAATCACGGAAATATTTATGATCGCCTTTGCAAAATGTTCTCCTAGTGGGTTACCTAGTTGATTGATTTTAAATTTAGTGATGGCTAGGGTCGCACACAATGATAAGCGAGTGAGTCAGGTGATGAAATCCCTTCTCGTGAGTGATTGGGTGTAGGTCTTAGTAATTTAATTCATCACACCATTAAAAAATAAATGCAAGAATAAAATCACACAAGAGCACACAAAGCACACACAATAATGGACTCGCTAACAGGAGAGGCGTGAGGGTGTAAGAAATGTACCTCCCAGGGTTTTTACGCCGTGGGGTGCCAAAAATTTTGAGTCGACCGGGGGGAGATTACGCCTATCTCAGTCGTCCCTGGGATTCCTACCGACCCAAGGTAGAGAGGCTTCTAAATCCTCGCTTTTGGACGCCCTCTCTCTACCTTGTCCGGTTTCCCTATCACGCTTTTCAATTATTACAATTTTTTAAAATGAAAATAAAATGGTGTTTCTAAGCACCGCAATACAAGCAAAATAATAATGTCCTAATACAAGTCTTCTAAAATAAAGAAAAATGGTACTAAAATGCAAAAATATAAAAAATAAATGAACTACAAAATTGAATCCACATCGAGTGCTTCGCGCTCCCAAGAATGGCAACGACGCCATTTGATAAAAAGGCTTTTTGCGTATCGTCGTTGTCGAAAGCGAGGTTAGTCAAAATCCTCAAATACCTACAAAATATAACAATCTAAAGTGTAGCGGTAAGTAAGGGTATCAATCCACTTCCTAGAGAGTAAGCTAGAGGCAAATTCAATTGTAATTCACTTTTTATTTTGTTTTTGGGCTTTTTCACTTTTCTAATTTTTTTTAGCTTTTTCAATTTTAAAACAATAGGGTGAGGTGAGATTTTAAACTAAACTAAATATGATATGATAATAACTAACTAGAAAATCACTAAAATGGAAAATAAAGTCTAAACTAAAAATGAGAGATAACTGAGGTAAAGAATTCTGAGAACAATTAAGGAGTGGGATTACACCACAAATTTTAGTTATTCTAATTAATTAATTTAATTATTTGAATTCTCCCAAATTAATATCAAAATTACAAATCAACTCTCGTTGCAAATGTAATTTTAATAGTAACCTTTTAGAAAGTTAAGTTTAACACTCCACAACTCTAGAAAAATAGATCTACACTCCTTTTAATTAATCACCCGCTAGGATCGATCGATTAAAATTCATGTAAATCTTAGAAAATAATTTTAGAGTTGAAATTCAAGTTATAATACCCCACTTAAGAAACCCTTGTCTCTAGTTCGAGTCTAAAATGGGTATTATAATTAGAATTTCAATTTTCTCTCGAAAATCATTTACCCTCTCTCGAGGCGTAAATATAAGGGTGAGGGATCAAAATTAATATTCAAATGGATTTTTTAAGTAATTAAAGTAATTAAAATAAAATAACATCAAATAAGGGTTTTACCCCACCTCTTGAAAGGGGATTTAGCCTAACATGATATGAAATATGACAAATTAATAATCAAAGGCATAAAATAAATGAGAAGAGAAAAGAACAATAAAACCCCAATCTCTTAATGCTTAATTGATCTTCAATCCATGAGTTGAAATTCACATCCCTTAATTTGAATGATTCAAATACAATTACATCAATAATCTCACTCAATTTAATCCTCACAATAATTTATTTTCTCCTCACTATCTAAAAAATAATAAAATAAAAATTCTAATCTAAAAACCTACACTAAAATATTATTTCTATCTCTACAACCCTAGATGGGTTTTCTAGAACTAAAAAAACTTAGATGGTCTTCAAATGGCCTTGAGGTCTTCTTTTATATGCAATTGGAGCTAAGGGGTTAAATTGGGAAAATAAGAATGTGCACATGAGGGGTGTGAGGTATGAAGATATATGGGTGAGGGTAATATGAAGAAAATGCAAAATTGTGCATGGATTGTGTGAGGTGTGGGGACAAGTGGGAAATGGGGGAAAAATATCAGATTATGGAAAAAAGGGTTGGGGATATTTTTGGAAATATGAAAAAAGGGGTTAATGGTTTAATTGGGATATATGGCATATGGGTTATTAGTTTTGTGGCATTATTTGGTCTGGAGATTGGCTTGGGATTTATGCAGGTGGAAACAAATCGTGACTTAGGAGAATTGGGTATTTGGCTTTGAACAAGGAAAATGGGTATAGGGTGAGATGGGTTTAGGTTGAAAAAGGAAATGGGTTGGCCGGAGATGGAGGTGAAGGTTTCGTCGGCGGCGCGGGTGGAAGCTGGAGAGTGGTGCTGCCGGATTAGCGCCGGCAAGGGGTGCGAGGTGGCGCTGGGTTGAGGCGTGGTTAGCCCGCCAGAGGCGGGGTGAGGGAGGTCGGGATTTGGATCTGGAATCGCGAAGAGAGGAAGAGAGTAGGGGCGTTTGGGTCGGGGGTGGAGCAGGTCGTCGGCGGGATGTGGTGTGGTCGCCACCGGAGTGGCAGGGGCGTCGCCGGTTCGGAGATGGGGCAGAGGGGGCGTCGGGCTTGGTTTTTAGCGGGTGACGCACCGAAATGAGGGCAGGAGGTCGCCGACGTTAATGGGTCTCCGGGATTGGCAGGGGAATGGGTGGATGGTTAGTATGGGTAAGGTGGTTGAGTGGTTTAGAGATGTATTTTGGTGTTAATGGTGGTTGGAGGAAAGGGAGGTGAGAGAGAGGGTGTGTAGGTGGAGAAGATGAAGTAGTGGGTATGTGGTGTGGTAGGGTGTAGGAGAGTTGGTGAGGGTTAGTGAGGTGATTGTGTGTATTGGGGTGTAGAGTATATAGGGGTTATGGATGATGTGTGTGTATTTAATTTGAACTCTTAAAAATAACATTAAAATTAATTAATAAAATAAAACTATAAAAAATCTAAAAATTAAATTCTATTCTAAAAAATAAAATAAAGACTCAATAAAAAAATTAAAAAGAAATGAAAATAAAAATGTATATCTATTAAATTTAAAAACTAAAGTCCTAATAAAATCTAACAAAACTAAATTCCTAAAAACTAATCCTAATAAAATAAAATAAAACTAAAAATCAATAAAAAATAAAAATAAAATAAAACTAATCCTAGTAAAAATAAAATAAAACTTAGAAAATACTAAATAAATTTAAAATAAATCCTAAAAATAAAAATGACTCAAACTAAAAATCTAAAAAATAATAAAATGACACAAACAAAACACACACATGCTTGGGGTAAGCTTTGGCAAGGTTTAGGCTCAGGTTAGGGTACGGGAGAGGTATTTAGCTCCATTTTAATGCAAATTTTTTCGAATTATAGCTTTTGACACCGCAACTGCAATTAAACCTACAAAATAAATATTTAAGCGCATAAGACCCAAATTGTCGAGAATTAGCAACTAAAATACATCTATTCGGGATATAAATTGTACAGTTTTGGGTGCTTATCAGATATTCTTAAATTGAGGGAATTAATTTTGACGAAACCTTTGCACCCATTACTCATCTAGAATCAATTCGTCTCCTTTTAGCAATTTCGTGTCATATGAAGTTCAAATTATTCCAAATGGATGTTAAATACTCTTTTCCAAATGGAATTTTATCTGAAGAAGTGTACGTAGAACAACCAAAAGGATTTATTGATCCTGCATACCCGGACTATGTTTTTAATATTAAGAAAGCTTTATACGATTTGAAACAAGCTCCTAGAGCTTTGTATGAGAGATTCTCGACCTTCTTAGTGTCTCACAATTTTGTCCACGGCGGAAATGATCAAACTTTATTGGTTAGAAAGGAAAATCAGCATGTGTTAATCGCTCAAGTATATGTGGACGATATAATTTTTGGTTCCACCTGTCCTAAATAAGTAGAGAATTTTTCTAAAATCATGCATACTGAATTTCAGATGTCCTTAATGGGTGAACTTCAATATTTTTGGGGTTTACAAGTTAAACAATGCAGTGATGGTCTGTTTATTTCTCAATCCAAATATGTTGCTGATTTAATTAAAAAATTCGGCCTAGAAAATTCTAAACCTTATAGAACTCCTATGAGTACTTCCATTGAACTTTCTAAGGATGATATTGGGAGAAATGTAGATCCCTCTCTTTACAGAAGTATGATAGGAATTTTGTTGTATCTTACTGCATCTAGACCTGATATATCTTTTGACGTGTGTATCTGTGCTAGATATCAAAGTAACCCTAAAGAATATCACTTATTAAGTGTCTAAAGGATTATTAAATATGTTAAGGGTACTCTAAAATTTGGTACTTGGTACACAAAAGATACAACTAGTTCTGTTGTTGGATATACCGATGTCGATTGGGTCGTTTGTTATGATGACAGTAAGAGCACTTCTGGTGCTTGCTACTATGTAGGCAATAATCTTGTTTGTTGGTCGTGTAAGAAATATAACTGCATTTCATTATCTAGTGTTGAATCTGAATATATAGCTGCTGGTAGTTGTTGTGCTCAATTACTATGGAGTAGACAAATGCTTAGTGATTATGATGTCACAGAAAAACAATTAACCATGTTTTGTGATAATCAAAGTGCTATTAATATTTCCAAAAATCCTGTATTGCACTCACGAACTAATCATATTAAGATTAGACATCACTTTATCCGTGACCTTGTCGAATCCAATGACCTAATAATTGAATATATGAACACTCAAAATAGCTCACAGATCTCTTTACCAAACCATTAGATAATATTCGCTTTGAGTATTTGCGTAGTGCTATTGGCATGATTACTCTCAATTAATCTCTATGTTTTTGGGCTTTATACCCCTTGTCTATTTGAGAAAAATTAGGGGAGAAGATCTTGAGTATTGTTATCTATTACTAATCTAACTCAACTAATATGCCAAATTTAGTGTTTATCTTTTACAGGCATTTCAAACCCGTTGTACATCTTGTTTATACTTTGTAGGGTACTGGTCTGTATTTAGTTGAGTAATGTATTCTTTTATCTTATTTTTGGTTATAGGATGGGAAAGGGTAGTTAGCACTTTTATATATGACCTATTGGGTTTATTTTTATTTTTTACCCAAGAGTATAGAATACTCAAGGGAATTTTATCTCTAATATCCAAAGGGGGAGATTGAGAACACACTATATATTGACTCACTTTAGTCTGTATATATAGGAGTTCTAACTAGTTTGGATATATAGACAAAATAGGTTAGTATAGATTGAGAACTCCATCTCCTCAAAAGGTACATGCTACATGAAGAAATCCAAGTCCAAGAGAATCTTCAAAGGGAAGTTAATTTTATACCCTAAAACCACTAATAGGATACTAGCACTGCATCTTACGTTTTACATTTGTGCTTGAATGGTTTATCATCACTTGAAATCATTTTAAATTCAATTTATGTCACACAAATCATTTTATATATTTTTAATAAATTTTTAAATGATTTTTGAATTAATTAAAAAATGGTTTTAAAAGTTTTGTGGGTTAAAATGGAATTTCATAAACTTCTTTTTTACCTTGATTGTTTGCTTGGGTAGAAACCAAAAGCGCTTGAGACTTGAGGGTAGGCCATGTAATTAGCTTTCAACACGCGTTTGTTATTCCATCTGGTGCGTACACGTGTTGGAGTTTCAACGTTGCGATTTGTGTTTTCTCGAAGACACACAAAGCTTATCCCATCTCAGCCCTTGGATCTTTTGCATCAATGCTCTGCATGCGTTTAGAGTCAATCTGTGTGACCCAAGCCTTATCCAATCAGTGTTAATTTAATCCACCGCTTTTAATGAACAGTTGGATCTTAGTCAACTTATTAAGACTCAATCTCAGCCATTAGATTGATGTCAAGGTTCTCGATCCTTCTTCCCTCGGGTATAAAAAGGGACATACCCTCAGTAGTTTGAGACTTTTGCTCATTTGTAAAAACTGAGAGAAAAGAGAGAAGGGAGAAGAGAGAAAAAGAAAGAGAGGGGAAACCCTAGTTTCTTCGTAGGATCCAAACCCTGGTGAGGTTTCTCCATAACCAAACACTAAAACCTAGAAGTCCCTATATTAGAAAACCCACCTTTGAGAGTTAGATCTTAATAGGGTTTCTGTGTGGTTGGTTGTGTGATATTTGTTTGAAGACCTCTTTAAATATGTTGATTCTCTCTACAACTCATATTTAAGGAAGATTTAAGTTTCACTATTGAAATCGAGTCTTTCTAAAAGAGAATATCTCACTTATATTTTTTGTTTGCTTTTAGATCTGATTTCTAGATCGAAAATGTTTCGATAAGTTTGGAAATAAAATTTCTAGTTTCAAAAAGGAAGTTTCAGATCTAGTGAGTTGTGTATGTTTGTGTACAAAAATAACAGGAACACACGAACTTATGATAAAGTTTTAAAAGCATTCAGATTTGGAAAATATAAATTTTTAAATCAATACTTGTTGAACTGGTCCTTGCATGTTAAGTCTGAAACTGATTTATTAAAGTACACTTCTAGTCTAGTTGGATCAGTAATTGGATGTTTACAATTTCAAAAATATTTTGAAAACCCAAAAATTGTAAAAGACCTTGAACTGTCTTCTGAGCAAGGTTTCCTTGAGATCTGTGGTTATATAAAAGATCAAGAAGTCTTTGCTGGAAAACTCAAGATTCAGAAATAACTTTCATATTAGAGTTGTTTGTAATTTGTTAGGAAAGTTTGTATAAATCTTAAGAGGGTGAGGTTCATGATTGCATGTAGTCACACATCATAAACACTGCATCGCATGAACACTTTGACTGTGGTTCTATTTGAGAATCGTGTACTTGAAAGAGTTGCTGGAAACTTAATTCAAAGAGAAGGAAATCAAGGAAAAGACAAAGAAGCCGCAAGAAAGGATCAAGTTCCAAGTCAGACTACCTTTTGGAGTGGAGAATCTCGTGTAAGTACATTCTGAACTTAGGTTAGGATCCTTTATGGTTTGCTTGTGTGTTGTAACCTGATTTTTATTCTAGTGGAGTTTTTTTGTTTTGTGCCGTAGAGGGCACCGTGGATGTTTCCCTTGCTTAAGGGTTTTACCACGTTAAAATTCCTGTGTTTATTTCTGTGAATGTTCTGAATTTTTATTGTGATTTTTACTGCATGGTAAAGATAGTATATGTTTATTAAAAATTAAACTTAAGGTAATCAACTATCGAATTTAATCCATAAACTCAAAACAAGATTTCACAACACATCTTTTTTTTCGAAAAGAGTTTTGCCCAAAAAGTTTGTTCGAAGTTTTCTCAACTTATAACTATTTGTTATTAATCTAGTAAACAAAAATCTTTTAGTTTTAAGGTTGTTTTTCAGTTGTAACACGTGTAATGCACTTAGCATTACAAAATGTTTGGGTAGGTGATTTAATTTCTTTGGAAAGTTCTATGGATAATTTTCAATTATCATAGTTGTGAAGATTAATTATGGTTTCAAGATTGAAATAATTTGTCATAATCTTTTAGTTGAAACAGATTTCACGTTCTGCATTAAAGTCAAGAAGTTGAGTTAGAAGGATCAAATATCGGTACGCTTCGTGGAAAATAACGTGGAAGAAAAAAAGGTCCTAATTTTAATATAAATAAGAAGTTGAAGAAATAGCTCATATCTTTCATTAACATTTCACTTCTTCATTTCCAGAAAGCTTTCTAAACTATTACTATTTCTTTTTTCATTTCGAATTTTTTATGTTTACTTAATTAGAATAAGTTTATTGAATGAAATATCAATATTCATATGCAATTCCTTAATGTCAGTTAACTCTAATAACATTCGCTACATATTTCCATGTGCATTCATCCAACGTGCGTTACACATGCAACGCATGTAAGTGCATACTAGTGTATACCTCTATGCGTATCCCCTTTTCATTTTTTACAATCCTCTCGTGTTTGATGGTGCAAAATTAGTTCATATCATTATTTAGTTCTCTCAGGTTTTGCTTTGTTATGGATTTGGCATTGGCGAAGGTCCTCTTTGGAAGGTATGGCTCACCTCTATGTTCTTACTCACCCCTATGTCATCTCAAATTTAGAAATGTTACTTTTTGTAATAATATCACTGTTTTTTTTCCAAATTTGGTTAATCATTGTGGGGAAATTTCTCTATTTTAAACATTGTTCATAATTTAATTCATCTTGAATATATGATTGTTTACATGGAATTTACTTTTCTTCATAAATTTTGTCTTTATCAAGATCCCAACAAAATGGTGGGATAAAGGATAAGTTAAAAATGTTATCCTTCCTTCGCATAATTTACCCAGACTATTCAATCCCATTAAAATAACTTACTCTATCAACCATTGTGTTTGAAAGAAGTGTCAAATCGGTTTATATCTAAAGAATATAATTCTCTAGATATATAGATATGTATGGATTTTAATATATATATATTTTGTGGACAAAACTTTTGTTATTGGGGATTTTGTATTTGTGTTTCCATGTAGAGGTTATCATATTGTTTAATTTTATGTAAGATAACATTTTCAACTCAGTCTCCACCACTCTCCAAGAGCATTCCTATTAAAATTATTTTCAATCATTGGTGTGGGTATTTTTATATTTTTTTTTCTATTTATATATTTCAATTTTTGAATAAATGTATTTCTTATCACTTTATATTTTAATAATCGTTGTACTACCCATACAGAGTATGTAATATGAAAAAACTTCTTCTTCGACATTTGCTTCCTTTAAAGACAACTATGAGCTTTTTTGTATGACATTGTATATATTTCGATCACATGTCATGATCAATAATAATGTTTCCTTAAAAATATTATTGCATTCTCAAATTTTCCATCATCTATACTAATTAATTTTACTTAGTTATTGGTGTAACAATTCATTATTAACAACAGTCCACATTATTGTCTCTCAAGGCACACGTGATTTAGAACCAGATATGGATTCAATGGTGTTCATGCTAAATTATTAATATTTTAAATTGTAAAACTGCTCACACATCCCGCCAACCTCAATATTAGTGTGTGTGTGTGTGTGTGTGTATTCACACACACCTCAACATATATTAAACATGATTATATTAATGGAATATTAAAGGAGGGATTCTTGAAACCATTTTTCTAACCAATCCTACAACTATTTCACACGTCAGAGGCACTGAATAATCATGAGTATCGGTAGTATTCATGGAGCGATATTCCACTTCTGTCAACAAGATGGCATTTAATTATTTAGTTATTCAGCAAAAACATACATCCTGACTCGGTTTATATAATTGGTAACCTTAATTTACATTGATTAGCACCCAGTAGTCTCCACTTCTTACAATATTGAGTAATTAGAAAAAATATTTATGGCTTTTATGTTTGCGGGGAATCAAATATGAAATATATATTCACATGAATAAAAATTTAAATAACAATCAAAATTAACATCGTAAAATTATAGCACATGTGTAGAAAATTAATGTCAAATCTTGTGTTTCACGTAATTTCCTTAAAGACGGATTCAAGCTCTCATCGATATCCAAGGTTTAATGAACGTATATCTCTCAATATAAAGTAATTTTAGCTTTATATAAACTACACTATAATATATAATGCTTCAAACTTTATGTTCTACTCTCTCATAGATTGACCTAAGAAGGAAAGAAAAATAAAAAATTACTCTTCAAAATTAAAAAAATTTGAGAATTAAGGATATAAATCTATTTATAAATATATAGACACCCTTTTCAAATAGACACCATTACATAAAGAGTCACAACATTTTATGAATGGACACAACACTTCACAAACCATTGTCTATCAAAAATATTTCTAAAGAGCAAGGGGATTGAAAGAATAAATAAAATGGTCACATAATATTTATCTTGTTCGGTAATTGCCTACATCCACAGAGGGATTTCTTTTCTTTTATTGATTCCTCAGTTGTTCAAAACTACATGCCACCTTACCTCGGGATGAGGGTTGCATTTAAAGTAATAAAAAGTAGTTGAGTTGTATAGGTAACTCTCTTAGTTGCTCATTGTCTCATTGGTGATTCCTATTTATCTCCTCTGAGAATGTAGGTAACCATATTGGTCTTCAATTATCCTCATGATACGTTCTTGTATTTATACATGTGACATTGAATTTGACTGAGGCAACGTGTTGGGCTTATTTGGGTTGCCAAACATTGGGCCTCATAGTTTTGCCCCCACAATTGCTCCCCTAAAATTCATTGCCAAAGATAGGATAAATATTTTTACATTCATTGTTGGCCCAATGTTGAACCCAATGCTTGAGATGCGTTATCATACATGTTCATAATTATTTTGAATCAGCAAGGGTACACTAGTCCATGTTGAAAATTAAACTTCAAAAATCGATCTTGAGTGATGTTCCTTATGATTGAGATGTACGAACTTGATCGTCACTTGTTTCAAACTCTGTACCATCATTTTTCCTCTCACTCTGGCTCAAAAAGACTCTATGAAGCTTCCATTCTCTTAATTCATTCTATAATTCCTCGTTGTTCCCTCCTACTTTTCCATCTCACAGTTCTTTTCTGCTTGTATTCGCTATGTATTTTTCTTTTATTCTTTCTTTATGTGAAAATGGTTTATACTGTTTATGAGAAGCACTTCGAGGATTTTAGAGAAACTTATTTAATATTTTCTTGGATTACAATAGAATGTGAACCTATGCCCAGAAACTTCATTGCGATTGATGGTGGCCACTAAATTCACATTCTTTCGATGGTTGAGAGGGAATAATATTTCCACCAAATTTTCTAGAATTTTTTTATGTTGTTCCCCGCCTAATGTAATCCCAATACATGGGTGGTTGTCAATAGGGTTCACATAATTAACGAACTATATGAGACCAGCCTAGGGATCCCAGAAATTAGGTATTGTTATTCCTGGTCGCACACGACGGGTGGTGTTTTATACCTAAAGGAGAGGATGACTGACACAGTACTAGTAGTTAAACTTCCCTATTCCAATAATGGATAATAGGATGAGGGTTTTATTGATCACAATTTGAAACATCCCCCTCTCCCATAGGGAGAACAATATCATGGGTTTCTATGCCTAGAATAGGGGGGATATAGGTTAATACTTTGCTTTGATGCCTTTTATGAATTTTCTTTTGATTTTGTGGTGACTGATTATGTTTCTTCTTTTCTTTGTCTGAGAAGATAAATTGAAGAAGAAAGATACCTCTCATGCCCATATACAAAGGTAAGACCTCCTAAAAGTATTGAAATTGAGGGAAACCTTAGTTCCAATTGGTTACTATCCTTACTCTGCCTCATTCCTTCTTGAATATAAGAACTCTACTAGAAGCTTCACAACTCGTCCAATAGACAACATTCCTGATCTTCCACTTCCTCCATTAAGTGAGGAAGCTTTTGTCTCCTCTTCCTTAGAATAATTAGACGTTCAGTCTATTCCTGTCAAGGAAGAGGACTCAATGGCCCCCGGGAAAAAATTCATGTTGATTGATGATGATGATGTTGGTGACTCCCCCCCCCCCCCCCCCCCCCCCCGAAAGACTAATTCCTTGAAGAGGAATAAGAAGGAAGTCCCTTCAACTAATGACTCGGACTTAATAATTGGAGAGAGGAATAAGAAGTAAAAGTCCCTCATACCCCCCCCCCCCCACAGCCATCCAAGAAAGGGGATGCCCCCTCATCTATAAGGATCTCACAGGTGACGTCAGTGGCCAAGAATCTTTCCTTGGCTTATAGTTTATTGAAGGGAGTTGTGCTCGCGGTCTTACGAGCAAATTTTATCCAATCCCCCTCAGGCATTATCCTTGGTTTGTCAAGAAATTCCACTTTAATTGTTCTCCTTAGATTTGATTCCACTACTAAGCTTAAGGTTACTGCTTTCCGGAGAACTAATAGGTGTGGACTTCCTTAAATTCAGATATCAAATCATGAACAATCTATAGGTATACTTCCATCCTCTTATACTTGGCATTGTAGTCTCCAATAACCTGGTTAGACACCAACATTGAATCCCAATACACTTCATGGTGGTTTTCCCATAATAAGTGAGCCTTACATAGTTCTTCTATAAGGGCTTCATACTCGGCTTCGTAGTTAGATGCCTTAAAGTCCAGCCTGATTCCTTGCTCGATCATGGAGTTCTCTTGTTTTATGAGCACAATACCTACCCTATCCCCTTTAGATTTGAAGGCACTATCCACATATAATATCCCTTTCCAGGATTGATCAATCCCACGATATTTCAACTGGTGGATAACTTGCTAGTCATTAGGGGATTCTTCTTTAACAAATTCAGCTATTAAATTAGCCAACACCTTCCCCTTGACTACTATTCTTAGCTGATAGTGTATATTAAATATCCCAAGTTTAATTGATCATTCGGGCATGCGTCCAGATAGGTCGGTCGTCCGCAGAATAAATTTAAGAGGGAATAATGTGATGACGGTGATGGAATGGGCCTTGAAGTAATATTTAATTTTTGAAAAGTAATGACCAATGAGTAGGCTATCTTTTCCATTAGAATGTAGCGTTGTTTGGCATCCAAGAGCATCTTGCTGATAGGGAACTGTCTTCCTTCTTTCTCACAAACCAAGGTTGAACTGACTGCGTGGCTTGAGAATGATACAAGGAGGTAGAGATGATCCCATATATCTGGAATGGCTAATGGTGGAGGTTTACTTAGATAAGACTTAATTTCCTCATGGGCTTTTGAGCATTTTTTATTCCAGGTGAGTCATCTCTCCTTCTTTATCAATTGAAAGAACGGTCTCCAACTTTTAGATGACTTAGAAATAAAATGGTTCAAAGCTTCCATCATTCTACTTGGGTTTTGAATTTCTCGCAACGTCTTTGGTGGCTGAACATTGCTGACCGTGACTATCTGGTCAGTTTGATTCGATCTATCTTTTGCTGATTAGGTAGCCACGGAAATTTTGGGACTGAACCCCAAAGGACCATTTTCTCTCTTTGGGATTCATCCGGTAGTTCTTGAGGATTTCAAAAGTTTTCAATAAGTATTCAAGATGACTGTGTTTATGCCTGCTCTTCACGAGCATATCATTGGTGTACACTTCTGTTGTCTCTTCCATCTGTTCCTTAAACATCTTAATAACCAATCTCTAGTATGTGGCTCTAATATTTTTTAGGCCAAAAGGCATGACCTTATAACAATACAAGCCTAGCGGAGTGATAAATGTGATCTTATTTTAGTCGGGACCAAAGAGTGGGATCTGGTGTTACCACGAAGTTCATTCACTCGTGGGTTGCTGCGGCGTCGACCAATTGATCTATTTTTTATAGAGGGAAGTTATATTTGGTACAAGATTTATTGAGGTCAGTGAAGTCCACACATACTCCCTAGCTTTCCTTTCTTTTTCAGACCACAATCGAGTTTGAGTCATTTTAGGAACTAAACTTCTTTAATGGACCTTGCCTCCAGAAGTCTTGGCCTTATTTGGGGTAGTAATGCAAGCCTTTTGTGTGATTAATAGAAATGTTGGGTCAACGTTAAGTTTATGGCAAGTGAATCTAGGATCAATCCTTGGAATGTCATATGGTTACCATACAAAAATATCTAGGTTCTTCTTAAAAAAAGTAATTAATTCCTTCCTTTCTTAGTCAGACACCGGGGTGCCGATTAGAAACTTCCTCTATGGTCGACTCCCATTAAAAGCTACCTCCTCCAATTCTTCCATAACTCTATATGCAGGGTAAATCTTATCTCTTCTACCCTTGGTCTACAATACTTCAGTTGTTATTTAAATGTATTGGCTCTGTCCTGAGATGTTTCGAGGATGACTTCCTTTTTTCTTCTTTTCTTGCTTGGGCTTGATGGTAGGGATGTAACACTTTTGAGCAGCATCCTGGTTGCCTTTGATATCCATTATTCCCCACTCTGTGATTCATTTGAGTTTTTAATGGTAGGTTGAGGGTACTACCCTCATGGCATGAAGCCACCCTCTCCCAAGGGATGGCGTGGAAGGGTCAGTCAATGTCCACCACTAAAAACTGAATGAGATTAGATATGTTCCTTGCCCTCAGGTGTAGGAGTATCTTTCCTAAAGGCATGTCATCTTTTTTACGAAGTCGTCCAGTGGGATGCTCACTTCCTTGAAATTTTTCATATTCAGTTTGAACTTGTGAAAAAGCTCCACTTACATCATTTTCGAAGAACTTCCTTGATTCACTATTAGCTTATCCACATCCTGGTCAAAAATCCTGAGCGTGATTACTAGCACATCGTGGCGTGGGGGTCTTACCCCAATTACATTATCCTTTATGAAAACTATGTGCTTGTTGTAATCCACATCTTATGGTTGTCTGTGTTTGCTAGCTTGCCTTTTGGCGGGATTTATCTGGAAGGCCTCCATTACCATCTTGACCTTATTGAGTTCCATCCTAACTGCACTGCCCTGGATCTTTTTGGGGTTTGATGCCCTGTAAATAACGACAAAATCTCACCCTCCTTCATCATCCAGCACATTATATGGCTTTGGATCACTGTTGGTGGAAACCTGATCAATTTTTTTTTGTCAATGTACTCGTTCAGATACCTCGCGTGGGCCAACTCCTCCAGATGGGATATTAAGGACTTGCAATTCTCTGTCTCGTGTCTGTTCTCCTTGTGTTAGGCATATCGAAGTGAGTTAGTCATTTTTCTCAGATCACCTCACATCTTCTTCGACCACTTGAGAAATTATTGATCCTTAATTTTGCCCAGGATTTTGTAAATTTATTTCTTAAAAATTATGTTAATGGTCGAGAATGCCTTGGATGAGTCTGACTTTCTTCTGCTATTGGCTCCTCCGTTCTGCTTCTTGTTCTCCTTCGTAGGGGTATTCTCTTTATCGTTTACTTTGTTTACCTTTGCGCGATCAATTTTTTCTTAGCTGGTGTTGACCACGTCCTCCACCTTAGCATACTTTTCAATAAGCGACATGAGATCAATACGGTGTCTACTTCCTTCTTGGTGAGGTACTGGTGCAACATGGAGGTAGGGGCAATCCGATCTTGAATGATGCTACGACTACCTATTTTCAGCAATATTCCACCTCGTTGAAGGTTTCCCAATAACGCTTGACGTATTCCTATAAGGTCTCCTCTGGTTTTTTCCTCATGGTGAATAAAGAATCCATCCTCTTCGAATGCGAGTTGTTGGTTATAAAGTGAGTTATGAAGGCCTATGCAAGGTACTTGAAGCTCTTAACCGACCTGTGGGGGTAGCCTCTTAAACCACTTATGAGTGAAATCTCCTAGACTGGATGGAAATATGCGGCATATAAGAGCATCGTTATGATTCCATAGAGTCATCAATTGCCTATAATGATGAACATGATCTATGGGGTCAGTCTTCCCATCGTATATCTTGAACCTTGGGGTTGTGAACTTCTTAGGGCATTCCTCATCCTTAATTGCCATTGAGAAGGGAGACTGCATCTACGTGATGAGGACCCTTCTCGCTAGTTCTTTTGTGGATCTAACTCCATGATCATTACAACAAAATGTCTTCTCATTGACAAAAAAATTAGGAACAAAGTAATTTTGTCACAAAAAGTAACCATTCTGTGAGGAAAAGTAATTTCGTCATGAATTGGGTGTGATGATGTTAGATTGGTGACGAATTAATAATATTTGTCACTAACTAATCATTAAAATTTTGGCACCCTCATTCCTGCGTGCTAAAATGTTCTATCCATCTATTCGTAACAAAATTATTTTACATTTAGTGATAAATACGTTTAACACAAAAAAAAATTAATTGGTGACAAAAAATTTCCTCACTTATTCCTAAAAAAAATAACAAAATATTTATTCTTCAAAACCAAAAATCGTTCCACAAAAATCACTCGTACTCTTTCTCTCTCTCTCTGCTCTCGTCTTCTCTCTCATCAACCATCACCGTAAATCTGCTTGTAGTGTATTTTGACCTCAAAACAAAGAGATTTACAGTGTATTTTGATTCTCAATAATGAACACGTGTTATTTTGATACTAATTTGCTGGTAGTGATTTACGGTGGAGTTCACGATTTCTCCCCATTTATGTGACCCCCTGCTTGATCAGTATTTTATACATATATATATGGTTGCGGAAAAAAAAATTAAGTATGGATTTATTTGTTGGTTGCAGAGGAGAATGGGATCTCTTGCACGCCAGATCAGATTGTGGTCAGTAATGAGGCAAAGCAGAATATTGTTTAAGTTGTATTTACAGTTTGTTCCCCAGTAGATGAGGTGGAGTATATTATACATTCACAATGATTAGATATATAAATTTATGCTTGTTTCACATGATGTGTATGTAAAAATGCTCAACATAAGCATGTTTGTTTGTTTATATATTTAGATATGCGTCAATTGTTGTTCATAGTATGTGAAAATGTTAAGCTATGGCTTTTAGGTTTGTTGAAGATTAAATGTATGTGAAAATACTTAGCATAAGCATGTTTGCTTATTAACTGGTATACACATTTGTGCTTCAATTGTTTATTGTTAGGATGTTTAGAGTGAGGGTGAGGTGTTTGAAAGCGGGTATAGTAAATGTTGAGCGGACGAGAAAGCTTAATTAGATTTATCGGCAAATGTCGGAGGTTTGTTCATGGGCATCAGTGTAATCTATCCACCAATATCTAGAATCTCTAAAAATATGGAAATGCCACCGTCGGAGATGAGTCCTCACCCTCACCCGCAACTTTTAATTAGGTTATTTGTCCCGTATGTGGGAGCAAGGTTCGTGCCCAAGATTACACCAACAATTCTCATTTAGATGCATGCATGTTTAGCTAGAAGGACCAAACGCAAATTGAGCCAATACACCCTTCTTCAGTTAAACTTTTTCCCACAATCAAAAGTCAAAATTTAGTCCACTTAGCTAGAATATATTAGGACTAATTTTCAAACCAGTCTTGATATGAATGGTGCAAGGGGTGCAATTAATGGTGTAAGGACATAAATTTCCAATTGAGTCCCTATATTGTGTTGACTTAATTTTGTGAACAAAACTGTGTTTGTAATATGTCATAGGGAGATTTTATTTGTGTCACGATCCCACTTGGTCTATGACGTATTGAAGAAATTAAAGACGTTGTGGCAAACCTTCAAAGAATTAATCATGTCGAAGTTTAATTGGTGCAAGTTTATTCGTCTTTAAGTTAATTACATTTCGAGATCACACAGGTATGAATGCGTATAATTAATGGTGCTCGGAATAATTTTTATAAAAGATAAGGATGGAATTTTTATAAGGAAAAATATTTAAAATATTTTAAAAGTGTTTTAAATGTTTTACACTTTGTTTTATTCTGATAAACACAGAAAAGAGTTTGACTTATTGGGATCTCTTTTGGAAGAGACATTTTAAAGAAAAAGTCAAACTGACGTCACGTCGTTCAAACGACATCTCAAGCTCATTCGAGCGAGATAGCCATGTCGCGCGAACGATAGGCTGATCTCATTCGAGCGACACTCTTTTCTAAGCGGCGTTTAATTCTTATTTAAAGCGTATTTTCGTCAGAGTTTTTTAATTGTGCATCTGGAAAAAATAGTTTACCATCCAATACGTTGTTTGCACATGTTTTTCTAAGGTTTCAAAGCTTAAACACATCCTTAGAGTTTGCTAAGATCCGAGTTATCAGTATTTTATGTTTACGTGATCTTGCTGCACCAAGAATGTTTGTTGTATACATGAACATATGGGTTTTATGGTGAAGAAAAGAGAAGGACTTCTTGTTCGACATCGTAGACATATCAAAGCCATTCGATGGACACCGAGACATACGTGGACGTGTGTGTTGTGGACAGGTATAGTGGAAGATGAAATTTCTTCATGGGCACTATTGACGAATGATAGAATATCATAAGGAGCGTCAAGACCCGTGGGGATCGATTCATTGAGTAAGGCTAATCTGTCTTGTAAAACTTTTGTTTATAGTGATTGTCTGGCTTGGGTCGTCCGAGGTTTTTTTCCCGTCTTGGGTTTTTCCTCGTACATTCGGCGTTCTAAGTATTCTTTACTTTACTTTACTTTACTTTACTTTCTTTAATCACTAGATTCATGTTTAGGATTAATCAAGATAAAATTGGTTTAAAGTAAGAATTGGTTTTTCACAACTTGGTTTAGTGCATATTAAAAGTTGGATATTTTTTAGTGAAAATTCGTTTATTTTGAAACACACACATAAGGACCACTCTTTCAAATCGGTATCAAAGATAGAAAATATAATTTATTTGTTTTGTGATCCCGTGTATTTTCAAAGATGAATTATGGAAATAATGAATTTTTTCGAACTCCAATTTTTTATGGCACTAATTACACTTATTGGAATATGAGAACGAAAAGTTCATTAAAATCTATTGATGAGCGCGTTTGGCTAGCAGTTGAGAAAGGTTGGACACCCCCTGTCACTGTTATAGGTGAGGTCACTAGTTTAAAGTCTGTCGAGTCATGGATGGAAACTGAGCATAGACTTTCACAATCTAATTCTAAGGGTTTACACATTATTTCCTCAAATGTCACACCAGAAGAATATAATAGAATTATGACTTGTGAAACATAAAAAGAGGCTTGGGATATTTTGGCACTCACTCACGAGGGCACTGGTAAGGTTAGGGCATCAAAACTTCAAAATCTCACTACACAGTTTGAGACCATTAGGATGTTAGAGAGTGAGAATTTTGATGAGTTTTATGCTAGGTTGTCAAATATTGTCAACTCGTCGTTTAACCTTGGTGAGAAAATTCCCGACAATCGAGTCATTAAGAAAATCTTTAGGTCGTTGCGTAGTAGGTTTGATGCGAAAGTGACTATTTTAAACTCCTAGGGTAAGTTAGAGTCGACAAAACTAGAAGATATTGTAGGTGAATTACAAACTTATGAAATCGACATGATTACCTCCAAGCAAGTGCCTAAGAAAGAAAAGGTTATTGCTTTGAAAACCCGAATGGACGAAATTAAATTTTTGAATTCCGATTCCGATTTCGATTTTGAGGATGTTGTTTTGTTGGCAAATAAATTTAAAAAATTTATTAAGTTTCAAAAGCAATCGAAAAATGCCAAGAAATTTGAAAAATTCAAGAACAATAAAGTAGATTCCACCTCTAAGGATAAGTTTGAGAAGCCTAAGAGAGACGAGTCAGATAAGTGTTTTGGGTGTGATGGGTACGGTCACAAAGTTAAGGAGTGTCCCACTAGACTTAAGAAATAGGGCCAGCAACCTATTTCATATAACGCCACCTTAAGTGATAGTGATCCGGAAGACGGAGAGTTCTCCCATTGAGCGTAACTTTTTTGCGTTTATGGCATGTCATGTGAGCGACTATGATTCTCATGTGAATGACACTTTAGAGGAGGTTTTGAGTGAATCCTATGTTAGTAAGGGAGAATAAAGTGAGCAAGAGGAAGTAGATGTGAAAGAGTTACAAGTTTCATTTAATGAGTTGTATGCCGAGACGATGAAAGTGAAAAATGAAAATGCAAAATTGCAAGCTAAGTTGAATGAGCGTGCCAAAGAAAATAATGATAGGTTGATTTAGGATCTTAGTTCATGAGAGAAGACTCTTAGGGAGAAATTAGAGTATGTCGAGGGTGAGAGAGATAATCTTCTTGGTTTGATGGAGTCTTTGAAAAAGGATATTTTAGAGTTTGAGGAGTCTAAGCATTTGCTTGAGTCTAGGATTCATGAGTTGGAGGAGATATTGTGAGACTCGTCTAGAGTTAAGTTTGATTTGGAGGCCAGGTCGAAGAAGTTAGATATGATCTTAGGCACCGTCCAAATTAAGGGAGATATGGGTGGTATAGGTTTTGATGAGAGAGTTGTTCCCATTCCCCCCGCATGTGTGAGAAACACTAGGAAGGTTAGAAAAGGTCCATATATAGGTAATCATTCCCGCCATCGCTACACTTTCACATTTTGTGGTAGGAATGTTCACCTTAGGCGTTGTTGTTACGACCTTAGACAAGCTCCTAGGAAGTTTAGGAATAACGTTTCCCCGGTTCCCCAAACCCCCATGCGTCGTTTTACACCTACTTGGGTTAGAAAATCGGATTTAGTGGCTTTAGGAATAAAACTTCATGATTCTCGTTTGGGTGCACTTGATTCTTCCCATCCTAAATCTAAATGATGATAGTGTTGCCATGTTTGTCATATGCTAGTTTGATTCATGATTTATTCATTGCTAGTATAATGACAGGTTTATCTCTTTGTATTATAGTTTTTCATTTGATTTGAGTCCTATTGAAAAATACAAAAAGATTTTATTTTTGAGAAAACTTTTAAAAATCCAAAAAAAAAAAATTCTTTTATTCGAGTCAAAATATGTTTGAAAAGACAAAAAGATTTTCGGATTTTATTTTTGAGTTTACATGTTTGATGTGGCATATTGGTGCGCTTGGACCCCTCCCCCCCCCCCCCCCCCCCCCCACCGTCATTTCATTATCCATGTGGCTAGGACATTTGGTCATTATTATCTATGCTTAGAATGATCTTAACCATTGTTTAAATTGGGTTGTTTCGAAGTTGATATACATTTTGATTCGACTTTGTATATATGCCAACATTGCACACATGCACGACTTTATATGGATGTTTGACTTCTCTTGCATATTTGAATTTGGTGAGGTGTTCTTATCTCAATCTTGTCATCTATGCGTAAGTAGACTTAAGTAAAGTGTGCATGTAAGAACCATTTACCGCGAGGATTTAAATTTGTACCTATTGAAAAAATGATGAGTGATTCACGGGAAAGGGCTGTGAGAGTTCAATTGACTCGTCGTGAAAGCCACCATTTAAAATAGCTCAAAAGAAAAAGATAAATGCTAAGAAAAAGGGCCAATAAGATTTTCTCTAAGTTGAGAATGACAGAAATCTCAAAAGACCTTGAAAAGGTATATATTTATGAGGGAGTTTGGTTGGAGAAAATTTTAAACGGGGTTGGACAACTAATCCTAAATGTTGAAATATTAAAATTTGACGCTATTGTTTGTAGAATCGTCAAAATTATGGATTTGTGTGCATGTAGTATGTTTAGTTCATTAAGCTCACACTTTAATTTTCATATGGCTATAATGAAGTTTGATGCTTTATCGCTATTAATTAGAGCTTCTTGATCGTTTCGATGTATTGGAATTGTGACTCATTTGTTGTAGTTTCAAGCCCATACATTTCATGTCCATGTTTGAGCACATCGGTACTATGTTTGCATGTAACTCGCATTGTTAGTTTTTTTTATGCGTTTTTGCATTTTGTGTTAAAATCTTACTATTTTAGCACTGTTTTGCTGTTGTCAGACCCTTCCTAAAATTTTTTTGTGAAAATTTTTTCAGTGGGAAAAAATTTATAATATTTCTGGGAATCTGGGAAAATTTGGCATGTCACGAGAAGTCATTCAAACGACATTTCCATGTCGCGCGAACGACATATGTCCTTCGTTCGAGCGACGTCCTCATTTCGTTTGAGCAACGTCCCTTGCTCGTTCGAACGACAGTCTAGATTTTTTTGCTTCTTCTGGTTTGCAATCCTCAAGTTAAAATTGGTATATTTTTTTGCTACTGCTGGAAGCTTTGTGGATTTACTGATTTATATGCAGGTTATATTGTCACAAAATTGATTATTTTGCAAATAATTCTGTTTATCACACCTGATTAGATTGCTAAAACTCTTTGTGTGATTCATTTGTTTACTAGCTACTGATTTGTTATTACTTGATTATATTTAGCTGGTTGTTTCATGATTATCTAGCATTTTTATAATTGGTATATTCTCATGCTAGATAGTTATTGACTTGTTTATCTTTTCACCGGATTGTCTATTCGAGACAAAAAGTGGGAGAGATGTATGTGATATAGAGGGATTTTGTTGAGCATGTTTAATGATATCTGGATTTACATATTGTTTGATTATATTTTCTTTCAAATTGGTATCAAATAATTGCTCACATGTTTGTCGAATGATTTGTTCTAATTGGAAATATAAATTGGTATCATTTGTTCCTCCATACTTCAGTGGTATTTTTGTTTGTCTGTTTCATGTGTGTAGGTATGCTTTAGAGATTCGAGATTTCAAGTCTACATCACATTCAGACAGTCCATGCTTGTCGGTGCTACATATACTAGTCCGTGTCCTGTATTTTTTTACTTTGGGTTTATGGGATGGGATTTCGGCGTCATACGGCTTGACGGCCCGGCTTAGGCATTTAACTGGTTTAGTTTTGTCCCGGAATAGTCAAAGGGGGAAATTTGTAAGGACATAAATTTCCAATTGAGTCCCTATATTGTTTTGACGTAATTCCGTGAACAAAACTGTGTTTGTAATATGTCAAAGGGAGATTTTATTTATGTCACGATCCCACTTGGTCTATGACGTATTAAAGAAATTGAAGACATTGCGGTAAAGCTTCAAAGATTTAATCATGCTGAAGTTTAATTGGTGCAAGTTTATTCATCTTCAAGTTAATTGCATTCTGAGATAACACATGTATGAATGCGTATAATTAATGGTGCTCAGAATAATTTTTATAAAAGATAAGGACGTAATTTTTATAAGGAAAAATATTTTAAAATGTTTTAAAAGTGTTTTAAATGTTTTACACTTCATTTTATTCTAATAAACATGGAAAAGAGTTTGAGTTATTTATATCTCTTTTGGAAAGAGACGATTTAAAGAAAAAGTCAAAAAGTCAAACTGACGTCACGTCGTTCAAACGACATCTCAGCTCGTTCGATCGAGATAGCCATGTCGCGCGAACGATAGGCTGATCTTGTTCGAGCGACACTCCTTTCTAAGCGGCGTTTAATTCTTATTTAAAGCGTATTTTCGTCAGAGTTTTTTAATTGTGCATCTGGAAAAGATAGTTTACCATCCAGTACGTTGTTTGCACATGTTTTTCTAAGGTTTCAAAGCTTAAACACATCCTTAGAGTTTGCAAAGATCCATGTTATCAGTATTATATGTTTACGTGGTCTTGCTGCACCAAGAAGGTTTGTTGTATACATGAACATCTGGGTTTTGTGGTGAAGAAAAGAGAAGGACTTCTTGTTTGACATCGTAGACGTATCAAAGCCATTCGATGGGCACAGAGACATACGTGGACGCGTGTGTTGTGGACAGGTATCGTGGAAGATGGAATTTCTGCATGGGAACTATTGACGAATGATAGAATATCATAAGGAGCGTCAATACCTGTGGGGATCGAGTCATTGAGTAAGGCTAATCTGTCTTGTAAAACTTTTGTTCATAGTAATTATCTGGCTTGGGCCATCCGAGGTTTTTTTCCCTTCTTCGGTTTTTCCTCGTACATCCGGCGTTCTGAGTATTCTTTACTTTACTTCACTTTCTTTAATCACTAGATGCATGTTTAGGATTAATCAAGATAAAATTGGTTTAAAGTAAGAATTGGTTTTTCATAACTTGGTTTGGTGCATATTAAAAGTTGGATAATTTTTGGTGAAAACTGGTTTGATTTAAAACACACACATAAGGACAGCTCTTTCAAATGGTCTGAGAGACTCTGATACTAAAGTGAAGGAAAGCATTCAATTCAAGTGACCCTCAAAGTCAACATACACCATAAACTTCATATAATTCTTGTTCAACAGAAAACCCAGCCAGTGTTGAGAGAACCAAATATAAAGTTGAAATAACTTCATTGCGCTTGGAGAATGTGTTAATCAAGACTGTTTTGTTAATAAAAAATCGGATATAGACCATAATGTTACATCATGTTGAAAACAGTTTTTTCATGAATCCAGGATGTTTAATATTCATGCAATCACAAAATCATAAGTTCTTTATAACTATGATTGAAACTAACCGTTGTCCATTGCAATTAATTAGAATAAGGTGACCTGAATGCTCTTATTAAAGCTTCCTTTGAATCACTTCTTAAACAGCCCAAAATTTCTTTCTTATGTGCCAAGAACTTTTGTGAGAAAATATGAATAAAGGAAATTTTGGATTTTCTCTCTCTCATTAGAAACAGTGTGTTATGAGATGACTCTAGATGGTGTAGATATCTCTATTTATAATGGGAAGAGGGCCAAAATCCTAGTCATGGTGGGACTATTTTTAAGTATCCCATTAATGCCACTAACCACTATGTGATTAACGGATAAGATTTACCCAATCTTTTAATACCTTTATTTATCACATTCCAAATTAATTATCTGACATTTACCAAGACCATATAAATGAAATATTCGGAATGTAATATAATTAAAATTAAATAATTAATTCCAATACTTAATATTAATTTCCTAACAAGCTCCCTACGAGAGAAGCATAAGGCATGCCTTTCATGTGCTCCCTTTCTAAATCACTTCTAGGGCCTTGACTTAAGCTGAACTTATCCCCTTTCTGAAGTGGAACATTAATGGGATTGCAGCTTTTCATGCTAACTCTTTCTAAAACTTTGTTAATGTAATCTTTCTGAGACAATCCAAACATTCCTCATGATGTATCCCGATCAAAAATGATGCCTCACCTAAATCTTTCATTCAAAAGTTTTTATAACGGAATTTCTTGCTTTCACTTAATAAATCAAGATCACTGTTGGCGATAAGTAAGTCATCAACATACAGTACTAGAAACACAATGTTGGTGCGCGAGGCCCCCAATTTTAAAAGTTTTTATTACGAAACGTAATTTTCAATTTAGAGATGCGGAAGCGATGGTGGTTCAATTAAACAAATTAACAAATTTTAATTTCTTTTCAAATTAAAATTAAACCAAGTGAAATTAAAGGAAAACAATTAATACATTTTTCACTTAAACAAATTTAACCCAAGTCCTAGAAATTTGCCTAAGTCATATTTTCCAATTAATCAAATTAGGCGAAACCAAATTTTAACAAATTAAATTAGTGACTTGAATTAACTACACATTACCCAAATTTAATTTAGAACCAAATTAAATAAGTAGCGATTTAAACCGATTTTTATCTTTTTACCTAAGCATGCGTTCTAGGTGATTTTGCAAGATAAAAATAAACAATGAATCACTACGCCGCGATGTACGAGAAAAAATCCAAAATGGGAAAAAATCTCGGACGGCCCTAGCCTCAAATCCACTAAGTACGGTTTTACAAATACAGGACAGTAAGACTTACAACACTAGACTTGACTCCGTCTAAGCCCCGACGCTTCTTCTTGTATACACCTCTTCATAGAGAATAACCACGGAGCTCCACTACGGTCTCGAAATCCACCGATTGAACTTTTTCTGGTCACCGTCACCCAAATAAGGAGCCTTTCTCCAAGTGGGTAAGTCAACGCAAACTTCTTCTTCTCTCTAGGATTTAGAAGCAAACCCAAACTTCTCTTCAAACGGTAGAGATAAAAATCGGCGCCAAACTCCAAGCAAAGTGTATGTATATATATATATATATGAACTTGGATAAACAAACTTTGGGTGTAAAGCAGAACTGTTTTAAAAATTTTGCTTTGAAAAAAATGAACACTCAAACTTGAATTTTTTTCTTCTTTGAATTTTTCTCTCAAACTCTCTCTTGTAGGTTGTAGGATGTGAAAAAGTTGAAAAGAAAAAGTTGGTTTTCGCACTTAATTAATCAGGTAAAAAGTTAGTGGGAAAAGAAGTGGGAAAGTGGGAAAAACTGCTCAAAACTGCCAAAATAATTGTTCCCGCCAAAACTCATTCGAACGAGATTTTCATTCAAACGAAGTCTCGTTCGAACGAGCCTTTTAGCGAAGTTCCGGTGTGAACTCGTTAGAAATCTCGTTCGAACATCATTCTCATTTGAATGACACTTCGAACGACATTCCAGTGGCCAATGTGGAAACTCGTTGGCAAACTCGTTCGAATGACATTCTCGTTCGAACGACAATATCGAACGAAAAAACAGAAAGAATAAAAAATTCTATTTTCAGCCCAGAAACTTTAGTTTAAAGTTTTAATGAAACTTTCTCAAAATAAACAACAGTTTAAACAAAACACCCATATAACTATTGTTCCAAGCTCATATATATATATATATATATATATATATATATATTAAAATGCATTCATACCTTAGGAGCAATGGAACCATGTTGATGACGTAGAAACGAGGCACAATACACACGGCATTTGGTGAAGCTTTAAACTCTTGACCGCTATGTATTCAACTTTAGTATGTCATAGGCTTGAAGGATGGTCAATAACTATATCCTATGACTCAAACGTTTTTGTCCAAAATTGAGCCAAAACTACAAAGGACTCAATTGGAAATTTGTGTCCTTACAAATCTCCCCCTTTGGCTATTCCGGGACAAAAACCAACAAAATCCTAAAGGGACGTCAAGATCTACTAGACTAATAAAAAAATTCCGACCCAAAATAAAAGTACAATGCTTGACGCAAACAACCCAAAGGATCAATATCTTTGCCATGATGAAAGTCGCCATTTAGATGAATTCCTGCACACTTAAGCAAACTATCAAACGCATAGGGAATATCAAGAATATTGAATGCATAAAATAAATACTCTCCCTAAATTAATTCTCCCATTTATCAACTCTGATCTACCTAAGAAGGTCGCGACTCCCCCAGATTTAAATCTCCCCCAAACTAAGATACAATTACAATAGGATTAGGTGCCATTTCTCCCCCTATCATTCTCCCTCTTTTTGTTCTGGAATAGACAAAAGCTAAAGAATCAAAACGTAACTTATCTCCCCCAATAAAAGCATATACACCCCTTAAACTAAACAAGGGATAAATAGAATGGGATAACAAGCTAAACATGAAAATGTGCATAAAGTGATGAGAACATTAAAGAACTTGGGCAACAAAATCATAACAAATCCAGCAAATAATAACGGATACCAACTAGGATGCAAGAAAATGATACCAATATGATACATAAAGTATTAAGCATGTGATATCAACAAAGAATGCAACAAGTTAGATACCAATTATGAATTAAGGCATAGATGCACTATAAAGCAAGGCAAAGACCAAAAAAATATCTTATATATACATACTCTAGATATACCAAAGATGCACACGCATATATATATATATAGATATAAACACACAAATGACACAAAATAAGATAAGCTTTTCACACTCGCATGGCAAAAATGTGTCATATGAAAACGGAAGTGTTGGGGTGTGAACTAGTAACAATTAAATTTAAATCCAATCACTTAAAACATGTTCACGGAGTTCTCAATTGATTGCAAACTTCATCACATTTGAATATAACCTCATGTGAAAATATAGATTGAACTCAATGAACAAACATACATAATGCATACGAGCCTAGACTTTTGATCATTCTACAAACCAATAGAGTCATGACATTGAAAGCGCAACTAGGATAAACGGACATTGTGCAAACCGTTGATATACCATCCAATCTCCCTCAATAAGCATATATATTTTGAATGAATATATCAATTAAAAATAGGCCTCGGAAATTATTTTTCTTTTTAATGCCATATTTTATTTTTAAGCCTTTGGACCACGTATTTCTTTTAGGTCCATACAAACAGTGGCTTACTATTCGCAAAGGATAATAAATTCTTTCGGAGCCCTTCCCCGTGCACATTTACATATAATATTTTTATTCTCACAAATCTCACGTGCAACAAATTTTGACATGTACTAGTCCTCCTAGGTCACAAGTATGTAGATGGCAAGATTGGTAGGAGAACACCTCACAAAGCTCAAATATACATATGAAGTTAAAATTTCAAATGAGCTCGTTAATGTGTGAATAGAGGCATATAAAAATAGAATCCCTTATATCAACACAAAACCCAACTACTCCATGTAATCATGGTAAAGAACATAATAAGGATTGACAATCTAAACCAAAAGTTCTAGCCACGTGGGAGAAAAAATGATGGGGTTCTAACACAAGTGTATGCCACATAGAGTGTGTCAAACTAAAATACACACACACACAAAATATTTTTGAGTTTTTGAAATTTTTAAACCAAACAACAAAAATATTTACTCAAAAAACAAAAAAAAATCATTTGAATTTTTCATTATGCTTAAATTACCAAGAGATAAAACCCAAATGATAAACAAAAATATTTTTTGTATTTTTCATTTAATGCAAACAAAAATGAAGGAAATATAATACAAAAGATAAACAAAAATCATTATCTAGCGTGTGATTAAGCATGGAGTATAGACTAGAAAATGATTAAACATGCATACACCTAGCAATGATATATAATATTAAGCACAAAAAGCTAGAGTATGCAAATAAAACTAACAAATTCAACCTTTAAATTTAGCAAGGGAGGTTTCATATGAAAGCAAATGAGAATCAACAAATCTAATATCTAGCGTGTCTAAAAATGATTTCCTAACCCATATAGATGTATATTTAAAGTGATGGGATTTGGGAACTAATGAAATGCTAGACATAGACTTCCTAGGACTTCTTTTAAGATCAAAATAAAATGACCTAAAGTGACCTTTCCTACCATAATGCAAGCATGTGAAAACATGAGGAATGATACCTAAGGTGTGACCTTTTCTAAAGTCTGTGGTTAAAGTTAACCCTCTAAAACAAATAATGGTTTTAGCTTTAGCAACGGAAGTATTTGAAATAGATGAGCTAGAATCATTACAACTACTACTCGAGTCTTGTAAGTCATTTTTTACTTTTAAAATATTGGACTCAAGTAATAAATTAGACTCCTCAATTTTATGGGACTCCTTCTTTCAATTTTCTATAACTCCTAGAAGGTTATCACACTCCCCCTCAATGTGAGCAAACTTGTCCCTAAGAGTCTTTTCTCGACTATCACTCTCTTTCTTGGACATTTCTAAAATATTAAAATTGTGATTTATGTCCATGAGATTTTCACGAAAAATATCTTTTTGAGATAGGGAGATTTGCAAAAACTCAACTTTAGTTTTAAAACAAGAATTTTCATTTTCAAGAAATTTAATTCTTTTTTAAAATCTCAAATTTAATTCTCTTAATTTTTCATTATACTTATTAAGCTCATTAAATTCCTCTCGAATAGAAAAAACTTCATTATGATTAGAAATGGATAAATTGTCATTAAGGCGTCCCATCGAGAGATACAAAAATGAGAGTGAGTAAAAAATGAACCACCAAAAAATACAAGGAGCTCAAAAATTATAAAAGCTGAAAAACGGATCTTTAACGCGATAAATTAGCGCTTCGGATCTGATACCACTTGTTGGTGCGCGAGGCCCCCAATTTTAAAAGTCTTTATTACAAAACGTAATTTTCAATTTAGAGATGCGGAAGCGATGATGGTTCAATTAAACAAATTAACAAATTTTAATTTCTTTTCAAATTGAAATTAAATTAAAACACACACATAATTTCAATTTCACTTAAACACAATCAATTAAACCCAAGTCATAGAAATATGCCTAAGTCATATTTTTCATTTAATCAAATTAGGCCAAACCAAATTTTAACAAATCAGATTAATGACTTGAATTAACTACACATTACCCAAATTTAATTTAGCACCAAATTAAACAAGTAGCGATTTAAACAGATTTTTATCTTTTTACCTAAGCATGCGTTCTATGTGATTTTGCAAGATAAAAATAAACATTGAATCACTACGCCGCGATGTACGAGGAAAAACCCAGAACAGGAAAAAACCTCGGACGGCCCAAGCCTCAAATCCACTAATTACGGTTTTACAAATACAAGAAAGTAAGACTTACAACACTCGACTTGACTCCGTCCAAGCCCCAACGCTTCTTCTTATATACACCTCTTCTTAGCAAATAACCACGGAGCTCCACCGCGGTCTCAAAATCCACCGATCGAACTTTTTCTGGTCACCGTCACCCAAACAAGGATCCTTTCTCCAAGTGGGTAAGTCAATGCAAACTTATTCTTCTTTGTGGGATTTAGAAGCAAATCCAAACTTCTCTTCAAACGGTAGATATAAAAACCGGTGCCAAACTCCAAGAAAAGTGTATATATATATATATATATATATATATATATATAAACTTGAATAAACAAACTATGGGTGTAAAACAGAAGTGTTTTAAGATTTTTTCTTTGAAAAAAATGAGCACTCAAACTTGATATTTTTTTTCTTCTTTGAATTTTGCTCTCAAACTCTCTCTTGGAGGTTGTAGGGTGTGAAAAGGTTGAAAAGAAAAAGTTGATTTCCGCACTTAATTAATCAGGTAAAAAGTTAGTGGGAAAAGAAGTGGGAAAAACTTCTCAGAAATGCCAAAATAACTATTCTCGCCAAAACTCGTTCGAATGAGATTTTTGTTCGAACGAAGTCTCGTTCGAACGATCCTTTTAACGAAGTTCCAGTGTGAACTCGTTAAAAATCTCGTTGGAAATCTCGTTCGAACGACACTTCGAACTACATTCCAGTGGCCAATGTGGAAACTCATTGGCAAACTCGTTCGAACGACATTCTTGTTCGAGTGACAATATCGAATGAAAAACCAGAAAGTATAAAAAATTTATTTTTAGCCCATAAACTTTAGTTTAAAGTTTTAATGAAACTTTCTGAAAATAAATAATAGTTTAAACAAAACACCCATATAACTATTGTTCCAAGCTCCTATATATATATTAAAACGCATTCATACCTTAGGAGCAATGGAACCATGTTGATGACGTAGAAACGAGGCACAATACACACGGCATTTGATGAAGCTTTAAACTCTTGGCCGCTACATCTTCAACTTTAGTATGTTATAGGCTTGAAGGATGGCCAATAACTCTATCATATGACTCAAACGTTTTTGTCCGAAATTGAGCCAAAACTACAAATGACTCAATTGGAAATTTTTGTCCTTACACACAAACTTACTCTCACTGATCTTCAGGTATATACCCCGATCAACAGTGTTTTCCTTGAACCCAAAGGATGCAATGGTATCGTGGAACTTAATGTACCGTTGACGAGAAGCTTGCTTTAGACCCTATATTGACTTCTCTAACATACATACCATGTTTTACTTTCCTTCCTTTATGAAGCGTTGTGGTTGTGCCATGTAGAGTTCTTATTCTAAACTCCCATTTAGAAAAGTTGTTTTTACGTCCATTTGGTGCAACTCTAAATCATAATGAGCCACCAATGCTAATATGATTCTTAATGATTCCTTCTTTGAAACTAGAAATAAGGTCTCATTATAATCAATGCCTTCTCGTTGATTAAAACCTTTGGCAACAAGTCTAGCTTTATGTCGTTCGATATTGTCTTTTGCGTCAAGTTCGGTCTTAAAGATCCACTTGCACCCAACTCATTCTTGTCCTTCTACAAATTCAACCAACTACCAAACTTTGTCATCATTCATAGATTTTATTTCTTCATTCGTGGCATTAACCCATTTATCTGAATCATCACTATTTACAGCTTTTTCATAAGAAACTGGATCATTAATATTCCCTATGTTACATTCGGTCTCTTGAAGGTATACCACATAATCATCCAGAATTACCGATCTCCTTTATCTTTGAGATCTTCTTAATGTCACTTCTTATGGTGCTTCAAAAGTTTCATCGGTTATAGTCTCATTATGTGGTTGTTCAGTTGGTTGATCATTCACTTGTTATTCATTGTTATTGATTGGGTCAATGACCGATTCAATAACTACATTAGGAACAATAGGTATGTTATGAACTCTGGGTATAGGAATTTGTACCCTTACTTCTCGAATGATTACATCCCTTTCTTTTATACTCCCACTTACTTCACCTTCTTCAATGAATTTAGCATTTCCAATTTCTATGATTCCAGTTGTATGATTTGGACAGTAGAATTTATATCCCTTCGACTTTTCTGGATACCCGATGAAATGACAAGATAATGTCCTAGGATCCAATTTCTTTTCATTAGAGTTATAGATTCTAGCTTCCGGTGGGCAGCCCCACACATGTAAATACCTTAAATCAGGTTTCCATCCTTTTCAAAGTTTAAAAGGGGTTTTTGAAACTGATTTATTGGGAACCCTATTTAAGATGTGTACAGTGGTCTTTAATGAACGTGTCCACAAAAATGTAGGCAATTGGGTCCTACTTATCATACTTCTAACCATTTCTATAAGGGTATGATTACGCCTTTCATCTACACCATTCTGCCAAGGTGATCCTGGAATTCTGTATTGGGCGCAAATACCTAATTTTTTAAGGAGTTTAGCAAATGTGTCAGGGTGTTTCCCTGACTCATCATATCTACCATAATATTCACCACCTCTATCAGACCTAATAATTTTCACCTTTTTACCTAGTTGCCTCTCAACCTCATTAATGTATATTTCAATGACGTTCACAGATTGATATTTATCATGGAACATGTACAAAATGCAATAATGTGAAAAATCATCTATAAAGGTGATGAAGTATTATCTCCACCAATGGATGGAATATCAAAAGGTCCATATATGTCTGTATGTAATATTTTAAGTAGCTGGATGCTTCTTGTGGCTCCTTTATTTGTATGTTTGGTCTGTTTTCTTTTAATACAGTCCACACATACATCATAATTGGCCCAATCCAGGTTATGGAGTATAGCATCTTTAATGAGCCTTTCGATTACCGACCTAGATATGTGACCTAATCTTTTATGCCACAAGTAAGGAGATTTTTCATCATTAAGTGTACGTTTCGTATCAACATTAGGATGCAGGGTCACAAGGGTTTCGAAAAAAATCTTTTCAAGGTTCAATTGATATAAACCATCTAATAAAAATCCAAAACCAACATTATTAGAATTTTTAATCAAACCAAAACAATTGTACTTAAATTCAATCGCAAAACCGTCTAAAGAAAGTTTAGAAATAGAAATTAAATTTCTAGAAACTATGGGAACATAAAAATTTTCTTGCAAATCTAAAAGAAATCTAGTGCTTAAAATCATAAGAAAGACTCCAATAGCTTCTATTTTAGCCTTCACTTTATTGTCCATATAGAAAATATGCTCATTTTGATTTGTTTTACGGATCGAAGTGAAGCCCTGCATCGAATTAGAAACATGACACATAGAACCATAATCAATCCACTAAGTGTTAGAAGCAGTGTTAATAAGGTTTGATTCGAAACAAACATAAATAAAGGGCTTACCCTTTTTTTGAACCAGGCCTTTCGTTTATGACAATCCCTCTGGAAATGGCCCTTCTTTTTATAAAAGTGACGTTTGTCGTTCTTTTCCTTCTTCACAGCAATAGTTGATGGTTCAGCTTGATGAGACGGCCCGGGACCTTACTTAATGCCCCTGCTGAACTTCTTCTTAAAACCAACTCCTTTGACTGTAAGATTTGCCACCTGTCCCTTAGTCACATGGTCATTATGTTGATTAAGTCTTCTTTCCTCCTCTACCAACATGCTTTTCAAATC
Organism: Sambucus nigra; assembly: GCA_949130495.1. NCBI lineage: Eukaryota > Viridiplantae > Streptophyta > Magnoliopsida > Dipsacales > Adoxaceae > Sambucus > Sambucus nigra. The sequence goes on along the minus strand of OX422207.1, from coordinate 752,104,580 downwards.
ATTTACATTCCACTTATCTTTTATAGTGTTGTAATTGATTTGGAAAGGCCCATACTCAGGAGGTAGAGAATTTAGGATGAATTAGAGGAGAAAAGACTCATCCACAATCAAGCCCAAAGCTCTAAGTCTAGCAGCCAAATTGGTCATCTCTATCATGTGCTCATTTATGGTTCGAGTACTATCGAACCTCATAGTGGTCAAGTCAGCCATTAGTTTTCCAGCAAGGGATTTATCAGCAGTGCGAAAGCGTTCCTTAATGTTGTTCAAATACTCTTTCGCTTTCATAGTTTCAGGTAGGTAGGTCTTAATGTTAGCAGCAACACACATTCGCATAAACATAAGGGACAACCTATTTGATCGAGACCATGCTTCATAGATAACAATTTCATCCTCGCTTCTGGCATCAGTAATAACAGCGGATTCATCACACATAATTTTCATGTCCAATTCAAGAACCCCTAGGCTGAACTCAATTTGCTCATTCCAATCAAAAAAATTAGTTCCATTAAATTTGGAATAGTACTGAGCTTGCGAATAGAGGTTAAGGAGAACTGCAAATAATATCAATGTTCACAAATTACATTTTTACGCACAATAAAAATTACAAGGGTCGAATATTGAATTGTTGACTAACAATTTTGGCAAATTTCATTTACAATCTGAATATCGCAGAATCTGTGTTAATCATCACATAATGTTCAGATTGTAAAGATATACTACCCTATAACTCATTTATCATGGTCCCATAATTTTTGGCATCTGTGTTTGTTGCCTAAACATTTAATACCGTGATTAATGGACTTAATGTCAACTATTATGTTTTCACAAAACCAGTTCTAATGTTGTTTAATTTTGATATTAGCATGTGTTGCGCCTCAATCTAATAGTATAACTAACATTAGAATAAACCTTTAATCAATGTAACTGTATTATTTGTACATGCAGTCTCAGCCTGTGTTTGGCCTTTGACTTAACTCAAATGAATAATTGCTTACATGTCCCAACTTAAATATATTTAATCACACATTAAATATTAAATATAATATGTAACCTACAAGTAATTATCAAGATACCAATAGCAGCTTAAATGTCTCAAAAACAGAATTGCTCAGGTATAGTAAAAACACATAATACATGAATTTTGCAAAAAATGGCAAAAATTAGTTTTCACCATAGAATCGAAGTAAAAGATGTTAGAAAACCAAAAATTTTGCGGAACGTTAATATTAATTTTCTGTAAAGAGTTATAAGCCCCGAGATTATTTTCTAAAATGGCAAAAATGGGATTTTGAAGGCCTTAACAGACTCGGGTTGTCGAAAAACACATTACATCACGGCCAAAGGCGATGAAATTCAATCGTTGGTCCGTTTCCAGTCAACCTACGTTTCAAGTCAATAGGACACCAAAAATTTCAAAAAATATTATTCACTGTGCCAAAAAAAAGTCTCCTGAAAATCTTTTTTGCATCAAATCACAGTTTTCACTTAATTAATCTTAAAAACAAATTCGTTTTCTTATCATGATTAATAAAAGTGTTTTTCAGAATGCTTACACAAACTTGAAACAATAAAAATCATGCTAACGGTATATTAGGGTTCCAATAACATGAAAAAAAGGGTTGAACAATAATGGAACAGTTATCATAACTGTATATAGCAATTTCGTTCTTAACATCATACATAACAAAAATTCGAATTACTAATTCCAGATTGCTTAAAATTTCAGATTTTGAGATTTTTCAAAAAAAAAATACAGATTTCCAGATGCAAAGGATCAAAGATTAGAACTGTTATAAGGAAATTTTCACAAAAGGAAAACATGAGATTACAAACCGAAAGCTCTGATACCACATGTTAATCAAGACTGTTTTGTTAATCAGAAAACCGAATATAAACCATATTATTACATCGTGTTGAAAACAGTTTTGTCATGAATCGAGGATATTTAATCTTCATGCAATCATGCAATCATAAGTTCTTTATAACTATGATCAAAACTAACATTTGTCTATTGCAATTAATTGGAATAAGGTGACTTGAATGCGCATGTTAAAGCGTCCTTTGAATCACTTCTTAAATAGCCCATAATTGCTTTGTTATGTGCCCAGAACTTTTGTGAGAAAATATGAATAAAGGAAATTTTGGAGTTTCTCTCCCTCCTTAGAAACAGTGTGTTATGAGATGACTCTAGATGGTGTAGAGGTCTCTATTTATAAGGGGAAGAGAGCCAAAATCCTAGTCATGGTGGGACTCTTTTCAAGTCTCCCACTAATGCCACTAACCACCATATGACTAACGGATAAGATTTACCCAATCTTTTAATATCTTTATTTATCACATTCCTAATTAATTATCTGACATTTATCAAAACCACATAAATGGAATATTCGGAATTTAATATAATTGAAATAAATAATTAATTTCGACACTTAATATTAATTTCCTAAGAGAATGAGATGCCTAAAATGACATTGCTGAATCTATGGAGGATACATCTGGGGTGCCTATTACAACTTTCATTGTAGGCCGTAGGTTTGGTGATGAAGTTGAGATCAATCATGGGGCAACCATCTCTCTTTTGAGATACCCGAATAATGCTAAGGATCCGAATGCGGTCAAGTTTTTTTTTTTTTTGCAGATTCTGGGTGCAGTTAAGTGTTTGGTTTTCTTCCACGAAAGTTGGTACAATATATTTTCCTCTAATGGACAAGTTTGGGTTGAATTTTAAGGGATACATATCTTATGTTCCAGACCATGCTCTTGCAGTTGTACCAATTCAGATTGTGTGTCAAAACAAGATATCTTTGGGTGAAGAAGAATGTGAAGATCTTCAAGTTTTTTAGTCTTTATGGAAGCATGCTTTGCGTGTGGCTGAATCTGCAACGACTTGTCCTCCTAGTATGACCAAATATCAACAAATTTGTGTGCTTTTAATAAAAGAGGTCTTAAGGACCAACAATCATATTCTCACTTATGATAAAAAAAAAAATTAGAAGCTTTTGTTTCCCTTCTAGAAGACAATCAGCGACTTTGTGTCCGGTTTTATGCACGAAAAGGTCCATGGTTAAGGATGTCTAATATTTCTTGCACCGAAATATGTGATTGCCAACAAGCGGTCAAAGGACTCTGCGCAGCAAGCTATGCTTGCTTCACTGAATTCATATGTCAAGTATTGATAGATGAATTGGAGGAGATTTTGAATGTGCTAACTGTTAGTGAGCTCCGTGAAATATATTTTATGATTAATAAGAAATGAATTCGTGGATCAAGAAAGCAAGATTATAATGCTTTGCTTCTTTCTTCATATGAATATGGATTATGCCCATTTCTAAATAATGTGGTTTTAGAGAAAACAGGAACCTATATTCGAATATCTTGAACTGTAAGAGGAAGATTACTGAGATAGATTCATGTTCAGGGGATACCATTGAACTGTAAGACAGGGACGAAGAGAAGGTTTTATGGTGAAGATGGAGAATAATGTTTTAGATGTAATTAACTGATATTAGTTGTTTAATAGTTGTAGATTAGGTGGCTTTATCTAGCTGTAGTTGGTTGTAACTATTTTTATTTTTGCTGCTATTTATATAGTTGTCTACCTTGTAACAAGACTGATTTGATAAATGATACGATTTCATTTCTTCTTCTCACTATTTGTCTCATTTGTATTATGGTATCAGAGCAATTTTTTTTTCTACTCTTTTTCTCTAGATCTCTAGATCATTCTTAGATTCTCTTTTTCTCCAACATTTCTTCAGTTTCTTCTTTCGATTTCCATGGAGACTCCGGGATAGGAAAACACAAAAACCTCCAATGGTAATTCCACCATTGATACTCCTTCAAATGCTTATTTTCTTCACCATTCGGATAGTCCATGTCTTGCTCTTGTTTCTCAACCATTGATCGGAGATAACTATGCCTCTTGGATTCGTGCAATGTTGATCGCTCTCTCTGTCAAGAACAAACTTGGATTCATAGATGGATCGATTTCTAAACCAGAAGGTACAGATCAAAACCTTCTTAGTTTGTGGATTAGAAATAATAATGTTGTAATTTCATGGATCCTGAGTTCTGTTTCCAAAGATATATCTGCTAGCATAATATTTTCTGATTCTGCCTATGAAATGTGGCTTGATCTCAAGGATCAATTTCAACAAAGGAATGGTCCTAGAATTTTCCAGTTACGTAGAGAATTGATGAATCATGTTCAGAACCAAAACTTTGTTAGTGTTTACTTTACTAAGCTTAAGTCTATATGGGAAGAGTTGAGCAATTACAGGTCCAGTTGTTCGAGTGGTAAATGCACTTGTGGAGGTGTTAAACAACTGAATTCTCATTATCAAATGGAGTACATAATGTCATTTCTCATGGGATTACATGATTCTTTTTCTCAATTCCGATGTTAACTTTTGCTTATGGATCCTTTACCTCCCATAAACAAAGTGTTTGCTCTTATTTCTTAAGAAGAACATCAAAGGAAGGTTGGCACAAACCTTAGTTACTCTTCTGATTCCATCAATACCATGGCATTTGCTGTCAAGAGCAATGATTATAAAAGACCTGGTGATAGAGGAAACTACATTTTACTCCTTGTAATTCAAGAGATTACAAAGGACGGAGGAAAGAGAGACCTTTTTGCACATATTGTCAGTACCATGGTCACACTGTTGAGAAGTGCTATAAGATCCATGGCTATCCACTAGGTTTTCAACCTCGACAAAGGGATAACTACTCATATTCTAACAATCAACCTGTTGGGAATCAAGTCAAGAGTCATCCATCTCATAATTCCTCTCCTAATCACTCATATTCTACTAATCAAGCTGTTGTGAATCAAGTCATCAGTCAACTATCCCATAGTCCTTCCTATGCCTATCCGGAGGCAAATGTTGGGAATTTTGTTCAAAATCTCAATTCTCATCAATATCAGCAGTTAATGTCCATGTTGTCCGACCATTTGACAACTTCTGTTAGTTCCACAAATAATCATCAAGAAACTTCAACTTCTACTACCTATTCTGCAAGTATATGCTTCTTAGTTTCTTTGAGTCCAATCTTCTCTTCTACTTGTTTCTAGATAGTCGATTCCAGAGAAACTAGGCATATTTGTGCAAATGCTAATGTTTTCACTACTATGAGAGCCATTCAGCATTCCACTGTTACTTTACCTAATCATACACAGATAGTTATTGCTTTTTCTGGGGATATCAAGCTCTGTGCTGGTCTTATTCTTAAATATGTTCCTTATGTTCCTCAATTCAAGTTCAATTTGCTGTCAGTCACTGCTCTTATTAAAGGTTCTCAGCTCACAGTAAACTTTCTTCCTGATTGCTTCGTTATTCAGGAAATCAACAGCAAGAAGACGATTGGCAAGGGTGACAAACTTGAAGAATTGTATGTCCTTGATACTACTGCATTAAATTCCCAGTCTACTGCTTATGTCAACTCTGTTTCTGCTCGAGTTTGGTATAATAGATCAAGTGATTTATCTTTTAGGAGACTTGATTGTTTGAAGAGACATTTAGACTTTGATTCTATTAAATACAATAAAGTTGATCCTTGCTATATTTGTCCTTTGGCTAAACAACGAAGACTTCCCTTTGTTTCCAATAATCATATGGCAAAAAGTCCTTTTGATTTGATTTATTGTGATGTTTGGGGTCCTTATCATGTTTCATCTCACTCTGGCTATAGATATTTCGTTACTTTGGTTGATGGCTGCACTCGTCTTACATGGCTTTTCTTGCTTAAACAGAAATCAGATGTTAGTGCTGTTATACCAAGATTTTGTAACATGGGTTTTACTCAGTATAATGCCAAAATCAAGGTCTTTAGGTTCGATAATGCTCTTGAGTTGAAGTTCACTGAGTTTTTCACTGCTAAGGGTGTTCTTCATCCGTTTTCATGTGTGGAAAGACCACAACAAAATTCAATGGTGGACTGAAAACATCAACATCTTCTTAATGTTGCTCGGGCTTTGTACTTTCAATCTAGAATTCCAACTGCATTTTGGAATGAGTGTGTTCTCACTTCTACTTTTCTTATTAATCGGACACCTTCTCCATTGATTCAAAATAGGACTCCTTAGTAACTTCTACACCAGTCTCTTGACGATTACTCTTTATTCAGAGTTTTTAGGTGCTTGGCTTTGGCATCTAATCTTACTACTCATAGGACTAAGTTTCACCCTAGAGCACGAATGTGTGTCTTTATTGGTTATCCTTCTGGTGTTAAAGGATATAAACTTTATGATATCCAGACCAAACAGATCTTTATTTCTCGCGATGTTGTGTTTCATGAGGATATTTTTCCTTTTCACACTTTGATTTCTTCTGAAAGCTTAATTGATCCTTTCCCCAATGTGGTCCTACCCAATTCTACTCTTGAGATTCCTCCAGTCCCGTTTATCCCCTTCTTCTTCTTCTTATGTTACTCCATAAGTATTTAAGGTTATTGATTATATTGGCGATGTTAATACTTCTTCTTTACCCGATACACATGACGCTTCTGCAGTTGTACCTGCTAGAAAATCCACAAGACATGTTCAATCTCCATCTTATCTCAGAGACTATCATTGCAATCTGGTTTCTCATAAAGAATTACCAGGTTCGTCTTCTTCTTATCCTTTATCCAAGTTCTTATCCTATAACTCTTTATCAGACTCTCATAGAAATTTTGTTTTGGCTGTTTCTTCCCAATTTGAGTCTAAGTTTTTCCATCAAGTTGTCAAATTTCAGCATTAGCGTGATGCTATGCAAGCTGAGTTAGATGCTATGGAGGCTGATCATACTTGGTACCTCATTGTTCTTCCTAAAGAAAAGCATTCCATTGGTTGTAAGTGGATTTATAAGATTAAATATAAATCTGATGTCTCTGTAGAAAGGTATAAAGCAAGTTTGGTTGCTAAAAGCTATACTCAGCAGGAAGGACTCGATTTCATTGAGACATTTTCCCCGATGGACAAACTTGTTACTGTCAAGGTTCTTTTGGCTCTTGCTACTAGTCAACATTGGCACTTAGTCCAACTGGACGTAAATAATACTTTTCTCAATGGTGATCTTTTTTAAGAGGTTTACATGGATGTTCCTCTTAGATATGGAAGCAAGGGGGAGTCTACTCATAAAGGGGACAAGCTTGTTTGTCGACTTCACAAGTCCATTTATGGTTTAAAACAGGCCTCGCGACAATGGCATTTGAAATTTTCTCAGGCTCTTATTCGATTTGGTTTCACTCAATCCAAATCTAATTATTCTTTGTTCACAAAGGGCACTGGCTCATCATTTGTTGCTTTACTTGTCTATGTTGATGATATTATCATCACTGGCCCTTATGTTCAAGTCATTGATTTGTTAAAAACCTTTCTTAATGCCCAATTTCATCTCAAGGATTTGGGGTCATTGAAGTACTTCATTGGTCTTGAAATTGCCAAATCAAGTAAAGGAGTTGTTCTCTCTCAGCATCGTTATACTCTTCAGTTTCTTGAAAACACAAGTTATCTTGCATGAAAGTTTTCCCATGGATCCTAAAGTTCCTTTGAGTGTTAATGAAGGTGATTTATTGGCTGACATATCTCAATATAGGCGTCTTATTGGTTATCATCTCTACTTGACTTTGTCAAGACCTGATATTACCTTTGATGTTCATAAATTAAGCCAATATTTGGCCAAACATCGAATGCCTTATCTCAAGGTTGTTCATCATCTTATTCGTTATCTGAAGTCTAATCCTGGATAGGGGTTATTTTTCTCTTCTTCTTCATCTTTCCAACTTCGAGCTTACTCTGATGAATCTCCTTCTCTCAATTTGAAAGCTTTTTTTTTATTCAGATTGGGCATCTTGCTTGGACTATAGGAAGTCTGTTACAAGATTTTGTATATTCATCGGTGACTCTCTGGTCTCATGGAAATCCAAGAAGCAATCTACAGTCTCCAGCTATCTACTGAAGTCGAATACAGGGCCTTAACTGCTACTGCAAGTGAGTTAGTCTGGCTACATCAGTTGTTGAAGGATTTTCAGGTTAATGTTTCCTCTCCTGCTCTCCTTTTTGTGATAGTCAATGTGCAATTCATATGGCTTCCAATCCAACATTTCTTGAGAGGACTAAACACATTGATATTGATTGTCATTTTTTCCGCGACAAGGTTGCTGATGGTTCTATCAGACTCATGCCCATTTGTTCTCAACACCAGTTAGCTAATGTCTTTACTAAGCCTCTGCCTTCTTCTTTGTTGTTTCCACTTCTTTCCAAGATGTCTGTAAAGGACAATTACAGTCCATCTTGAGGGGGAGTTTTAGATGTAATTAACTGATATTAGTTGTTTGACAGTTGTAGCTTAGGTGTCTTTATTTAGCTGTAATTAATGATAACTATTTTTAATTTTGTTGATATTTATATAGCTGTCTACCTTATAATAAGACTGATTTGATAAATGATACGATTTTATTTCTTCTTCTCTTCTTTTGTCTCATTCGTATTATAATGTGGAGTAGAACAACTAGCTCTGCAATTTTATGCTAGAGAAGAAGGTGGTTGGCAGGGTGCTCATTCAGAGAGTGGCATTTGGGCTTCTTATGTGGGATATTATCTTTGCCGATGTACCAAATTTCAGACTACACCCTTATATTTGGATACGTATAAGTTTTATGAAGTAAGAAAGTGGCTTCTAGAAGCCAGGGCTGGCCCCGGTATTTTAAAGGCCCGAGGCGAACCCTTGAATTGGGGGCCCTTATATAATGAGAGATTTTTTAATACTTAATGATAAACCACAATGTGATTTTCCTAATTTCTCCAATAATAAAACACAATGTAATTTTCTTAATTTGCCCGCCATGGCCAAAGGCCTACAAATCACACTCTTATACGATCCAAAAACAAAAATAAAAATAAAATAAAATAATTACAACAATGTATAATTTAATGTGAGCCCATCTCACATTTTTAGAAGAAAAAACGCCTATTTGAGATTGAGCGGACTTATATTTTCTAGGAGGCATGACTATATTTTAACAATTAATACCGAATTAATAATAAACAAACTTGAACAATAAAATATGGTTGGCTAATAACCAAATTAATCCAATCATTCTCTAAAATTTCACTCGATAAAACACATGTTTCATATGGGAAAAAACACTGAATTAAAATTAACAAATCTTAAAAGTAAAACTCAAATCAAAATACTAAATATATATTTAATAAGTTTTTATTCCTAAAATTAAAAAGTAAATCAGGATGCTAAATATATTCTTGTAAACTAAATGTTAATTTAAAAATTAAATTTAAACTAAACAAATTATGATAGTCAAAAAAACTTTCTATTATACTTAGAGTGTGTATATATATATATTAACTTTACTTGAATATATAAAATAACCATAAAAATTCTTATCTGTAAATTGTTTTTTTCTAACAAACTTTATAAATCTTCAGTTCGTTACAGTTTGCATCCCTCAAAAGTGCATGTACTCCTATCTATTATCCCATGGAAGAGTTAGCATGGTGGAAATAGTTCAACTTCAGTGACTAACATATACAAAAATTTTAGACGGTGAAATTGAGTCTTCATTATTTGATTGATATTTTAGTTCCACCTTCCCTGATTGTTATTTGGGAGTGAAGCAAAGAATGAAGATAGAAGAGATGAAGATGAGGGTTTTATGGGTTAATTTGGGTGTCTTTTAGGTTTCTATCTCTAGTATTTTTTTTATTCTTTTTTTCACCTTAACCAATGTAGGTTTCCAACTTTCAAGATGCTTTCCTTTCCCAAAATCAAACTTTCGAAATTAACTCTTCCCAAAATCGAGCCACAAAAACTCATATATATATATATATATATATATATATATATATATATATAATTTGGGGACCCTAAAAATCGTAAAAAAATCTGGGTCCTGAGGCGGCCGCCTCTCCCGCCTCCCCTCCCAGCCGACCTTGATAGAAGCTTGAGCTCTTTATATCTGAAGACTGGGACTGTACTCTATACGGGACTATACTCTATACAGGAGTGCCTATATGTGCACTTCCAACACTACAAGTTGCAACTGTGGGAATTGATGACGAGAGAGAGAGAGAGAGAGAGAGAGAGAGAGAGAGTGTCTTACGTGATTCAAATGATTATACGGGCGATGGTAGCTGGAACATTTCATTTGCTTTCTTTTCTAAAATTCTCCAATCTACATTTTTCATTTATTTTTACTATAACTTTTTTATGTTCAAAGTTCATGAAGTATGTGCTTTCGACAGGTGCTGTGTAAAAGTTTCTCTATTTGAATTCAATGAAAGGTTGATCAAGCAACCTGGATTTCTTGGTTCTACAGTACGGGTAACTTCATATATATATTCTGCATCTTGTTCACATTATCACACCAATTAGTTGTCTCTTATACTATATTGTCTCAAAAGGAAGCTCCATCGGTCATTTGCTTTTGTGATAATGATTGTTGTCCTGATTTTCACACACACACACACACACACACACACATATATATATATATATATATATATATAGGGATCTCTAACATACCTCATTAAACATACCTATTTTTTTTAAATAGTAAAAATAAAAATTTGAGTTAATATTTTTATATGGGTTCATGATATTTCAATGTGCCCCTATAAAAATATTCACATCAAAATAATGTGTTTTGATATTTTTAAAAAATAGGTAAAAAAACTGGCAGTTTTAAAGGGTAAAAACTCGCAGTTTTTGACCTATTTTTTAAAAATAACAAAAACCATTATTTTCAATTGATTTTTTTTATAGGGGAAATTAAATTTTTATTGGTTTATTAGATATTGCCCCTCACATGCAAGTAGTCCCCCCTTGTAAAAGAATTGATTGATTAAATATTGATTGGTTGTTAATTTTTTTAGTAAATTAATAATTAGTGCCCTCTTCATATGCAAGTAGGGTTACCCCTCATTGTAATTTAGTAAATTAATAATTGTGTACTTTAATTGCTAATTTAATTGATGAAAAGAATTAATTGAGTAGATGAATTAGAAGGAGTACGGGATACACATTTGTTGTTGCTATTGCGGTTGGATTATAGTGGATTGATGTTCGGTTGGTTAATTTTAGAAGTGGCATGACCACTAGATTATTGTCCATACAGGGTGGGATTTTTGAACTTTTAAAAAAAATTACTTTGTATCACAAACAATATATATATAGTATGATAATTAAATGAAACATACTTGAAATTACATATAGTGCGCATAGATTCTAGCCTTCTAGTTCTTATGTGTACGCATTCAATAGCCCTTAAACCCGTTCGAGAGTCATTACCCCTGTAATGAGATCTCTTGAATTGTCCCGTTTGGACCGTTTGGGACTGCATAATTTATGTATAATAATATTCTTAGTGACTTAAAGTTGTTAGTTTTGGAGGAAGTTCTATAGTCGTATCCTAATGTTCTTTGGGTACATACTAGATTGGTAAGTGTGAGAGTTATTTCAATTGATCAATTGAAATAACACTCACACTTGCCAATCTACGTCATGTACTTGGAGAACAACGAGAATATGTTGCCAAATTTTTCTCAAGTCGTAATAATGTGCATGAGTTGTTAAGTATATTACAGAAATATGTGGTCTTGAATGGGATAGCATCACTCACCCTTTAGAGGAGATGGAGGAAATAGGAATTTCTATTATAAATTGAATTTAAACTTGAAATTTAAAAATCGAATATAAATAAGACATAATTAAATAAAACATACTATAAATCTAAGTTTTGTTTATACCAATCCATGAATATACGCTTCTTACCTTTAATAGGTGATTAGTTGTGGTAGCTTTGATGGGATATCCTTAATATAAAGAGTAGATGGGTGAGACAAATAGAATGGGGGATGTGTTTCGCATAGGTGCTAATGAATTTGTGAAATACGCAAAGAGATGTAATAATGATGGAGAGTTTTCGTGTCCGTGTGGTAGGTGTAAGAATGGTAAGGTGTTTGAGTGGAAAATAGTTGAACTACATTTATTAAGATGGGGCATGCAAGATATTTATCGATTTTGGAGTTTTCACGGTGAATTAAAAGTTACTTTTGTCCCCGAACAACCTTCACAACAACCTTTAACAAGTAGGATAGATGTATAAGGGGACGACGTAGATCATAATATGTTACGGATTTAGTTGATGATGCGTACGAATTTTATGAAGCGGAGGATAATGAGGTTACTGATGATGAACAAGGTTCAAATGCTCATGAAGATATCACGATAAACCTTGACGATGACTACCAATGTAATACCCCGTATTTTTGTGATAATTATTTATGGGATTAATTGAATTAAATGTGTATTAATTGAGAATTAATCCGGATAAAATACTAACGAGATGTGAGTTGGTATTTGATTATAATGCGTATATATGGCAATATATGAATATTGAGAATATTAAAATTGTCACGAGATAGAAATACGGCAATTTGGAATTTTGTTGGGACGCGTGTGACAGTCGCGCCAGGAAAATTATTTAATTAAAAAGTGAATTTTATTTTTATCAACCGTATGGTCATTTTGAGTGCGCCAACATGTTCGGAAGGGTCTAAATAGTCAGAAAACACTAGTCGGGGGTTTAGTTTGGGTCCCGGGGCATTTTTAGGCCATACCGGCAACTTAAAAGGGTAGTTTGGTAATTTTGGAATTTGGGGATTTATGACCAACGAATTTTGGGAGTTTAAAATAGGGAATTTCAGAACCCACTAACCCATTACTAGAAATTAACTGAGTTGAGGGCAACGGGAGTTTTAGGAGAGGTTAGGAGAAGTCCCCAAAAAGAGAAACACAACCTCCATCTTCAACCTTCAACCTTCAACCTTCAACCTTGGGAATAAAAGGAGAGAACAACCTTCATCAATTCAACACCAAATTCAGAGAAAAATCAAAGGCAAGTGGTTTAATAACGTTATTTACAACGAATGTTTATTCCATGCTTAGAAATTTATAAAAAAAAAATTGCATTGTTTTGGGAGATTGACAAAAAAAAACCCATTGAATTGGAATTAGAAATTCACATTTTGATAAGGAAATTGCATGTAGAATTATGTTTGGGTGATTATTCTGATATAAATACATCTTTTATATCAAAAAAAAGGATTTAATTATGTCTATTGATGACTTTAAATTTCTAGGGTTCATGTTCATGAGATTTGGGAAAAATTGGGGAGATTTGATGATTAGATGTGGTTTAGGATGATTTGACCCACCCCATATAAATGTTATTATACGACTTAAGTATGTTTATTAATGATTAGAAACCTTGAACTACTGTTGGAATGATGTTTAGATGAGATTAGAGGTGAAGAAAATTGGGAAAAGCGAAATAGGAGAATTCTGGGCTCGAAACTGTCACCTCGTTAGAAGGCCTGCCCAGGTCGTTCGAACGAGCTTCTAACGAGTTGACAATTTGACTTCTAACGAGTGGGATGTTCGTTCGATGCCTTTCGTTCGAACAAGATCTCGTTAGATGCCCACTTCGTTCGAACAAACTCTCGTTCGAACGATTTCGTTCGAACGAGACTTCTAACGAGTTGACAGATTGGCCTTTTTGGCCTGATTTGATTTCTAGTGTCCCGTAACCATATTTAATTGTAGAGATAACCTTACCTTGTTAACTATTTGGTATAATTGGGAGAATTGGGATATAATGAGGAGTGAACCAAATGATATTTGTGGATTAGGACGCTAGTGACTATATACGATGTGAGGATTATTGACGACTTAAATATTTGTATTAACCGGGTATATGAGAATTGTGTAACATTATAAGTTGGTATGAGAATGAGAAGTATACCACTAATAATTTATGGTAATTACTAAGATGTGTGTATGTTTAGTATATGTATATGATTTTATGTGTATGACATACCTACCATGCTGGCTATCACGGGAGGTTTGCGTTCGCTTAGGGCCATCTATTCTTTGTGTGCCTACGGGGGGATATAGATTGGTACCTCGAGGACATAGGTCAGAGAAGGACTTATTGGGAAGTTAATAAGTCTGCTGATCATGGGAGCGTAGGTATGTGACTGTGTTCGCCTCCATTGTTTGTGATTGTTGTTATCTGAGAACCATTCCTGAGAGATTCGGAATGCGTGATCCTTATGTACGTGATGTACCGGGATAGATAGCAGAGTATGTGTGCACCGCAGCTTAGTCTCGGGGTGCTTGTTTTGTATATTTATGATGTGAATGATATACGGTTAAATGAACAGACTTTTCATTTTAATTATGAGAATAATTTATAGTAACTCCTTGAGAAGATAAATAAGGGGATAACCTCCAGTAAATGGTAATGCTAATAATTGAGAATCCGAGTTTAAGTAAAGCTATCTATTCAACTGATAACATTGGGAATTCATATTGTGAATCGAGTAGATGGGTTAGAACTTATGTCGGTTTAGTTAGATATAAATACCACTTAGATGGGTATTGTACGTTAGGAGTGCACGATTAGACGAGAGGTGAGTATTTCATGTGAGAGCACGTCCTAACATGTATTTTGCATTCTTTGTTTTAATGTTATTAAAGCACTTGATGTTTTTAAAATACTCTCCACTTTCGGGCTCTGACCCGCTTGCTTTCAAATCTATTTTTGTAAAAATCTTTTAGGTGCCCATCCACAAGGACACCATGCATAGGATTTCCATTCAGGTGACGAGCTGTTGCTGTTTGTGGAAGTTACAGGGCCTTGATAGTAGACGCTTCTTTTGTCTTGACTCTATTCAGCTTTCATCATTTGTAGGGCATGTCGCCCATTTCTATTAAAGACATTTCATATTTCAGTTATTCAGATTGTTGGCATGTAATTAATTCAGGATATACTGTTTTATTTATTTCAGTGGTGGGATTGTTGTGAGGGGTTTTCCTCCGGACTTATTATTAATTGTTGGTTACTTTATTGAGACTTTACGGTGTATGGTTATGATATTCTTTCATAATTCTTTTATTGTATGTTAATCAGACTTAATTTAAAATTTGACATCTTTCTTTTTAAATACTAGGTGGTTAGTAATGATTAAAATATTTTCGACAGTGATGTTGTTAACTGGACCAACTTGACATTTTGTATTAATTTAATAAAGGAGTAGCTACCCGGTATTTAATTAGTCGGGGTGTCACAGGTGGTATCAGAGCATCAGGTTCTAGTGTCCTTTAGGATCTGTACGGCTTATTATGTTTCCGCTGAGCTTTCTTTGATGTAGAGCCCTATATTTTAGGACTGTTGTATTCTTTTATGTATGCTTCACTCTTCAGCTATTTTGGGTTTCTAACTGCGAACTTATAGACCTTACTCTTAGTTCAGATGCCTTCACGACGTGCACCACGGGTTCCTAGGGATGCACAGCCAGAGCCCCAGCCAGCACCAGTACAGGGCACCATGAATGCCGCTGAGGTTGCAGCCATTGTAGCCCAAGCGGTAAATGCCGCTCTAGCAGTTGTACAGCAGGCACCGCCCCAGGCACCAGTAGCCGCGCCAGTTCAGTCACATGCATTCCCGTCTGCTTGGGAACGTGTACGTGATGCTTTTCAGAAAGCGCACCCGCCAGAGTTCGCAGGTAGCTCCGATGTTGTGGTTTCAAGTCAGTGGAGGAAAGACATTCAGAGGCACTTGAGGATGTATGAGTGCACCGATGTTCAGAAGCATGTACTAGCTACTTTCAAGCTAGTGGGATCTGCACTGCAGTGGTGGGAGTCTATTACCACCGGGGAGGAGAGAGATACTCTCACGATACAGGAGTTTTGGGTGCGATTTGACCGCAAGTATTTTCCGTCAGCCGTTCACACGGAAATGAGGAGGAAGTTAATGAATCTCAGACAGGAGGGAAGGACTGTGGCCGAGTATGAGGCCGAATTCACTAATCTACTGAATATTGTTCCGGATGAAATACCGACAGAGGAGAAGAAGATCCAGAAGTTTACAGATGGATTGACATGGAGGATCCGTCAGCATTTATTGGGGAACCTCTCGTTGGCCACTTATTCTGACGTGGTTAACGCTGCACTGTTACACTGCCAGGATCACCGCTTTCACATGGCTGAGAACAAGAGATCAGGAGAGTCCAGCCATCAGGGAAGGACTAGAGGAAATGGTGCCAGTGGGGCACAATCTACTCAGGGGCAGAGGCAGGGTGACCAGGGTTCCTAGCAGGGGGATCATAAGAGGTTCAGATCGGGGGATTTCAGGCACAGATAGGGAGGTTTTAGGCAGGGCCATTAGGGTCTGAACGGCCATCAGGTCCAGCAGGGGCAGAATGGTCAACAGCAGTTTCAGCAGGGCCAGCATGGCCAGAGGAAGAATGGAAACGGCCACCAGGGCCGAGGGCAGTAGGGACAGAGAGGGGGGAACTTCCCGGGGAAGTGTTACGTTTATGGCAAGACTGGCCATAAACGCCAGGATTTTTCGGATAGGGGTAGGGCCCCGCAGCAGCAGGGTGCTCGACAGGAGCCGCAGAGGCCTATGTTTCCCGCCGCCCTCCCGACACCACCACAGATGGCAGCATTACCACCCATTCCAGCAGTCCCAGTTCAGCAGGGACAGCTTCAGTATGGGAGAGTGTATCAGCTCCAGCAGGTCGCAGCCCCACAGGATCCACCAGCCATTGAGGGTATGTTCTCTATTCAGAGGACTCTGGGCGTATTTTATTTGACACGGGGGCTACACATTATTTCATTGCTATGAGATTTGCACGCACCATTGGGTTGTTAGACACCGCCGAGAGTACGGTTACTTGTGTAGATTCGCCGTTGAGTATGGGTTCCGTGATTTCCCTTGTATGTAGAGGCGTGGGTATAGAGATTGGGAGGTTTACTTTACCCACGGATATGTTAGTGTTAGAGATGACCGAGTATGATGCCATTATTGGTATGGATTGGCTAGTTACGTACCGAGCCATGATTGACTGTTTTAGTAGGAGTATTATCTCTGCCATTCCCGGGCAGGAAATGTTTTTAGTGGCGATGCCTCGTCCTGAGGGAGGATCGTCCACTCATTTGTACTATATAGAGGAGGAGACCTCTAAGGAAGTGGTGATACCGCTTGATTCGATTCCGATTGTTCGAGAGTTTGCCGATATATTTCAGGATATACCTGGATTACCTCCGAGTAGGGAGATAGAGTTTGCGATCGATTTGACGCCGGGCACTCGGCCTATTGCCCGCGCACCTTACCGTATGGCTCCAGCTGAAATGAGAGAGTTACGAGATCAGATTGAGCAGTTGTTGGGTCAGGGGTTTATTCGGAGGAGTACTTCGTCGTGGGGTGCCCCTGTGTTGTTCGTAAAGAAGAGGGATGGATCGTTGAGGTTGTGTGTAGATTAGCGGGAGTTGAATAAGGTCACGATACGGAATAAGTATCTGTTGCCCCGAATCGATGACTTATTTGACCAGCTAAGAGGAGCTTCTTTCTTCTCAAAGATTGATTTGCGATCGGGATACCATCAGTTGCGTATCAGGGAGGAGGACGTCTCGAAGACTGCTTTCTTAACGAGATATGGTTCCTACGAGTTTTGGGTTATGCCTTTTGGTTTGACCAATTCTCCAGCCGTGTTTATGGACTTGATGAATAGGGTGTTCAGAGAGTTCCTAGATCAGTTCGTCATTGTCTTCATTGATGATATTCTTGTTTACTCCCAGACAGAGGAGGAGCACACTGAGCATTTGAGGTAGGTTTTGCAGACGCTACGTCAGAACGAGCTGTATGCAAAATATGAGAAGTGCGAATTCTGGCTGAAGGAGGTTCAGTTTTTGGGGCATATTATTTCCGACCGGGGGATATCTGTTGATCCAGGGAAGGTATCCGCGGTAAGGGAGTGGGGACAGCCCACGACACCGACTGAGATCCGTAGTTTCTTGGGCCTAGCAGGATACAATAGGAGGTTCATTCGGGGTTTCTCCAAGATAGCGGGTCCTTTGACACATCTGACTCGTAAGGGTGTTCCATTCATCTGGAGTGATGCCTGTCAGTTGGCATTCGATGAGTTGAAGGATAAGTTGACCTCAGCACCTGTGCTAGCACTGCCGAGATCGGGAGTTGAGTATCTAGTTTACACCGATGCGTCCTTGCAAGGACTTGGAGGTGTATTGCAGCAGGAGAGTCAGGCCATAGCTTATGCTTCCCGTAATCTTAAGCCTCACGAGAAGAATTACCCCACCCACGACTTGGAGTTAGCGGCAGTGGTGTTTGCCCTTCGGATTTGGAGACATTATCTCTTGGGGGAGAAGTTTCGATTGTTCACGGACCACAAGTCCCTACAATACCTATTCACGCAGAAGGAGTTGAATATGCGGCAGCGAAGGTGGCTTGAGTTTGTGAAGGATTATCAGTTTGATATCCAATATCATCCGGGGAAGGCTAACGTAGTAGCAGACGCGTTGAGCCGTAGGCCAGTAGATGAGGTGGCAGGGGTGTGGAAGGCAAAGTGGAAAGAGTTGGGACACCAAGATGCAGTGGCCAGATCGTTCATGTCCGTGATGACTGTTACACCGCAGATTGTCACGAAGGTGGTAAAGGCACAGGCAAATGACTCGTTCTGTCAGGAGAAGATAGTTCGGTTACTAGCAGAGGGAGCCGAATCCTATACCGTTAGCTCAGACGGGGGATTACACTTCAATGGGAGACTGGTAGTTCCGGAAGGGGAGGAATTACGACACGAGGTGATGGCAGAGTCACACGGCTCACGGTTCGTGGTACATCCCGGTGGGGACAAAATATACCAAGACATGAGACGACAGTATTGGTGGAGCGGGATGAAGAAAGATGTCGCCGTGTTTATTTCTAAATGCGCCACTTGTCAGCTGGTAAAAGTGGATCATCAGAGACCGGCAGGACTTCTACAGCCGTTAGAGGTCCCGATGTGGATGTGGGAGAGCATATCCATGGAATTTATCACGGGGTTACCTACGTCACAGAGGGGTCACGACTCCATTTGGGTAATTGTGGACAGGTTGACCAAAGTCGCTCATTTTCTACCCGTAAGGACCGACTACACTACGGGACAGTATGCCCAGCTCTTTATTGCAAAAATAGTGAGACTTCACGGTGTGCCCCTAAATATCGTGTCTGACAGAGACAAGATATCTGTTTCACGGTTTTGGGAGAGTTTCAGGAGGCCATGGGCACGGAATTGCGGTTGAGTACGGCGTATCACCCGCAGAACAACGGGCAAACCGAGCATACAAACCAGATGTTGGAGGACATGTTGCGTATGTGCATCATTGATTTTGGGGGTGGATGGGAGCAGTATCTTCCATTGGTGGAGTTTGCTTACAACAACTCCTACCAGTTCACCATTGGCATGGCTCCATTTGAGGCGTTGTACGGTAGACCTTGTCGTTCCCCAGCATGTTGGTTGGAGGTGGGGGACAACAAACTACTTGGGCCGAAAATGATTCAGGATACTTCGGCGAGGATAGAATTGATACGGAGTCTCATTCGGGTAGCTCAGGATCGGTAGAAGAGCTATGCTGATGCGAAGAGGTTCTTCAGGGAGTTCCAACTGGGGGACCAAGTTTTACTCAGAGTATCTCCTATTAAGGGAATTATGCGATTTGGGAAGAAGGGGAAGTTGGCACCGAGATATGTGGGGCCATTTCCTATCATCGAGCGGATTGGGTCTGTTGCATATAGACTTGGGTTACCGGAGAATTTGCACAGGATACATGATGTGTTTCATATTTCCTCGCTAAGGAAATATCTTAGGGACGATTTGGCTCATTCTCACATTGCTTTAGAGGACATCGATCTCTAGCCTGATAGTTCCTACGAGGAAGGGTCGATTGCTATTTTGGACCGAAGTGAGCGGAAACTGCAGTCAAAGATAGTCCCGTTAGTACGTGTTTAGTGGCGGCATCATAATACCGAGGAGTCCACATGGGAGCGTGAGGATGAGATGCACGAACGTTATCCAGATTTATTTGTACCAGGTACTTTCTAGTTCTGAATTTCGGGACGAAATTCTGTTATTAGGGGGGAAGTATGTAATACCCCGTATTTTTGTGATATTTATTTATGGGATTAATTGAATTAAATGTGTATTAATTGAGAATTAATCTGGATAAAATACTAACGAGATGTGAGTTGGTATTTGATTATAATGCGTATATATGGCAATATATGAATATTGAGAATATTAAAATTGTCGCGAGATAGAAATACGGCAATTTGGAAATTTTATTGGGACGCGTGTGACAGTCGCGCCATGAACATTATTTAATTAAAAAGTAAATTTTATTTTTATCAACCGTATGGTCATTTTGAGTGCGCCAACATGTTCGGAAGGGTCGAAATAGTCATAAAACACTAGCCGGGGGTTTAGTTTGGGTCCCGGGGCATTTTTAGGCCATACCGACAACTTAAAAGGGTAGTTTGGTAATTTTGGAATTTGGGGATTTATGACCAACGAATTTTGGGAGTTTAAAATAGGGAATTTCAGAACCCACTAACCCATTACCAGCAATTAACTGAGTTGAGGGCAACGGGAGTTTTAGGAGAGGTTAGGAGAAGTCCCCAAAAAGAGAAACATAACCTCCATCTTCAACCTTCAACCTTGGGAGAAAAAGGAGAGAACAACCTTCATCAATTCAACACCAAATTCAGAGAAAAATCCAAGGCAAGTGGTTTAATTAAGTTATTTACAACGAATGTTTCTTTCATGCTTAGAAATTTATAAAAAAAAATTGCATTGTTTTGGGAGATTGACAAAAAAAACCCATTGAATTGGAATTAGAAATTCACATTTTGATAAGGAAATTGCATGTAGAATTATGTTTGGGTGATTATTCTGATAGAAATACATCTTTTATATCACAAAAACGGATTTAATTATGTCTTTTGATGACTTTAAATTTCTAGGGTTCATGTTCATGAGATTTGGGAAAAATTGGGGAGATTTGATGATTAGATGTGGTTTAGGATGATTTGACCCACCCCATATAAATGTTATTATACGACTTAAGTATGTTTATGAATGATTAGAAACCTTGAACTACTGTTGGAATGATGTTTAGATGATACTAGAGGTGAAGAAAATTGGGAAAAGCGAAATAGGAGAATTCTGGGCTCGAAACTGTCACCTCGTTAGAAGGCCTGCCCAGGTCGTTCGAACGAGCTTCTAACGAGTTGACAGTTTGACTTCTAACGAGTGGGATGTTCGTTCGATGCCTTTCGTTCGAACGAGATCTCGTTAGATGCCCACTTCGTTCGAACGAACTCTCGTTCGAACGATTTCGTTCGAACGAGACTTCTAACGAGTTGACAGATTGGCCTTTTTGGCCTGATTCGATTTCTAGTGTCCCGTAACCATATTTAATTGTAGAGATAACCTTACCTTGTTAACTATTTGGTATAATTGGGAGAATTGGGATATAATGAGGAGTGAACCAAATGATATTTGTGGATTAGGACGCTAGTGACTATATACGATGTGAGGATTATTGACGACTTAAATATTTGTATTAACTGAGTATATGAGAATTGTGTAACATTATAAGTTGGTATGAGAATGAGAAGTATACCACTAATAATTTATGGTAATTACTAAGATGTGTGTATGCTTAGTATATATATATATGATTTTATGTGTATGACATACCTACCATGCTGGCTATCACGGGAGGTTTGCGTTCGCTTAGGGCCATCTATTCTTTGTGTTCCTACGGGGGGATATAGATTGGTACCTCGAGGACTTAGGTCAGAGAAGGACTTATTGGGAAGTTAATAAGTTTGCTGATCATGGGAGCGTAGGTATGTGCGTGACCCATGTGATGTGACTGTGTTCTCCTCCATTGTTTGTGATTGTTGTTATCCGAGAACCATTCCTGAGAGATTCGAAATGCGTGATCCTTATGTACGTGATGTACCAGGATGGATAGCAGAGTATGTGTGCACCGCAGCTTAGTCTCGGGGTTCTTGTATTTTATATTTATGATGTGAATGATATACGGTTAAATGAACAGACTTGTCATGTTTAATTATGAGAATAATTTATAGTAACTCCTTGAGAAGATAAATAAGGGGATAACCTCCAGTAAATGGTAATGCTAATAATTGAGAATCCGAGTTTAAGTAAATCTATCTATTCAGCTGATAACATTGGGAATTCATATTGTGAATCGAGTAGATGGGTTAGAACTTATGTCGGTTTAGTTAGATATAAATACCACTTAGATGGGTACTGTACGTTAGGAGTGCACGATTAGACGAGAGGTGAGTATTTCATGAGAGAGCACGTCCTAACATGTATTTTGCATTCTTTGTTTTAATGTTATTAAAGCACTTGCTGTTTTTAAAATACTCTCCACTTTCGGGCTCTGACCCGCTTGCTTTCAAATCTATTTTTGTAAAAACCTTTTAGGTGCCCATCCACAAGGACACCATGCATAGGATTTCCATTCAGGTGACGAGTTGTAGCTGTTTGTGGAAGTTACAGGGCCTTGCTAGTAGACGATTCTTTTGTCTTGACTTTATTCACTTTTCATCATTTGTAGGGCATGTCGCCCATTTCTATTAGAGACATTTCATATTTTAGTTATTCAGATTGTTGGCATGTAATTAATTCAGGATATATTGTTTTATTTATTTCAGTGGTGGGATTGTTGTGAGGGGTTTTCCTCCGAACTTATTATTAATTATTGGTTACTTTATTGAGACTTTATGGTGTATGGTTATGATATTCTTTCATAATTTTTTTATTGTATGTTAATCAGACTTAATTTAAAATTTGACATCTTTCTTTTTAAATACTAGATGGTTAGTAATGATTAAAATATTTTCGACAGTGATGCTGTTAACTGGACCAACTTGACATTTTGTATTAATTTAATAAAGGAGTAGCTACCCGGTATTTAATTAGTCGGGATGTCACACAAGGTTTGAAATTTAAGGCGACCCAAGCGTTATACTCTGGCTGTAAGAAAGATCAAACAACTTTACATGCAATGGTTGGTTTGCACAGTTTGAAGACGCAGTATGGTTTGTCTGGCAATAGCGTGACATGAATTCTGAATTGGGTGAAGGGCTTACTACCCAAGGATAATACGCTTCCAAATAGCTATCATGTTATGAAGAATAGTTTGAAAGGTTTGGGAATGAAGTATAAATCGATTCATGCTTGTGTGTATGACTGCATACTATACCGAAAGGAGTATGAAAATCTCGATCGTTGTCCGGTATGCGATGAACCTAGATATGTCCAATCTACTGGCAAGGAATGAACAAGCTCAAAAGTGCCTCAAAAAGTGTTGAAATATGTTCTCGTTGGGCCTAGATTAAAGCGATTTTTCACAGTACCATGGATAGCGGAGGCAATGACTTGGCATGCTAGGGCAGAAGTAGGGGGTAATCTTATACGTCATCCTACTGATTCTACAGCTTGGAGGAGGATGAATTATGAGTATCCTGATTTTGCTCGAGAACAGCTCAACATTTATTTGGCTATATCAACAGATGGTTTCAATCCATTTGGAAATATAAGCACCAATCAGAGTGTATGGCCAGTGATCCTAGCCCCACTCAACCTTCCTCCTTCACAGTGTATGAGACCTGAATTTTCAATTTTGTCTTTGTTAATACCTGGGCCAAAGGCACCAAGTGATGACATCTACGTCTACCTGGCTCCTTTGGTAGCAGAATTAATTGAGTTGTGGGAAGAGGGTGTGCAATCATTTCACTTTTTTAGAAAAGAATAGTTTACGCCGAAAGCTATGTTGATATAGGCAATTCATGATTTTTCATCTTATGGGACATTATTTGGTTGTGTAGTACATGGTTATTTGGGGTGTCCTATTTGTGGAGAGGAGACTGAATCTCTTCGTCTATCCACTAGCTCAAAAAATGTATACCATTGCCATAGGATGTTTTTACCCCTGGCTCATAGTTTTAGATTTCATTGACAATGAGATCGGGGAACGACAATTGGCATCTCGCCAATTGGGGAGGGAAATTGGGCTAAAAAGACGGACGTGAACATCTCTGGCCGAACATTTTACGCTGAGGTGGAGCATAGGATGATGGTAAGATTTAATTTTTCTATAATTACAGAAATATGTTATTCTGCATTATTTTACTTTGCGGGGCCAATACTAATTTTGCATTATTTTATTTCAGGGGAAGGGGAGTGTCCTTGGGGGTATGCCACAGAGGATCGATACTTATGTGGCTATTCGAACGAAGAAGGGAAAGGATAAGAAGGTGTCCCCGATTTTTGCGTCCACGATTGTAAGTAATCTGACAGTTCACTTTTTGTTAATTACGTTATAATTATTTTATTTACTTATTTAACTAATCATGTGATTTTTTTCGTTTCAGGCAAAGCTTAAGAAAGTGCATGAGTCACAGTTTGATGCCGACAAGGCATCTTTGTCCACAGATGCACTCAGCTAAGTGCTTGGCGCTGATCGCAAGGGGATGACAAGGGGGTGAGCTCGCGGGTGGCCAAATCTAGGATCATCGGATTGGAGATGAGCAACACCGAGTTAGATTGAACGGTGGACTCGCATGACGCGAAGCTGTCCCAATTGGAGGCGACAGTCCAATATATGTTCTCATTCGTGAAGCGTTCATTGGGAGGAAATCGTAAGGGGAAAGGGAAGGAGGAGGTGGTGGAGGAGGAGGTGCAGGAGGACGAGTGCAGACTTTGATGATCCAGTCCCCTATTTAGCTCCCTTCTACCGATCGATGTCGACCCTTGGTTGGCCGAGCATTTTTTTACATGACATATTTGATGGACAGCGGATAGGGAAGGGATTAAGGGACCCTAATACCGTCCAGGGTATGCCAGTTCATTGACGTTTGCTTCAAGACATCGAGGCCAAGGTGCTCATCACACATGTGATACCTGGGAAGGAGAACTCCCCATTATGGTTGTGCGAACAATGTGGCACGATGCATATTCAAGGGTGTATCAATTTGTATATCGTGTCGCCTACTCACCTCCTCAGACCTACCCCAGACATGTAGTGACATTATTTGAATTGAATTGTTTTAAGTTGTTACATTTGAATTATATTTGGATTATATAGTGATGCATATTGTTTTGAATGTATATTTGCATTATCTCTATTTTATTTGGATATATGATGTTTGAATAGGTAAAATGTTGCTATAACAGGTACAAATACACTGCTGAGCAGTGGTAGTGGCCATACTGCCCAGTAGATTTTTTTTAATTCTGTCTAGAATTATCACGATCATTAACCGTGACAAGTCCGCGACAAAGGAGACTTATCACAGACTTGTCACCGTCAATGACCGTGATAATTTTTTATAAAATGTCACGGGTTTGTTACGACTATTAATCGTAACTACGATTGTCAAGGTCATTGACCGTGACATGAGCGTGATAAGTCTAATGAACTTATCACGGTTAATGATCGTGACAAGTCCATGACAATAAACATTGTCACTCCCGGACTTGTCACGGTCATTGACCGTGACAATCCGGCAGATTTGGTGTAGTGAATTATTCTTGCTATAATCAACGATTTTTTTTAAAGGGATCGGATTGTCAATTCAAACGAGATATAAAATCATACCACTTTGGATAAATTGTCCCAGCTCAAAATCCTATCCAAAATAACATTAAACATGATATCCTATCCTACCCTTTTATTCAATGCATTAAACAAGGCCTAATAAATTTACCTTAAACTGGGAATATATATTACGTTGAGATATATAAGGGGTTTTTCATGGTAAAATGCATGCGATGTAGCTATACATCTTCAAGATTATAATTTTCACGATTAATGCAGCACTAACCACCTTAAGCAGACCAAATGATATCAGGTGTGGGTCACTAATCCGACGACTGACGTAATACCATCAAACATGTAAAATTACCTTTTGAGAAAAGAACATACTCGAAGGCCCTTCATCTAGTAACAAGGATAGCCTTACAGGGCTTTCAGATCCTTCCTCAACAGTTGAATCCCTAGTGTAGCAATATATATGTGTTTATACATAGCCAGGGCAAACAGAATTGATGATGAAATTTGAGTACATTTTGGAAAGAATCTTTGTGTAGGCATTTATGGCCGCTTTTGCTAGTGTATATGTACAGAAATAAGAGGGCAAACATTTGTCTTTTAACATACCATCCTTGACATCTTTTCGAAATTCATTTAACAACTGCACACATCTTTGTAATAAGAAAAGTTAATTCAGAATGTTCTCGTGACCTTTCATTATAAGCATATACGTGATAATTTTCCACATGATAAAATAATGGAGGACAAAATAAAGGACCAAACTCCAGACTCTCTTTAGGTTATTTTACTTGTTTTACTAGTTTATGATTCGTTGTAGTTTTCTTTTTGTAATAACTTTATGTATTGAAAAGTTAGTCTATGTAATATGCTGGACAATTTTGGACAATATAAAATTGATCGACGATTTTGATATGCAGGACAATATGTGCGCTGCTTTAAAAGCATCAGGTTCCTTCCTCCCACATTTACTATATGGTAAGTTTTAATAATTTCAATGTTGAATTTATTGAAATTACATTGTTGGATTCACATCCTTTGACTTATTTGATATCTCTATCAGTGATGATATTACCTTATTTGCTTAATCGGTGAGAGGGGTATTTGGGTGGATTTTCATTGGGTTTATTGAGTTTTTTAGTTTTTCAATTTAAGAGGGTGGTTTTAGTCTATAAACAAAGGAAACTCTGTCGATTTTTTTTAAAATATTGGCGATGCTATTACCTTATCTTTTGAATCGGTGGAAGGGATATTTTGGTGGATTGTTATTGGGTTTCTTGACTTTTTTATTTTTTATTTTAACAGGGTTGTTTTAGTCTATAAACACAGGAATGTCTGTCGAATTTTTTTAAAATATTAAAAATAAAATTGAATTTCATAATTTTTTTGGTGTTTAGCTCAATGTGTGTGAAAAATGTGAGGCTTTTATCAATCAACACTCTGATACCACTTGTTGGAACATGAGGCCCCCAAATTTTAAAATCTTCACTACAAAAAGTAATTTCAGTTTCCTTTTAAATAGATGTGGAAGCGTAGATGGTTCAATTAAACAAATTAACTAATTTTAATTTCCTTTTCAAATTAAAATTAAACAAAGTGAAATTAGATTAAACGTAAATACATTTTTCACTTTAACCAATTCAACCCAACTCCTAGAAATTTGCCTAAGTCATATTTTTAATATTACCAAATTAGGCCAAACCAATTTTAACCAATAAAATTAATGACTTGAATTAAATTAACATTCACCCCAATTCATGTTAGCACCAAATTAAATAAGTAGTGATTTAAACCAAATTTCTATCTTTTTACCTAAGCATGCGTTCTAGGTGAGTTTTGCAAAAGATAAAATAAACAATGAACCACTATGCCGCGATGTAGGAAGAAAACCCCACAACGGAAAAAAACCTCGGACGGCCCTAGCCTTAAGTCCACTAAGTATAGTTTTACAATTAAAAGACAGATGACTTACTTCCTTGACTCGACCCCTTTTAAGCCTTGGCGCGTCTTCTTGTAAACAACTCCGCCTAGTCGACAACCCCGGAGCTCCACCGGAACCTTGGACTTCACCAATGAGACTTTAGGTACACCGTCAACCACACATGGTTCCTTTCACCATGTGAAAATTCCGAAAAAATGAGACTTCTTCTTTGAGGGATATATAAGTAAACCCAAACTTCTCTTCTTCAAGGTGTAGAGATAAACCGGTGCTAAAAACTCCAAGCAAGATATTTATGTGGAAGCTTGGAATACACAAACTATGGGTGTAAAATAGAAGTGTTTTAAAGATTTTTCTATGAAAAACAAACACTCAAACATGAACTTTTTCTACTTTGAATTTTTCTCTCAAACTCTCTCTTAGAGATAGAAGGATATGAAAAAATTAGATAAAAAAAGTTGGTTCCCGCACTTAATTATTCTGGCAAAAAGATAGTGGGGTAAAGAAGTAAAAAACATGGAAAAACTGCTCAAAACTGCCAAATAAACTGTTCCAACCAAATCTCGTTCGAACGAGATTTTCGTTCGAACGAAGTCTCGTTCGAACGACCCTTCTAACGGTTCCAGTGGATAAAAATGTAAAGTCGTTAGATAACTCGTCAGAATTCTCGTTCGAACAGACTTTTCGTTCGAACGACAATTCGAACGATGTTCCAGTGGCCAAATAGGGAACTCGTTGGCAAAATCTCGTTCGAATGACATTCTCGTTCGAACGACAATATTGAACGAACTTCCAGAAAGCTTAAATGTTCGATTTTGGCCCAGAAACATTATTTCAAAGTTTTAAAGTAACTTTCTAAAAATAAACAACATGTTAAACAAAACTTACACCCAGTACTAAATGTTCCAAGCTCCTATATAAGTATGTAATGCATTCATACCTTAGGAGTAAACGGAACACATGTTGTTGACGTAGAAACGAGGCACAATAAACTTGGCATTTTGATGAAGCTTTAAACTTGGCCGCTACGTCTTCAACTTTAGTATGTCATAGGCTTGAAGGATGGTCAAGAACTCTATCCTGCGACTCAAACGTTTTTGTCCAGAATTAAACCAAAACGACAAAGGACTCAATTGGAAATTTGTTTCCTAAGAGTGTGTTATTTCTTAGCTAGTGTTATTCTATTTATCAATTGTTAATAGACTTATAAAGTTAGAAACTAATGCCTTGGTACTTTTTGAATTGTTAATTGGGACGTTGTGAGGACGCTTTTTTGGAAATTATTTTTAGGATGATGATGAAGATGGAAGGAGAAGTTAACAAACTTGTTGGGAATTATTTTTTGGACTCTAATTTGTAATCGATTAGAAGCTAACGCCTTAGAAAATATAAAGTTAGAAACTAATGCCTTAGTTGATGTGTTGCAACAAATGATGTAGGCTACTTTGTAATTGATCAATGGTCTTGAGATATATGTACGAATGCTTTTGTATCAATTATATAATCTTTTGAACCTTAATTTTGCGTATGTATATGATGGTAGTTGATTACTTATATAGTGTCGATGAAATTTAGTCGATTCTATAATTAATATTTAGTTGACTGAATATCTACATGAGAAATGAAATTGAAATGAAAATTTTATAAGTTCTAAATTTATAATTTTTTGACAATAAAATTCATTTCGTGAAAAAATCCCTGAAGTAGATTAATTTTGTCACCAAATGGTTATTCTTTTGCATATTATCATATACATTAGGTGAAAAAATTTGCATTTTTCTAACAAAAAATAAGATCTTTGGCTACAAATAATTTTGTCACTAAAAACCTGTTATTACGTGATAGAGAATATTTTGTCACCAAAAGGTGTACTATTTGGTGACGAAATTTATATTTCCTCACTAAAACCTTTAGCGACGGCGCTTTCGTGACGGACAATTGGCGAATTTTTTTTCGTCACAAAATGTTTTTGGTGACGAATTTTTGTAAGGGCAAATTTCTAATTGAGTCAATTTGTAGTGTTGGCTTGATTCCGGACAAAACTCATTGAGTCATAGGATAGGATAGATGTTGGTATAACCTCAAACCTATGACGTTTGAAGAAGTTGAAGACGTAGCGACCAAGAATTTAAAGTTTCATCCTTACCGGTTTTGTGCCACGTGTATATGTCATCAACATTTGGATTCCAATGTCTCTAAAAGGTATGAATGCATTTAATATATATGTAGAGACTTTGATAATTTATTTTTGGTGTATTCTTATAAAATATTTTTTTTCACGACTTTATCTCTTTTAGGATACCATTTTAAATTTATTATAAAAGTGTTTGGATTTTTAAAGAAGAATTTTTTTTCCTGAAAAGTCGTTCGAACGAAACTAGGATCTCGTTCCAACGAACATCTAACGAGGTTCAAGCGACATTTTGCAAAAACATATTGTTTTCTCGCTCGAAGTTCGTTCAAATGTCTTCGTTCGAACGAGGTCTATCTAACGAGATATTGGCTAGATATCTTTCTGAATTCTCGTTCGAACATTGTCATTCGAATGACCTCAAAATGTCATTCGAACGACCTGGGAGGGAGAATTTTTCTCGCAGTTTTTTATTTTAACTTTCCACTCCACCCATTTTGTCCAGCAGTTTTTAACCATTTCGGGGATGATTTTTCCATAAGACTTTTGGAGAGATTTTCCTACACTTTGAGAGAAAAACTTCATCTTCCAGATGTCCCATTTTTGTGTGAGAGTTTTTATGAATTAATTTCTTCAAAACACACATGTTTACAGCCATGTCTCTAGTTTAATCCAAGTTATATATATATATATATATATATATCTTTTCTTGGAGATTGTTTGGCACCGGGTTCATCTCTACCCATTAAGGAGATAATTTGGGTTCCTTCTCTACCCATCAAAGGAGATTATTTTTTTGCGGCGTGCTCTAGGGTGAAAGGCACCGTGTGTGGGTTGACGGTAACCAGGCCCCATTGGTGGATTCCAATATTCCGGTGGACTCCGGAGTTGTCGACTGTGCGGAGGTGGATGCAAGAAGAAGCGTCGAGGCTTGGACGGAGTCAAGTCGTATATTGTAAGTCTTTTATCTTGTATTGTAAAACCATACTTATTGCACTTGTAGGTAGGGTCGTCTGAGATTTTTCATGTTGTGGATTTTTCTCGTACATCATGACGTATAGTGTGTTTGTGATTTATTTTGGTATCTTGCAAAATATCACTTAGATGCATCCTAGGTTAATAAAGATAAAAAAATTAGTTTAATTCACAACTCATGTTTAATTTAGTGCAAGTTTGATTTTGGGTTAAGTTTATGTTTAATTTAATTTAATTCAAGTAGGCATTAATTTAATTAGATAATATTCATGCTTTTAATTTTCGGAAGAAAATAATATTTGAGCTTTTAATTGTTAAATCAAAAGAAAATTTTAATTTGGAATATGTTTGGCGAACCATCCCGTATTTGGAATTTTAAAATTAGGGCTTTTTCCTCTTATATTTTTTTTGCCACTAATTATCTGTTTTTTGTGGTGGATGTGTCGGGCGTTGGTCCATCCCTTTGCAGACCAAACTTTTTATATCATGCTTGTGACGTCATTCATTCCGGTTTTGTCTTACCAGACGACTCCCATGATCCGAACGACCTTGGTTGCGTCTAGTACTCCTTCCTCGACTACGAGTTTTGCATGCCTGGGGGCTCGTGGTCCGACCACGACATTTTTGAATTTCCTCACGGAGTTCTCTCTCTATCTTTTCCAATCGTCACTAAAGTCGTGCATTCTCCTCCATTTGGAGGCAAGTTGCCTCCTTTTGTCGAGGGATTCGTTCTTCATAAGTGTCGACTGACCATGATATCTATGTTGATCTAGGCTGCTCATTGCTTTGCTCAAAGAGTTGTTCTTCTTGACAAAATCTAGATGTCACACCCCAAAAAATTCGACAAACGGGGTGGCCAGCCACCGCCGCCGAACTATGTCGGGCGTGAACTAAATAAATATCATTCTTAGCATGAGACAGATATGAGACATAAATAAATCAATCCATAAGATAAATAATCGAATTAATCCCAACTGACAATAACAAATGAACGATAAAAGATCCATCACATGCTAAAACTCCGAATAAATCCAATCTCCAATAATGATTTAATAAAATCTGAATAATAAGGAATTGTGAGTAATCCACTGAAATCCTCTAATAACTTTGGAACCGAATGGCCCAATAAAAACCCACATGAAGTCTCATAATGAAAAACGACTGAAAAGAAAGTCTAACTAACTAAAGCAATAAAACAAATAAACTCTAGCTGCACCTCCAAACGATAAACTCCGATACTCCTAGGCAGCTTCTCCAAAACTTATCCTGAAAAAGTAAGTCAACGCACGAGGTCAGAGCGCCAAGCATGAATACACACTACTCCCCTCAAATAGGATTCTTGAATCCAGACAGTAGCAATATACACAATAAATATCATAATAGAATATTTTAATTTAACGAGATAATCAAACGCGATAAATATAAATCACTAACTACCCTCAGAAATTCCTATTTTAAAAGCACACCAATATGATTTTAAATTCTCAAGTCCCACGATGTCAATTTAATTTAATTAACCTAATCTCATTATTGTTCTCACTTTTTATTATGGTGGTCCTCCCGCTCCGGGGCGTAATTTCCACCAAAGTGTCACAGTTCCCCTTGTCAATAGCCAGTCGAAACCCGTTTAAACTGTCGATTCCTTCGCAATATGACAAGGTTCCAATACACGACAAGACATAAATCCCCCAACCTGACCCGGTTAAACTATCAGTTTCTGACACAGTATGTCACTACCAATTTTAAAAACCCATTTTTATCTTAGGCATTAAATCACAATTTTCTTAATTTCGCAATTTATAAATTACCCCACCCTTTTAATCGATGTGAGATCCTCAAGATACCCCTTAGTCCCAAACCTAAGGGTCTTCAAGTTACAAATACGTCATATCCTATGTATAAGATGAATTTTCAACTTAAACCTCAACCTAGTCTCATGCCTAGGCTAGCGTAACGACGACAAAGTGTCAAAAATCAGTCCACCCCCGACATAATAAAGTCGTAATAATCCACCATCGCTAGTCTCATACCTAGAAGGCGTAAAACATCAAAAGACATACCCACTAGTCCCATACCTAGAAGGCATCCTAAAATATAGGGAGAGCATAAATACCCAACAACCCATCGTCACAATTAACAATTAAATAATACCAACAAGTTACACAAATAAGCATAATTAATCAGTGTACCAAACTACGCATGATAGTCCAATTTAATTAACTCTTAAATTAATTTTCACATCGTCATAAAAATCCAATTAATCTCATTTAATTATTTTAAATTAAATACACCGAGATTTCGTCATTTATAAATCAAAATTCTAATTTCATTATCTCTACATAAATTACGTGAGTTATACGCCCCCAAATTCATTTATTTCAAAACTAGAGTTTTTCTACATTCAACCTACACCAATAAAACCCAAAATCCACTCATGAATCCTACGTACCCACGGGTTATGAATATTATTCATATTAAAAGATTTCATAAAAACAGTCCCAACTTTAGTGTTCACTTTCTCTAATTAGATTGTTAATTGATTTTAAGAAAATATGTAATTAAGTGTTTAGATAACACTTAAAACATATAATACTAAAGGAAAGGAATAGAATATTCATGCATGTGATTAAATTAATCAAAATCTGAATAGACTGTTGAACTCCTCTACAAGAAACACCAATTGAATCTTCAAAACTTGTTAAAAGTAGAGGCTAGGGGTTGAAGGTGAGAGGAAAATATGTTTTGAAAAGCTTTTTGGAGAAAGTTAAAGAGAAAAGTGATTTTAAGAGTTCCAGCCCCGTTACAGTTTGGTATTTAAAATGTTTAAGAGTTAAAACACAATTAGGAGTCTAAAACATCCACCCCTTAATGTCGCTCGAACGAGGACGCTGTCGTTCGAACGACATGTGACGTCGTTCGAACGACATACGCTGTCGTTCGAACAACATACGCTGTCGTTCGAACGATTTCCACATCCAACATGCAATCTATTAAAATCCGACTTTTTAATTTGATAAATATTCTTAAAAACGCACATGCTAGTTAAACGATAAGAATCCTTATAACCATTTTATAAAAGCCGGGATTAATTCCCGATTGTAACTTTACTAATAAAGCCAAGTTAAAATCTTAAAAGGCCATTAACTTCAAAATTTTATTTTTCTCCAAATTAATTGAAGTCAATTAATTAAAACACGGGTGTTACATAAGATTCCTGTCTTGACGAACCTCGGATCCAATTATGAGTGGAGACAAATCATTTTGTACGTCGCCAACGAGCGATGCACTTTTCGGGTGATGAGACACTGTGTTCACTCTTTGGTTCCGGATTGATTTATAGAAAAGAGAATCATTTCCACAGATGACATCAATTGTGAATACAAAAAATCACAATTAAATAATTTTAAAGAGCAAGGGGATTGAAAGAGTAAATAAAATGACCACAACATATAATATTTACGTAGTTCGTTAATTGCCTACGTCCATGAAAGGGTTCCTCAACTTTTATTAATTCCTCAGATGTTAAGAATTACATGCTCCTTTGTCCCGGGATGTGGATTATATTCAGGGGCGGAGCTACACTGGTGTGAGTAGGTGCAGACGCACCTACTGGATTTTTTTTTACATATATATACCTATGTGTAATAACTTAAATGTTGAGGATTAAAATTGTAATTTTTGAAACTTAACACATACAACACAAACACAACAGCAGCTGTTATATTTATTGGTGTATAAGATTGTTGGAAAACTAAAAATTCAAAAAAGTCATATAAAACTTGAATTAAACAAAAATTAACCCTTATTTAAAACTGTTATATAAATTAATTCCGATTTATATTAGATTTTAATGTTATATAAAACTATTAGATTAATTTAATTCCATAACTCAAAACTGTTAAATTAATTCTAATAACTCAAAACTGTTATTGGTGTCATTAATTTTATTATCTGATTTAGTACTAGATTTATACCCAATATAATTAAAATAACTCAAAAAAAAAATCGGCTCGAGAACTCCCGCTCCCAAACCCCCCAGAATGTCAGACAGTTTTGCACCCACTAACTCATAATCCCGACTCCGTCACCGATTATATTTATAACAACAAAAATAAATGAGTTGCATAAGTAATCTGTCTATCTCCTCCGAGAATATAGATAACCATACGGGTCTTCAATTATCCTTGGGATACGTTCTCACATTTATCATGCGACATTAAATTTGATTGAAGACAACATGTTAGAATTATTTGAGCCGTCGAAAATTCGATCCTTCTATGTTTTACCCCTCCAACTATAATAACATAATTTTCAACATTCAATATCGACAAGATAACTATGCTAAAAATATACGATACAATTAACGAATCGCACCCGTTTTGACTTGCGTTCCGACCCAACAATGAAGCACA
Organism: Sambucus nigra; assembly: GCA_949130495.1. NCBI lineage: Eukaryota > Viridiplantae > Streptophyta > Magnoliopsida > Dipsacales > Adoxaceae > Sambucus > Sambucus nigra. Next base: position 752,069,627 of record OX422207.1, on the reverse strand, counting down.
CACACGAATCAATGTGCGTGTTGCACTCGCATTGATTCGTATCCGAACATCGCAATGAAATACAGACACAAATCAATTCGAGTACAACGCGTTGATGGTGTCGCAATTTTGTGTACCATTTCCTAAAATATTCTAATACCCTCGGATCATTTGCTTGATTTACAAATTAACATCATCCCAAAAGACATACGCTGGGGAAAAAATAACAAACAAATCCACCCCGTGAGTGGATAATCCCGAGGGTTATGCATTTGGCAAGTCTCCAACTTTACCTGTCAACTTCATAGTAATGGGATACACCCCCACCGCACCATCACTGATCTTAGTTGAACACGAAATATGTATTGAATTTTATAATATTACCATTCCATCACAAATCAATGTGTCTCACATGAAAAGACAAGAAGCCCGCCACCGCTACATGGTGTTTTTACATATAAAATTGCATAAAAAAAAACTCCTTACAAGTATTACCATACGTCCGTCCGGGTCTACATCTTACTGTATTAGTATTTTACATGGCTCATTCAAGGTTTTTACAGCATAAACTTGGAAATCAATATCACATATAATCAATTATATATATATATATATATAATTGATTATGCACTATTTCCACATCAAGACAGGGACTTTGAGGAGTCCATGACGGCTATGTGATGCTGCGATACATACTTGTTCCCACTACCCTCTGTTTCAATCACTGGAGGCTCGTTCAGAAATGCCCAATTGCTTCTCATCCACCTACAACCACCAAGTACATAAATAAGTTAATACCTTATCCGCAAAAAATTTAGCTCATTAGTGTAAAATGGTCCATTTGTGATATATAATTAGGCCTGATTTCGGCCTGATAGAATTGAAAAATGCCACTAGGAAAAAAAAATTGATTTCTTCAAAAATAAAATAATTGTTCTGATTTTCGATACAATTTTTTTGAAAATTAAAAAAATTCCAAAATCCAAAGAATCAGAAAAATGACAAAAAGAAAAAAAAAGTCAAAAATTCACAAAATATACTAAAATCCAAACATTTTAACTATTCCAAATTTTTTGTAAAAATAAATTTAAATTTTTTTATTATTCGAAATCTAATTTTTTTTTAAAAACAAGATTTTTTTTTATCCAAACATGTAAATACACGAAGAATTTTCTGTGTATAGAAATTAAACGGAGAATTTCCTTTTTATAAAGAACTATTTTGTAACTGCGGCCGTCTCTCAAAATCCATGAGAGATATAAGAAAGTTTCAAAAATATATAAAACTAATTCGGAAAAATTGGACCTGACACAGTTTCGAAAAGATCTGATCGAAAATTCAGAAATCCAAAAATAGAAAATCTACAATCTAAAATTTCAATCGAAAAAATCGCAAGTTCAAAAAAATAAAAAAAAATAAAAAAAGGAAAAATAGCCATAGATATAATTAGTCATATATATCTATTTATACTAAGGGGGCACAAATTTATCAATATCAACTGAAAATCTTGCGACTTATAGATTTTATTTATGAGAAGACATTAAAATATGCATTAAAAATTTGTAATCATTTTTATTTTATTCATTGAGTTTACAAAATAATTTTTTTTATTTTAGGTCTCCTTAGCTTTAATTTTTTCTTTAATTTCATATATTGTAAAAAAGTATATATTTCTTAATAGGATCAATTATTAAATAGTCCTAACTATAAATATATATTTTTTAAAAATGACACATATTTTTAGTTTAACCCATTTAGTGTCTCAAGCACTCAATATCCTCTTATTTTTAGAGGTCCGCGTCAGCGATACTCCTTCTCCAAAATATGTGACAAAGGACTTTTTGAGGCAAAATAAAAAAATTTGAACTAAATGGGTATTAAAAAATGTCCGAGGGACTATTTGGTATATTTCCCTTCTTAATATTAGACACACCTCACGTTTATTACATCTTTTGATATATTAAGAGCGCAAAATTAGGTCGATATATACCAGCCATTTGTTTGCTTTAGTTTTTCCATCCCCTCCTCAGTTTCCATGTCCAACAAATTTTCCTTTGTATCAACTAGTGGGAGAGAGCTGGATCTGTGATACCTCTTTTCAGATTCCTCCACCATATTTTCCTATCATAAATATAAATGGCACAAATCCAATTAGTCTCCACTTTCAGGTATATTATGTACGAAGTTTTATATTTTATTCATATATAGTTGCAAGCAACTACAAATATGTCTCATGGGAAAAAAAAAAAAAAGGAGCTTAAAAAATGGCCAACTTGACACCTGATTGTCATGTGACAAATTAGAAATTTGTCCCATATGTTCTTCCTTCTGATTCTTTGATTTCCAGTAAGTTTCAATCTCAGCCTTTGTCAACGATCGATTCCTCTCAAATTTAACTGAAAAAATAGTAAGAACTCAACTCCAGTTATATATGCACATATAAAGAACTATGGAAGAGTAATTGTTATTAGAAGTAACAATCAAATAAAGTTTACCATATTTAAGAGAAGGATAAGTGTTATTACCGGATTTAGGATCGGAGACAAATGAATCCCAACCAGCCATAAGAGAACCCATATTTGCTAGAACTCAGCTTTTAGTCGCTTCAAATTAAGTAACAAAGACGCAGTGAGTTGCTATCAGACGGTCGAATCTCTTATAGAAGGTTGATGGTAGGCCCCAGCTGGTGTTGATCTTTTATATCCAAACAACTTTAATATTTAACATTGTTAAGGATAACCATGGACTTCTGACATAGTCAATCAGCTATATTTAGTGCACTTCTTTAAAGAGAAAAACTAAAGTTTATCTGGTTTTATCTGTGACATGCTTTTCCTAGAAATGTACAGTGATATAAGAATAATATATCTACCTAAGTTTCAGATGGCGAGTTTATACGTACTTTTTATGATTTCTTGTGTGTTCCACTAACCTAGACATGTCTCGTGTTTTTCTCGAAGTACTAGATATTTTATCACCCATTTATAATCAACGGGTAGTGTTTTGAGTTGATACGATACAATAAGATATTTTCAAACATGAATAATATTATACGATACGAATTCGTATTTTTTTTAATTAACAAAAACACAATCCGAATAAAAAAATAACACGATACGATACGATTTTCAAAATTTCTTAAAGTTCATCCTAAAAAACACGATAACACGACACGACACGCCTCATACTTCAGACATGAACACAATACGACACGACTTCGCGTAAAAAAATAAGGCACGAACACGATATATCGTGTCAATTTCGAATAAATTTCGTGTTGTTTTTTCGTGTCGTTTCTAAAATTGTCACTCCTACAATTCTACAAGAGTAGGTCACTACAAGGAAAAGGACATTTAGCGACTAATTATTTTTGCGACGCATTTTATTTCTCGTTATAAATGTGTTTTTACGAGAAATTATTAACTTCGTCGCAATAGTTATGACAAAGAATTTAATCATTTACGATGAATTAAATAAATCACAAAAATAATACCTATTGCGATGAAATTATAAATTCATCGCAAAATATTTGGCAAGAATTGCCGCCAAGTTTCCCACATTTATTTGACTTATTACGATGAATTAGAGTTTTTCTCGTAAAAAAAATCAAAATTATTAATTATTTCATCGCAAAAGACCCATATGAATTTTAAAAAATTAATTAAATTTGTAATCCTAATTAACCCACTCCCCTCACGTCTCTCCCCTATTCCAATCCCCTCACGTCTCTCCCTTTTTTCTCACGCCTCTCTTCCCTTCCGATTCTCACCTGCCTCTCTGCATCTTGGTTTCCCTCTCACCCGCCTCTCTCCATCTCTCGGCAGCTTCTACATCACTCTCAACGAATTTCTTCATCGGGTATTTCATCTTTCCCATATATATATATACACACACTGTAGTTTCTCCTGTATGCTACGCCCGCTACGCCCCTGTTTCCCGTTCCCCTGTTGTGTAATATATACTGTACGCTCTATTTTGCGTTCCCCTGTTTTGTAATATATACTGTACGCTATATATATATATATATATATATATATATATATATATATATATATATATATATATATATATATATATATATATATGGCGGATTTGAGCCTGGGAATGAAAGCGTCCAGATCATTGTTGAAAAGAAAGGGAAAACAAAAAACTCCATAGCCGTGAAAGTGTCTACCTGTTGGCTGTGGCGGAAGGAACATGGTACTGGGGAGGGCACGTGCTCCACTTAAAATTTTAAAAAAAATTACTCTAAACCGAAAGAGGATATTATGAAGAAGAAGAGGTAGAAAATAAAATACAACTTATGAATTGCCTCCGCTTGGAATTGTCTTCAGAACTATTTTATACAGAGGTTATTTATGGTGAAGAGATATGGAAAGAATCTCACTCAGGTGCTTTCATTTCACATATGCCTCTGCTTATGACCTGGTGCGCTATTTAATTTCGCACCCCAATATTCCCCCAAACCTATCCATGTTGGCCTGGAGAGTGATTGTTAATTGAGTTATTGCCATATGTTTATCTTTTTTCAGTGAAATTGAGCTATTGTTTTTGGGAATTTAATCTCTTTTTTAATAATGAGTTGATATTGTATTCGATGTAATTTTATTTGAGTTATAATTGTCTAAAATATAATTTATCAATTAAATATTTATAAAAATGTAAAAATAACTCTTAAGAAAAATTTAGGGAGCCCCTGCCCCCGAACCCCCATCACTGAGTTGTGCTCCACCCAGACAAAACTCTTAGCTCCGCCACTGCCTGTTGGGTAAATTTCAAAAGAAAAAAAATATTGTAAACCTAAATTGTGTAAGAGACTTATGTTGAAAAAAAAATTAAAAAAAAATCAACATGTTCCTTTTCACGAAACCAGCCACAAAAAACCACCCCTGCAATTAGTCATTTGGCGCCGAGTTGACGATTTGGCACTCGGCGCTCCTCAGATTTCGAGTTTCCGACAGCTCCACTCTCGCATCTCACGACTTCGAGTTTTAACTTATTTCTCTCTCTCTTTTTTTTTTCTTTTTTCCCATTTTCATGTTTTATTAAAAGCCACCCCTGTAGTTAGATCGTTTAGGGTTATTTACCTGTGTTGCCTTCCTACTGTATAGTTTGGTCTCCTCTTTTTTTTGCTATTTTATTGTATTTTTTTACTGACAGCTTGATGTTATTTTTATTACAAATTAAATGTGTTTTGTTTGTTTTCGGCCCATGCAAGGATTGTAAATTTGTTTGGGAAGCCTAAGTGAAATGTGAATCTCATATGATGAATCTATGCAATGCAATGTTAAACTTTATTTTTAACTAAATAAATCATCTCCAGGATCATTAATTGGAATTCTTAATTAACATAATATAGTTTTACCCATTAGAGACACACATCTTCACAAAAGGCAACTGTATCTAACCTAATATTTTAATATATTTTCATGTGCTAATAAATTTATATTGACCTTGATAAAAAAATAATATTAACATAAAACCAAGAATTATAAACCCTATTTTTTAGGGGGTTTTTCCCATTTATGAATCTGATTTCGTTTGCAGGATTTGATTTTTAATCAATCTATCTATTGTTGATTAAGTTAATTAGCACTTCTTATTTGTATTATTTGTTAAATTGTGGGTTGAAATCTAACACTTCTTGATTGCACGTCTCTCTTCATTGAAAAGGACCTTTGTTTGAGTATTGATTTAAATTTTGTAATTGGTGAATTTGAATCGAAGACTCGTCCAACACAATTGTTAACGCAAAAATTCTCCATCTACGAGGACCAATCAGAAAAGGACACATATCATCCTACGTGGCAATATTCGACACCCGAGGAGAGTTGGTTGGCACCCGAGGAGTATTAGTCGGCACCCGAGGAGAGTTGGTCGGCACCCGAGGAGAGTTAGTCGGCATACCAACCAGGGAGATCAAAGGATAACTATGCATTTAATGTGCATTAATGAAGATGGCAGCGCATTTAATGAGCCTTAATGTACATTTATACTGTATTAATAGATGACAACACATAGCATACCAAGCAATTCAATAATTAGATTCGTTGAATGTAGACATAAATGTCTACATACAATGAATCTCTTTATCTCCCATCACTATAAATACATGTATTCCCTTAGCCAAGAGGGGGGAGATCCGAAGAGAACCAAGAGAACCTAGAAACCCCATACACAAAATACACATCCTTTCTCTCTCTACACCCTATGGTGCTATTGTAAACCTCCGGGAATAAAATAACAGTGGACGTAGGCTTTATTCATAGCCGAACCACTTTAAAAATCTTTATCTCTTATGTGCTTGATTGGATTGCTTTTATCTATTTATCTGTGATCATAAAAATGGGATTCGGTCCAGTTTTTTGCATCAACAGATTGACGCCGTCTGTGGGAACGTGTTACAAGCATTGTTCTCCATCAAAAGCTAAGTTTTTATTTTCTCTACGTATAATCAATTATACATACATCTTTTGATTCAATCATGATTTTTATGTTTATATACATAAATTAATTGTCTAATTTTTATCTGCAAAATGTTGCATATCATGATTTTTAAATCATAACTGTTAGATTAATTCTTATTTAGAAATCTGAAAAATAGTGGATTTCATAAATCATAACTTTTTACTTGATTCTCAAGTTTCAATTTTATATCATGGAATAAATATTTTAAATGATTACATATACCAATATATACGATGATGATAAGATTTGATAATTTTCATTGTTGATTTTGAAATAATTTTTGAAAGATCTTTAATGTCTATTCAAATTCCCATCATATTTTTAATCAGAGAATGTCAAAAGGTTAAAGACAATAAAAAGTTTTCTCATGGAAATCATGACCCAGATCTATTTTCTCTCTCTTCAAGTTTGAGTCTCTTTGCATTCATTTTTATGAACTATATACTTAATTTGGTTCGTCTTCCATCTATGTCAAAAAAGTCAAAATTGATTGATTTTTGATATAAATTTGGTAATAATTTCGATCATTCACCATATTTTTATCTATGCAAATGGGGAATAGGAAGGGATCAATATAAAAAATAATTTTATAACCAAAAAAAATCATTACCCACCTCTTGTGAAAGAGGATCAGTAAAACAATCATGACCATATCAAGACTCTGGGTACAAATTTGATATATTGGCCCCTCGTTTATAACATCACAGGGTTTCTTTGTCGAAATCACATGATCTAGTGGATTAGATAATTATTCATTTAATTAACATTCTTAATGCTTAAATTTTACATCGAATGTTATTTTTCTGATCTAAGGATTCGAGATATTCTGGCCAGCCATCTATATTGTTGGTCGGCATCATCTTGGGCCATATTTTATTAAAGAGAAGATTAACCAGACCATTTTTGTTTGTCGGAGATAAGATGTGAAGATCCATCAGCAACGTTGAAATAATTTTATCCAACTATGAGGTATCTTATTATTGGTCGGAGCCCCATATTGTAGCTCGGTGGAACCAATTGCAGGTCGACGATCATCTACTTCTTGATCGACGACATCTCAATCTTGTTCGGAGGGTTCAATTTACTGGTCGGCAACTATCCAACCATCCACTTTTTGGTCGGTAACATCTAATGTTGTTCGGTGCTGTCAATGCACCATTTTTGTTGATCGGCGAAATTGCTCAGCTGGTCGGGGACCATTTGCATCTTGGTCGACACCATATATTCTATAACTTGAGATATCCTTAAATGTTGGTCGGTAACATCCATGCCGTTTCTCGGCAGCAGTAGAATCTTGGGGTATTAAAAAATGCGAAGCACCCCAAATATTTCTTTAAACACGAGTTCAGCTCGGGAACAAACAGGGGGATTAAGTTTTTTTTTTTTAAAAACTTGTGATCACCCCAAAAATATTTTTAAAACCAAGTGATAAATAATTTTCAAACAACAACTTATACCTGATTAGTTATTGGAGATTAAATAACTTTACAAAAAACTCTACGTCTTATTTATGATGCATATTTGATAAAAATGTGTCCATATCACACACATTTGGCACAAAAATATTATGTTTTGAAATTTTTATGCTGATACACATCACATATTGTTTGGCTGAATAATTATTCCTATGATAATAATTATTTTCTCTAGTATCGACAGGTGCTCGGGCGGCTTATTAAAATATCATAGGGACGAGATTCAATCCCGATGAAAGCTCTCGTAAACCTCTAGAAAGTAGTATTGCTCGACATCAGGCAATTGTGCCTCGACATATCAGCCAACATATATTATTTCATTTTTTGAAATTAATATTTTTATTTCTCAAACATATACCTATCATATATTTATTGAATGATTAAATTATTCTCACGACTAATCAATTCATCCTACACAAATGGTAGAGCAAGATATTAATTTTTACAGGTACAAGACTCAACGCCGACGAATGCTCGGAAACAATCTGAAAACTATTATCATTGCTCAGCATTATGAAATTTCACCTCACCAAGGAACTATATATTTTATTATTGCTTTGATTTGTGCTCAAGCACAAATTATTCTATATATCCGTTCGGATTCATATTCTATATTCATCTCTTCATGGAGCTCGGCGAAATACTTATTATCCTATTCAGCTCCGAGGAAAATCTGCAATAGTTATTATATTTCACCACCAACGGATAGTTGGTCGGGCAATTCTTATTTATATTCAGGACCAGATATCGGCTCAAGCACAAATTATTCTATATATTCCGTGGGATTCATATTCTATATTCATCTCAACATGGAACTCGGCGAGATACTTATTATCATATTCAGCTCCGAGGAGAACTATAACATTTATTATATGTCACCCCCAATGGATAGTTGGTCGGGGTAATTCTTATTTATATGCAGGCCCAACAAAGTTCTCAGTCATATTCTTATGTTCTGGAAAATATTATTCTTATTCGGCATTATGCAATTGTGCCTCGACAAGATACTTATTCAGCTTTAAGGAGAATTACAACATTCGTTGTGTTTCACCCCCAACGGATAGTTGGTCGGATAATTCTTATTTATATTCAGGACTGACAACGTTCTCGGCCATATTCTTATGTTCTGGAAGATCTTATTCTTGTTTGGCATTATATAATTCTACCTCGACAGATCAACGAGGCACTTTATTATTTTTAATTATTCTTTATATCTATTTGTATGAATATTCTATTCTTATTTCAGCATGGAGCTCGACAAATATTTATAATCATATATTCAGCTCCAAGGAGGTCTCCAGCATTTATTATATCTTATTCCCAACAATCTGTTGGTCAGCTCCGAGGAGATCTCCAGCATTTATTATATCTTATTCCCAACAATCTGTTGGTCAGCTCCGAGGAGTTCTCCAGCATTTATTATATCTTATTCCCAACAATCTGTTGGTCAGCTCCGAGGAGGTCTCCAACATTTATTATATCTTATTTCCAACAATCTGTTGGTCAGCTCCGAGGAAGTCTCTATCATTTATTATCAAAACTGTATTCCTCCGCGAAGTAAAACTTGTATTCCTCCGGGAAGTAAAGCTACTTGTATTCCTCCGGGAAATAAAGCTACTTGTATTCCTCCGCGAAGTAAAACTTGTATTCCTTCAGGAAATAAAGCTAATTTTATTCCTCCGGGAAGTAAAGCTACTTGTATTCCTCCGGGAAGTAAAGCTACTTGTATTCCTTCGGGAAGTAAAGCTACTTGTATTCCTCTGGGGAAGTAAAACTTGTATTCCTCCGGGAAGTAAAACTTGTATTCCTACGGGAAGTAAAACTATGTATTCCTACGGGAAGTAAAACTATGTATTCCTCGGGAGGTAAAATTATTCCAGAAAGTGTCAAAGTTGCTTGTTAAGAAAAAAACCACCAACTCAGGTTGGTCGGAAATAAGAAGCTGTCAACTACAGTTGGTCGGAAACAAAGTATGAGTATGTGAAAGCGATCAAGCAAAAAACATTCAAAGTTCACATTCCACACTTGGGGGCTTCTATTACAGATATATTTGTTCATTTGGCTGCACATTCTTATAACATCATACAGTCGAGCATCAGATTCAGCCCCAACTAATTATCATTCAGAAGTTATTTTTCTTGCTCAGGAGGTAATTTTGCTTATGAAGTTTAGGAGGCATATTCAGGATTTATTATGCACATGCTATTGAAGTTCAGGAGGCTATTGAAGTTCAGGAGGCATACTCAGGAGTTATTATGCACATGCTATTGAAGTTCAGGAGGCATATTGAAGTTCAGGAGGCATTCAGAAGTTCAGGAGGCATATTCAGGAGTTATTATGCACATACTATTGAAGTTCAGAAGTCAAATTCAGCATCTACAGCACTGAGATCTTTACTACTACTGCCCGACCAACATTGAAGAAGAAGTTGTATGAAAATGTTTCGAAGTCCACCACTAGCTTGGTACTAATCAGATTGAAGAGTTGGGTTCAAAAGATAGTATGTTACTCGACAAAGTATTCAGAGGATCATAAATCAGAAGAATCAAGCACGTGAAGTTAGCACTCAGTTGCTCGGCACAGGAGGCAGTTGGTCGGCTAGCAAACCAATCAACATACTTGAAGATTATGACAAGCTACAAGCTACATACTATGGCATGGCTGCATCCAAATTCCCAGGGGTGATACATAGCACATGGAGTTCCTCAAAAGAAATATTAGCAACCATCGATCAGTCTACATCATATGTCGTCCAGGAGATAATGCACTTTACGTTGAACAAATCAAGAAGGTAGATCAAGAATTTCACGAGCACCGAGCAACACTGCAGAATAAATACTCCATCCTTTCATGTAAACCATCAAGCATGGAGCATTGGGGGCTTCTGTTGATGCAAAAATTCTCCATCTACGAGGACCAATCAGAAAAGGGCACATGTCATCCTACGTGGTAATATTCGACACCCGAGGAGAGTTGGTCGGCATCTGACGAGAATTGATTGGCACCCGAGGAGTATTAGTCGGCACCCGAGGAGAGTTAGTCGGCACCCGAGGAGAGTTGGTCGGCATACCAACCAGGAAGATCAAAGGATAACTATGCATTTAATGTGCATTAATGAAGATGGCAGCGCATTTAATGAGCCTTAATGTACATTTATACTGTATTAATAGATGACAACACATAGCATACCAAACAATTTAATAAATATATTCGTTGAATGTAGACATAAATGTCTACATACAATGAATCTCTTTATCTCCCATCACTATAAATACATGTATTCCCTTAGCCAAGAGGGGGGAGATCCGAAGAGAACCTAGAAACTCCATACACAAGATACACATTCTTTCTCTCTCTACACCCTATGGTGCTATTGTAAACCCCTGGGAATAAAATAACAGTGTACGTAGGATTTATTCATAGCCGAACCACTTTAAAAATATCTGTCTCTTATGTGCTTGATTGGATTGCTTTTATCTATTTATCTGTGATCATAAAAACGGGAATTCGGTCCAGTTTTTTGCATCAACAATAATGTTGGTAGATTTCTTTAACTGTTTAATTTGAATCTTTAACGATTAGTCAAATATAATTTTTATATAATTTATTTTTTATGGATGAATTTGAATGATGCACTAAGTTTTGTCATGGATTTCCTCTCTCTTTTATCAATTTTTTTTACTATGAAACTTTAGCTACATATTAGCCCATCCCTTCGGGTGATCCTGGCTCCGCCCTTGATTACATTGTTATAAGTTGTATGTTATAAGTTACAATTATTCTATATATATATAGGGAAATGATCAAGTGAGGTCCCATTTTGAGGACCCCGAATGAGGATCATTTTTTTAAAATAGTAAAAAAAATATTTTTGGGTTTTTTTTTTATGATTTTTAAACATTTCGATAGGACCTTAAAAAAATATTCAGCTCAAAATGATTTTTTTTGCTATTTTAAAAAAATCAGTTAAACTTTGTCAGTTTTTAAGTAGTTAAAAACTGACAAAGTTTGACTGATTTTTTTAAAATAGTAAAAAAATTTATTTTGACCTGATTTTTTTTATATGACCCTACTGAAATGTTTAAAAACTATATATAAAAAATTAGTTCAATATATATATTACTATTATATATATTACTATTATACATGTATCATACTAACATGTCTTTTGCTTAGGTGAATCGAAGGTTTTAATAGGAAGAAAAAAAATACGTTTCTCATCGGTACGTTTTTTAATTCCATGATTTATTGATTCTATTCAAATTCTTTGAATAACATGCCATGATACTTGTTTATTTAGTGGATGAAAATTTGTGTTTGATATAAACAGGAAGTTGAATATGAGTAATAGTTGGATGTTCTTGCCCGATAGGTTATCAAAAGAGTACAAGGACGGTGTTAAGTCATTTATTGAGCATAAAAAAATAGCTTAGATGGAAATAATACTTCCAGATGTCCATGTCGAGATTGTTAGGAAATATATATTCATGATTTACTTACTGTTGAAAAATATTTGTTGGTACGTAGCATCTCCTATAGTTTTGCAGTTCCTCATAATTTGATGCACAAGCATCAGAAAGTTTGGAAAATGAAGAGGAAGAGGATGATTTGTTTGGAATGTTAAATGATGCATTTGACCCAAATATCTTCCCAGAGCAAGCTGAAAATGAGCATGGGCCGAGGAATGTAGAAAGGGATCCTTCTCGATTTAATGACTTACTTGGTGACATTGAAGAAGAGCTCTATCCAGGTCGTAAGAATTTCACTTCATTCCAATTCCTTGTAAAGTTGATGCATGTGAAAGTTCTTAATGGTTGGAGTAATAAATCATTTGATATGTTGGTCCAATTGTTAAAAGATGCTTTTCCCGAGGCAAGTATTCCGACCTCTCATTATAATGTGAAGAAAAGGTTACGGGATTTGGGATTAAGTTACGAAAAAATTGATGCATGCAAATACGATTGTGCATTATTTTGGAAGGAGCATCAAAATGCTGATAAATATCTAGTATGAGATGAACTGAGATTCATGTATAATGATAAGAAGGGGAAAAATATCCCTCATAAGATATTGCGTTAATCTAGAAATCCCATAATATGAGTTCTAAACATGGTATTAAAATGAAATCATATTCTATTTTCATATTTATCATATTCCAAGATTACAGTGATGCTTATTCTTTAAAAATCCACTTAAGTTTAGTTTTAAAACTTGCAGTTTTTTATAAAAAACTTTAAATGAGCATACTAGAAAATAACTTTGCAAAATTATCTACATTATAGCATCCTCCTAACATGTAGCTTAGGTTTAAACTTGAAGACTTAGTGAGGAAAATCCTACCTTAAGTCTTGAAGAGGAAAAACTAAGAATGATGATTTGTAAGCTCCTAAAACTTCAAAAAATCCTCAAGAAAGCTCCTAGCAAATCCAAAAGCTCTAAGAATACACCAACTCCTCTTGAAAGCTCCAAGAACAATTTGATACATCACGAATATGGCATATTTGCGCCTTTTATTTTTATGCATTCCAGCATTTTTACGTTCTTAATGTCTATATTTATGCTCGTTAACCAGACAACCTCGGATTTGGACATATATATATTTTTCAGGGGTTAATTGTGCTTTTGTAGTTATTGGAACGCTAAAAGTGAGGTTTGATTACATTTCGGAGAAGTTTCGCCGTCGAAATCTACTTCAAGGGAAATTTGGTCTTTTCAAACTCACTATTTTTTATGGAATGAAGTTACCAACATGTATATCATTAAATTATCTTTTCGTGGCCACTGACCGTGCATCATTCTGACTCTGTATGCGGAAGTTATGCCCAATTCCGGAAGGTTTTGGTATTTTCGTCTACTTCAAGGGCATTTTGGTAATTTAATACTTCATAATTTTGAGGGTTTCAAAATATAATCATGTAGATAATTGAATTAGCTTCGCGATGATTCCGACCACGCATCATTTTGATTCTGTATGAGGGAGTTATGGGCATTTCCATGCAACGTGTCAAAATTGGTTGAGAGAGGAAAAGGGGGTTGTCAACAGCCCAAGGCAAATATCAAAATCGCAGTCAATCAGTCCCAAACATGAGGTCAACCGGTACCATCAGATATGGACAAAAATTGACTTATTTTGGGTTTTTTGGCTTGATTTTGTTTGGGGTATTAATAGAATGTTGTAGGGTTATATTTGGGAGATATTTTTCATTTTAGATAGTTTAGATTAGGTTTTTAAGAGCTTATCTCTCCTAGATTTTCCTTCCTATTTTGGGTTTGTAAGTTTACTATTCCTTCTTCTTCTCCATTAATGTAAGTTCCATTATTCTTCTTAAGCTTTGTAACCTAGATTTCTATGCTTTCCATTTATTTCTTGCTTAGATAAATTGTAGTGTAATTTAATTAGGTGCTTTAATTATTTTTTTTTATCATCCTTAGTGGCTAATTTAGTTTAGGTTGTTTTGGATTGAACTCACCTAGGGTTGATTTGGTTGCTTTGCTTTGGTGATGGTGTTTACGGGTCTATTTTGGGTGTGTTGTCCTAGTTATTACGCCTAGGAGATTTGACAGGGCATCATCATGTATGCTCCGTGCTTACGACCTTGTGTGTGTAATTTTTGGGGTATTTGTTAACACTAAAATCTTATTAGACTTTTATGCAAATTTAAGGGTGTGACAACTCTTGATTTAATTAACTGTCAAAACGAGACGCATTCGTAATAACTCTTCGACCCATGTAATCATTTTATACTAATTAACTCGGGTGGGGGATATTCGATGCAACCTATAGTTTTTACTTGCTTTCTTAATCTAGCTTTATTTTACCTCGCCTAGATTAAACATTTCCCTTTTTTCATCTTTTCTCTTTTTGTGTATAATTATCTTTTACACTTTTATTTAGGAATATTAAACCTTATAAATTCTTGCAACTCGTCTCTGTGGATTTTCGATACCCGACTTACCGCTATACTCACCCGTTGAGTGTAGTCATAATTTAGATTTTTATATAGTTCAGGTGAGACAAATTCAAAACGACCGGCGCGTAGGTGACTCTCGCGCCGCGGCAAAACCCTGGCTATCAAATGGCGTCGTTGTCGGGGATGAGTTTGTTTTAGACTTTATTTGATTTAGTATTTCATAGTATTTTCTTTCTATTTGTATTATTTGCTAATATTTTTGCAGGACTTCCACATTTGAGCACTTAGAAATGCTCGAATTTTTTTCGCACGCACCTATTTTGTGGAATTTGCCACTTCGAGCCATTTTTGGGGTAAGCATGTCTTATTCCAATTCTTTCAGGAATCCTTGTTATAATTACGAAAATTCTCGCAATCCTATGACTTTTGGTGAATACTTAGAATCCCAAAGTTTAACAAATTCAAATATGACTTTGGGCGAGTATAACGAGAGTCAAGATTTAGGTTATTGGAATTTTGATGATGATGATAATGATTTTGAGCCTTTACCTCCTTATAATAGGAATTTTGGAACGAATTCGAATAGTTTTGAAAATTCCTATAATAATGAGTTTTCGTTTAAGTCCGATGGTAATTTTCAAAATTCCCATTTTCATGCATCCACACCTCGACCTATGACATTCGGTGAGGGTTTACGTATGTATGAGAATGAGAAAATTGAAACTCATTATCGGGAAGAAAATCGTCTTTGGGAGCATGAATTGGATTTATTATTTGAGTCCGACGATGATTTTGCTTCCGAGACTTTTGAAGTCGAGGAATGTTTTGAACCAAATGAGGTACTTTTTCCTACTTTGGAACAAACTATTCTAGACTTTGCCCATTTCATAATAGGTATTGAAAGTGAGGATGAAAATGACGTAATATCTATTTGCAATGAAGTGATTTCTTCTTTGGCCCCCAAAGAAGAACATATCATTAAAAATGATATTATTTCCTTCGAAACTCAATCTTCATGCGATGATTATTCATCTCATGAGTTTGAATTTCTTTCATCCCCATTTTCATTCTCTATTATCACACCATCATACATACCCGATGATTCGATTTCAAACTTTAATGTTTTAAATCTTTTCGCCGATGAGGAGTACTTGCTCGAGTCGCCTTCCACGATCGCATCTTTGACTTCGTGTGCACCGCCTCCCATTCCAATTTTAAAATCATTGTGAGGATATTCGGATTTTCTCGGTCCCCACATGTTTTTGTCACCCGTTCAATCCAAACCCCCCATCGTCCCTCCAAAACTTTTAGTTGACGATGGTTCATTTCTTCCGCCTTACACATGCCTTCCGTTGTTCAAACGGAATTCATATTTTTCGGAAGGCATGCTCGAGAGTGAGGGTACACTGATTATCCTCCAAAGTTAAATCATTTTCATGGTGAACCCTCTCCTATTTAGACTTCTAGTGTATAGTTAGTGTGAAGCCTAAATAGTAGGTTATATATAATTAGCTTTTTATTCTTTCTTTCTTTTTATCCTTTATTTCCTTTTTAATTTAGTCTAGTGTAATTAGTTAACTTTTTGTTATTTGTTATTTGTTTTGCTATGCTCGGTACTAACTTATTTTGTAGATTTTTTGGACTTATTCTTGTGGGGATCGCTCCAATTTTGGGTAATATCGCTCTTTTCCTCTCTTTAACTTGGTTCTTAATTCACATTGAGGATAATGTCAAGTTTTAAGTTAGGGGGTGTGGGATATTCTATCCATTTCTTTATTTAGTCCATGTTTTTGGTCACATGTTAGTTACTTAGTATGCTTTTCTTAGAAAAATTCAAAAAATTCAAAAATATTTTTTTTCTTTTTTTCTCCTTTATTAGGCATTTTGCCTTTGTTTTCGATGATAAATTTCAATAATTGCCCGATTGAATAGACAACCCAATGATGCATGTTCTCGATTTTAGAAGTTTTTAGACTTTAGTCCTCAATTATTGGTATTGTGAATAACTTCATGAATTAAACTTTAATCCCATGAGCACATGCACTTTTCTTTCTATATTGATTTGGTTTAAGATTTTTATAACTCGGTAATATTTTGTTGCATTGTATATACTTACACCGAGTATGCTTTGTACCTTTCGTCGTTTGTGAGTGTTATACACTATTCTTTTCTCCTTGAAAATGTTGAATTCGTTGGTAATCTAACTATTCTTTCATTTGATCGTTCATTAATTGAGTTCATATCTTGAAATGTGTTACTTGAGCATGATTTTCATATGTTGTTTTGACTCGAGAATTGGGTAAACTTTTTGAAATGATCATAGGCGATCGTTGTTATATCACCCATATTGACCTTGACCTCACCTTATGTGTTTCCTCTCTTCAACCCCTTTGAGCCTAAATATAGCCTTTCGTTTCATAACCCAAATCCCATAACCAACTCTAAATTGGAGTTTTAGCCCATACATACACTTTCCATATCTTTGTTTGGAATGTACTTGGGATTGAATGACGTTGTTGATGAGAAAAAGAAGAAAAGAAAAGAAAGAGAAAGTTGTAATTGTTGTGTATAGTGTTCAATAAGTTTCGTTTACTCTCCCCATTGTTATATTCAATGCCTTATTTGGAAATCGTTTTCCAAATTTTTATTATTGCCCGCATTTGCCCATTATTCCAAGTTTTTATTTTTGAACACTTTGAATCCGTATATATATATCCTTCGTTTCGTACCCTACCCTACATTACAACCCTATTGAAGTCTTATGTGATCTTAAGAAGATGTAATTTAAAAGTTGAAATAGTTTTGATGATCTGTGAAAATGCAATTCGCCTCCTTTAATGTGCGGTATCTTTCATTGAGATTACATTTTTCATTTTATATATAGCATTCTTCATTTCTGACATGTGTGCGGCCTAGTTTTCATTTACATTTACTCTTTATGCCTGCATATCCCATGTGTTACCTCCCTGTTTCGAGTGAATTCGCTTGATGAGTGTAACGCCCGTAAGGATTGAATATATGCTTGCTTTAATATTTATCCGATTTATATATGTTTTTTCCAAATCACACTTTGCATGTGCTCGCTCCTCCTTCCACATTTTAAGGTTTCAATTCTATGAGGTGCATTCTATAATGTTAATGATTCATACTTTTGTTTGAATTCTTTCACTTTGCTAATAACGCGTATGAAATCCTTTTCTGTATTGTTGGGCTTGTCGCATGTTGGGTTGGGCATATTTTGAGAAAACCATATGATGTTTGTGAGTTTCATCCCTGAATTTCCTCACGAGACGGCACTCGTCCACTAGGGTAACCTAGGGGGTTTAACGGCTTATTGCATATGCTAAATGCAATCGTGTTCCCTACGAAAGTGGCAATTATATTTTGATGAATATATACGTTTTGTATTTCCTTTCGCGGATTGTTTTTGTTCGTTTCATCACTAGAGACTAGCAATGTCTAAGTTAGAGGGTGTGATACATCACGAATATTGCATATTTGCGCCCTTTATCTTTATGCATTCTAGCACTTTTATGTTCTTAATGTCTATATTTATGCTCGTTAACCAGACAACATCGGATTTGGACATATATATGTTTTGCAGGGATTAATTGTGTTTTTGTAGGTAATGGAACGCTAAAAGTGAGGTTCGGTTGCATTTCGGTGATATTTCGTCATCGGAAGCTACATCAAGGGAAATTTGGTCTTTTTAAACTCACTATTTTTTATGGAATGAAGTTACCAACATGTAGATCATCAAATTATCTTTCCGTGGCCACTGATCGTGCGTCATTCGACTCCGTATGTGGAAGTTATGCCCATTTCCGAAAGGTTTTGATATTTTCTTCTACTTCAAGGGTATTTTGGTAATTTCATACTTCATAATTTGGAGGGTTTTAAAATAGAATCATGTAGATAATTGAATTAGCTTCGCGTCAGTTCCGACCACGCATCATTTCGATTCCGTATGAGGGAGTTATGACCATTTTCGTGCAACGCGTCAAAATTGGTTCAGAGAGGAAAAGGGG
The DNA here is from genome assembly GCA_949130495.1 of Sambucus nigra. Lineage (NCBI taxonomy): Eukaryota > Viridiplantae > Streptophyta > Magnoliopsida > Dipsacales > Adoxaceae > Sambucus > Sambucus nigra. Next base: position 752,050,766 of record OX422207.1, on the reverse strand, counting down.
GTTGTCAACAGCCCAAAGCAAATCTCAAAACCGTGATCGACCGGTCCCAAAAATGAGGTCGACCGGTTCCATCAGATATGGATGAAAATTGACTTATTTTGGGTTTTTTAGCTTGGTTTTGTTTGGGGTATTAATAGAATGTTGTAGGCTTTTATTTGGGAGATATTTTTCATTTAAGATAGTTTAGATTAGGTTTTTAAGAGCTTCTCTCTCCTAGATTTTCCTTCCTATTTTAGGTTTGTAATTTTACTATTCTTTCTTCTTCTCCATTAATGTAAGTTCCATTATTGTTCTTAAGCTTTGTAACCTAGATTTCCATGCTTTCCATTTATTTCTTGCTTAGATAAATTGTAGTGTAATTTAATTAGGTGCTTTAATTATTGTTGTTTATCATGCTTAATGGCTAATTTAGTTTAGGTTGTCTTGGATTCAACTCACCTAGGGTTGATTTGGTGATGGTGTTTACGGGTTTATTTTGGGAGCGTTGTCCTAGTTATTACGCCTAGGAGCTTTGACGGGGCATATCATGTATGCTCCGTGCTTACGACCTTGCGTGCGTAATTTCTGGGGTATTTGTTGACGCCAAAATCTTATTAGACTTTTATGCAAATTTAGGTGTGACAACTCTTGATTTAATTAACTGTCAAAATGAGACGCATTCGTAATAACTCGTCGACCCATATAACCATTTTATACTAATTAACTCGGGTGAGTGATATTCGACGCAACCTATAGTTTTTACTCGCTTTCTTAATCTTGCTTTATTTTCCCTCTCCTAGATTAAACATTTTCCTTTTTGCATCTTTTTCCTTTTTGTGTATAATCATCTTTTACACTTTTATTTAGGAATATCAAACCTTATAAATTCTAGCAACTCGTCTCTGTGGATTTTCGATACCCGACTTACCGCTATATTCACCCGTTGAGTGTAGTCGTAATTTAGGTTTTTGTATAGTTCAGGTGAGCCGAATTCAAAACGACCGGCGCGTAGGTGACTCTCGCGCCGCGGCAAAACCCTGTCTATCACAATTCTTTAACCCAACTTCTTCCTTGGACAAGGCTTGAAATGTGTCTTACAAGCTTGAAAATGGCTAGAATAAGCCTTGGAATGGAGGTATAAGCCTTGGAATTGGGTGGAGGAAGGTTGGAAATGGAGGGAGGGATTTGGAAATGGAGAGATAAGGCTTGAAAATCTAGTGAATAAGTGTTGGAATGACCCCCAACACTCTCTCTCTCTCTCTCTCTCTCTGTGTGTGTGTGTGTGTGTCTCTCTCTCTCTCTCTCTTTCTCTCTTATTTATACCCTAAAACCTCTCACCCTTTTAGCCTTTGGTCCACCAAAACCCTTCACCCCATTTGATTTGTCCCACTTGGATCTTGAAATCTCAACTTATCTAAGGGTTCTCCACCCGAGACTAAACATCATTCGAACGAAATTTCATATCATTCGAACGGGGTTTCAATGAGAATTTGATGAGGCTAGAAAGGAGAACATATGTTTTTCGTTCGATGGTTGTTTACTCAGCTGTTTGAACGAGATTTGAATCTCATTCGAATGACCTAATATATCGTTTGAACGACCCAAAACTTATTTGATTTAAATTTCAGGTCATTCAATCCCGTTTTAATTACATAAAGGCCACAAAACCCAGTTCAAAATAGACAACCATCCATTATATTAAGTCCATGGCAAATAAGCATACAAATTACAGGTGAAGGAGGTATAATCTCGGGTATGGGCGTCACACTCCTCTCTCTCTCTCTCTTTCTCGCTCACACACACACGCTGTAACACAAACGCAAACTGTAACACACACACACACACACACACACACACACACACACACCCCATAACACATAAATATGCACACTGTAAGTTTAAAGAGTTGATTTAGGGATTGTAGTTATATATATGATTTTTGTATTACCTATAACTTTGATTTTATACTATCTGTTATTTTTTTGTATAAATCTTACCTGTTATTTTTTCAGTACATTTCACTTATAATGATTCATTAGAATTATAGGACAATATATCAGAAGAGGCAAGTCAAACTAAAATTTCCACTTATGCGCCTTCCACTGCTTGACCTAGTAGTGAGAATCAAGGTGTTAGTAATGATTCTCAAGCGGAAAAACAAACAAACACGAAAATCACGCCTGAGGTAGGAACGGAACCACACACTGTAAAAAGATATAAGTGTTGATTAGTTATTTAATTATTTCATTCACTAAAGTAGCGTTGGTGCATAAAGTTAAGAATTTTGATGTTTATCTTCCTTTTTTAACATAAAGAAAATGTGTGTTAAGGAGTTATGGATTATTCAATAAGAGGAAAAGAGAACTCATGATTCATGAATATGATCATTAACAGTTAGTACTTGATTTCAAACATTCTTTAAAGAGTATATATTTGCATTTTTATAGTTAGTAATAGCGAAATTTTCTTAAACTTTGATCGTCTAATTTTTATTCGATATAAATTTTAGTTAATTTAAAAATTAGTGTTAATTTCAATGGATAAATAATGTAAACGGATACGGATTTTAACCGAATTCGAGAAATTCGAGAGAATACGGATATGGATAGTTGTTTCTACTATCCGATCGGATATGGATACGTATACGAATAGTGTATTCATGAATGAGTATGGATATGAATAACATTGTTTCCGCTTCGTAACCTTCATTTTACCACCCCTAGTTGTTGGTGACTTGCTTAGTTAATTCTCGTCTAAGATTATTTTTTAAGATATATGAGTTAAATTAAAATATATTTTAAACTTAACTCATTTATTAATTAAGTTTGAATTTTTGGGAGTGTAAATATTTTTAAACTACAAGTTGGTTCTAGGTTGGGTTCTAAACTAAATTATCAAACAATATATTAACACTAATACTTTTTGAAATTGTTTATAATTTGTGATTCATTGGTTGTGATGTCATGTTAGAGTCTAAATATGTAATAACGAGTGATGCTACAGGGACCCGGTTCGTGGACACATTTGGAGGACAAGGCGATGTATTGCGTACACATTGGATGGATTTTTACATCAAATGGGGTCCATTACAAAACACACCCAATCTGTGTCTGATACGTCATTGACACATCACCGTGTTCCCTAAATGTATCCACGAACTGAATCTCCCTATCATTTTCCATGTAATAAATAGGTTTACGACACTTTTTGGGAACATTCAAATCTACTCTTCGACATTTATGACATTTTAGATTAAACCTCAAAATAATGCAAAGATCTTTAATTTTAAGCATCTAACTCAAATAATTGATCCATGCATATAATTAATACATTCACACATTAGCGAAACTATATAAATATCTTAATCTATTTTTCAAAGAAACTTGATGTAGTCGTTTACTGTTGATACCAAATTTAGTCTGCTGACATGGCTCAATAAAGTGAAGACACGTGGCAATCTACGTGGCAACAACAAATAATTTCGAGAAACTCACACGCTCCGAGGAACCATACTACAACAAGAAACACTGCTTCCCCGAGGAACTCATACGTTCCGAGGAACAAGAACTCTCCAAGGAACTCATACGCTCCGAGGAACAAGAACTCTCCGAGGAACTCTTAGGTCCCGAGAAGCTTAGGCGGTTCGAACTGCACCTCGAACAAAGCATTAATAGCAGGAAAACCAACAGTCTGACTGTTCATTAAATGCTTATCATTCAGACGCACACGCTTAAGGGCCATTGAATGTATTACCCTTTCATATGTACATCATTTAATGTATTACCCTTTCACATTACAGCCTCAGGTTTATAAATACATTGTACAATCCTCAATGTAAGGGGACCGAAATTTCTTGATAGAACTTGTAATCGAGAATTCCCAAACACCCAGCAATAACATAACAGTGGATATAGGCCATTATTATAAGGCTGAACCACTTTAAAAATTCTTTGTTTCATTTATATTATCTGTGATTGAATAATTAGATACGATCTAATTTTTTACATCAACAGATTGGCGCCGTTTGTGGGAAACGACTGGTAATATCATTTTTCATCAAAAACAATTCATCAGAAACGGATGATATTCCAGAATCCAGCAATTGAAATGCTAGGAGTCCTCTAAATCCATCTGCTCCGCAAAATATTCCAGATCTGGCTGGAATAATGACAAATCTGGCTCAGGGCCAGACCGTCATGCAAGAAACTATGCGACAACTCATACAAACTCTCCATAGCGGTGCACCAACTCATTCAGGACTGCGGAGTATTCAAAGAAATACCCGTGCACCTTCTTCGCGTACTAGGCGTACCAATTCATATCGCAATGAGGAGTCTGAAGATTTTTCTTATCAACCTGGACGAACTTCGTCAGTACGAGACACATATACTGAACAACGTATCACTCTTTCTCCAGAAAGGACTAGTGCGCTAGAGAGGTTAAGCAGGGTATCTCCTTTTGATCGATTAGGTCCTAGGAGGAGCAAAAGTCCTCCTAGAGCCCCATCGAGGAGTTTTCGACGACCATCAGACTTAAGGGAAGGATCTGCCCAATCGCGACTAGATGCTCGACAAGAGAGATCCCAGGAAGCCACATCAACGCGATCAGTTGCTCGAACCAACAGGCCCGAGGAAGGAAATGATTCATGGAAAGGCTCTATTCAAAGACTGAAGGATAGATTGGGGGAAATGGTTAAAGCTAAGAACCCCCTACAACGAACCTTTATTCGAGGAATACCTTTTATCCAGTCCATTGTAGATTTTCCAACACCATCAAAGTTCAAAGCACTTGCTGTGACCCCCAAATATGATGGAAAGACTGACCCCGTCCTTCATATAGAACAATACCAAGCTGCAGCCGACATCTATGCTGTTCCAGATGAGATGAGATGCAGGGCATTCTCGGGAACTCTTACCGGATATGCTCAAATATGGTATAATAATCTTCCTCGGGGTAAGATCTCAACTTTTCTTCAACTGGACGAGTTATTCATTGGGAATTTCTGTTTTGGGGCAAAGCCAGTCAAACGAGTAGCACACTTGTTAAGTGTTAGATAAAAGGCTAGTGAGAGTACCAGAGATTATATAACTCGTTTTAATAACGAGAAACTTGAAGTCATTGATTATGAGGAGAAGACAACGATTACTGCTTTGATGAGTGGACTACTGCCGAACAAGTTGTACTACACTTTGGCCAAAGATCCACCTAGAACCATGTCAGGCCTGATGGGAAAAGCGTCCAAGATTATGAATGCCAAGGAGGCTATGGATGCAAAGAAGAATATGGATGCCAAAGAAACCAAGGTGGAAGGAGATAAAGCTAAGAAGAAAGAGCATAAGAACAATAGTAATGACAAACATTCAAAAAACAGGTCGATATGGGACGTAATGAAGAAATATGATAATTATACTCCTTTGAAGAAGGATATCAACCATGTTCTAGAACAAATCAAGAACAACGAGAAATTAAACTAGCCAGAGAAAATGAAGGCAGAACCTGACAAGAGGAATAAGGCGAAGTATTGCGAGTTTCATAAAGATCATGGCCATATGACCAAAAATTGCATAGCTCTTCAGAATGAGATTGAAACACTCATCAGACGAGGAAAGCTGTCAAAGTATGTCAATCGTGGAAGTGAAAGAAGAAACAACGACCGAATAAGAGAGAGGTCTAGATCTCCTCGTTGAGCAGAGGAGAACAAGAAAAGAAACCATGAAGTTGATCCAGAAGACGACCCTAATCTTCCCAAGAGACCAAGGCAGCCAGAACGAGAGGTATTTTCAATACGCTTTGGGTCATTTGACTATAATGTTATAACAGGTGGAGATGCAGGAGGAGGAGACCTTAATGCCGAGAGAAAAGCTTACCTCTGTGAGGCTCAAGCTTTCTCGTACATTCAGCGAATAAATCTAGCTGAGGAGGATCGCCCGAGAAAGGTGAACAAAGAGAAATTGGTCATTGGTTTCTCAAAGAATGACCTTGCAAGTGTTCTATATCCTCATGATGACCCATTGGCGATCAAGATGAGAATGAAGGAAGTAATAATTTCAAGAGTACTGGTCGACAATGGTAGCTCAGCAGACGTCATGTTTTACTCGTGCTTCGATAGTTTAAATCTAAAGCTATCTCAATTAGAGCCTTATCATAGACCCCTCATCGGTTTTGCTGGTGAGAAAGTATTTTCATTTGGGACGATCAAGTTGGATATATTCATTGGTATGTGGCCTACTTGTCGAACAGAAAGAATACGTTTCTTCATGATGGATAAGAATGTCCAATCATCATACAATATCATCATGGGAAGAGTAGGATTGAAGAAGTTCGAGGCTGTACCATCTACAGTGCATCAGTGCCTAAAATTTCCAACAAATTTTGGAGTAGGAGTTGTGAAAGGTGATCAGAAAGTAGCTCGGGAATGCTATTATTCATCCGCCGAGCAAGAAGAACTGGAAGAATCAAGGAAAAAGACTACTACCTATCAAGTGGATGAAGGTGCCGAAATTGAAACATTGAATCCTAGAGATGAGTCGCAACTCGTGAAGGGTCAAGTGGTGGAAGCTACTGAAAAACATCATTCTGGACAACGAGCACCCTGAACGTACTACTCAAGTAGGTTCATCGTTGGAAGCCTTACTAAAATTGGAATTGATAACTTTCCTAAGAAGAAGAAAGCAAACTTTTGCGTGGAGTCATGAAGATATGTCTGGGATAGACCCAAATTTCTTATGTCACGAACTCAATGTGAATAAGGAGATCAAGTCTGTGAAGAAGAGAAGAAGAGTATTCAGTCCCGAGAAGAATCAAGCTATACAGGAGGAAGTCGAGAAGCTCTAGAAAGCTCGCTTCATTGAAGATGTTAAATATCCAGATTGGTTAGCCAATGTGGTGATGGTAAAGAAGAAAAACAACAAATGGAGGATGCGTGTAGACTTCACCGACCTCAACAAAGCATGCCCAAAGGATCACTTTCCATTGCCCCGAATTGATCAACTGGTGGATGCTACCTCGGGACACGAGTTGCTGAGCTTCATGGATGCTTATTCTGGCTACAATCAGATTAAAATGAAACCTGAAGACAGGGAAAGTACTTATTTCATTACCCCTAGCGAAACTTATTGTTATAATATTATGCCTTTTGGTTTAAAAAATGCAGCTGCGACATATCAGCAGTTGATGAACAAGGTTTTTGCTGAACAAATCAGTTGCAATATGGAAGTCTATGTTGACGATATGCTGACAAAGAGCAGGAAAGATGCCGATCATCTAGTTGACTTAAGTCAGACTTTTGATCAACTGGAAAAATATCAAATGAAGCTGAACCCGACGAAGTGCATATTTGGAGTTCGAGAAGGCATATTTCTCGGGTACATAGTCAATCAACGAGGCATTGAGACGAATCCTGAAAAGATCAAAGCTCTATTAGGGCTACGATCTTCAACGATGAAAAAGGAAGTACAGAGTCTCACAGGACGAGTAGCAGCACTCAACAGATTTGTATCACGTGCAACTGACAGATGTCTCCCATTCTTCAAGACTCTCCGAAAGACTTTTGAGTGGAATGATGAATATGAGAAGGCTTTTCAAGACTTGAAGAAATACTTGGGAGCACCTTCACTGCTATCCAGGCCAGTGATGGGGGAAAAATTATACTTGTATCTAGCAGTATCGAAGAATGCAGTTAGCTCAGCGTTGATAAGAGTGGAGAATGGAGTACAAAAACCAATTTATTATATGAGTAAGGCCTTCCGAGGAGCAGAGATCAGATATCCAAGGCTGGAAAAGTTAGCACTGGCGCTGATTGAGGCGAGTAGGAGAATGAAGCCATACTTCCAGGCTCATACCATAGTGGTATATATTGATATGCCATTGAGGCAAGCCCTTCATAAACCAAAAAAATTGGGGAGATTGATGTACTGGGCAATAGAGCTCGGTGAATATGATATAGTTTATGAACCCAGATCATAGTTAAAAAGGCAGGCTGTAGCGGATTTTATAGCAGAGTTCACCTATCCTGATACCCCCGAGGAGCAAAAGATGCTCGCTGATCAACCTGTGGATGTTACAGGATCAACAAACACAAGCTCAAACAAACTCCAGTTGGTAAAAGGGCAAGTGTATGTTATAGAATCATCAAATTCGAGCTCAGACCAACTCCGGTTGGTAAAAGGGCAAGAAAAGATGATCGACGAAGAGCGAGAAATATCAGGGGAAGATGAAATAAAGCAATAAATATTTCACCGAGAAACTCTGACAGATCAGAAATTTGAAGACGAGTTACCCATATGGAGGCTATATGTAGATGGCTCATCTTGCACTACAGGATGTGGCGCGGGGATAGTTTTGAGCACTCCGGACGAGATCGACATGGAATACGCCCTACGTTTCCAATTCAAAGCTTCCAATAATGAGGCTGAGTATGAGGCCATGATTGCAGGTCTTAGTTTGGCAAAAATTATGGACGCGCAGCAGGTTATTGTTTTCAGTGATTCTCAATTGATCGTAAACCAAATGATGGGAGTATATGCAATCAAAGGAGAATTAATGATCAGATATCACACAAAGGCAACGAAGCTGGTGTCGAAATTTATTTCTATTCAGCTGGTACCGAGAATGGAGAATGCGAGAGCAGACGCCCTAGCCCGATTAGCATCAGCTACTCGTACCAAGCTACGACGAACAATCCCAATTAAAGTGTTGGCTGGTCGGAGTATAGATGAAGATCTGACGATGAACTTTATCACCCTTGATTTAGGACTATCTTGGATGGATCCCATCAGGACATATATTGAGGAGGGAGAATTACCAACTGACAAGTTCGCAGCCAAGAAATTGAAGTTTAAAGCTGCTCGGTATGTATTAACTAACGGTATTCTATATAGACGAGGAATTATGGCAGGTTTGCAGAGATGTTTGCATCCCACCGAGGTGAAATAATTGATTGAAGAGATTCATGAAGGGTCTTGTGGAGCCCATGTAGCAGGTCGGACGCTTTTGCAAAGGGTGATGACGCAGGGATACTACTGGCCGACGATGAGAGCTGATTGTATAGCCTATGCCAAGAAATGTGACAAGTGCCAACGTTTTTCCTCCATCCGAAGAACTCCACAAGCATTGTTGACACCCATCACTTCCCCTTGGCCATTTTCCATGTGGGGGATATATTTGGTTGGCCCACTGCCAACGACCAGAGGAAGGTTCAAATACCTCGTCGTCGCAGTGGATTATTTTACTAAGTGGGTAGAAGCTGAGCCTCTCATTGATATGACGTACGACAAGGTGTACCAATTTGTTTGGAAGAACATCATTTGTCGATATGGTCTTCCTCATGCTTTCATCACAGACCATGGAACACAATTTGATAACGAGGAGTTCATTACCTATTGTCATCAGTAAAATATTTTGAAGGTCCACTCAGCACCAGGCCATCCTCAAAGCAATGGACAAACTGAAGTGACAAACAGAACGCTGCTGAATGGATTGAAGAAAAGACTGGGTGATGCGAAAGCAAACTGGATCAACGAGTTACAGTCAGTACTGTGGGCTTATCGAACTACTCCCCGAGTAGCAACTGGAGAATCACCATATATGCTGGCATTTGGAAGTGAAGCTGTTATACCTGCCGAGTTGGTCCTCCCAACATATAGGGTACTGAATTTCAACTCCCCTGTCAGCGACTTAATGAGAAGATTGGATTTAGACATGCTCGAAGAAGTTAGAGAAGAAGAAGCCATTAGAAATGTTGCTTACCAGCAGCGAACAACTTTGTTCTACAATAAGAGGGTGAAGAAGTGAGACCTGAAAGAAGGAGACTATGTGCTGAAGAAAGTAATTCAAAAGAACAATAAGCTGGAGGCAAACTGGCATGGACCATACCGAGTTACAAAAGTTGTTCGACCAGGAACTTACTGAATAACAACTTTAGAAGGGGAGGAGTTTAAGAATGCATGGAACGCAAAGCACCTACGCAAGTATTATCAGTGATGAATAAAATGAAGATATTCTGCCGAATTCTTTCTTTTTATTGAAATTTTTTCGGGGAATACTAGTTCTACACACTACTCGGCAAAGCTCAGGCTACTCAAATTTTTTCTCGAAAATGCCAACTAAGGTTGGTCGAGAAACCTATATTCCTCCGAGAAGTAAAGATACCAATATTTCTCCAGGAAGTAAAGCTACCTATATTCCTCCGGGAAGTAAAGCTACCAATATTCCTCCGGGAAGTAAAGCTACCAATATTCCTCCGGAAAGTAAAGCTACCACTATTCCTCCGGGAAGTAAAGTTACCTGTATTCCTCCGGGAAGTAAAGCTACTTGTATTCCTCTGGGAAGAAAAAATTTGTATTCCTCCGGGAAGATTTTTTTTTTATTCCTACGGGAAGTAAAACTATATGTTCCTCGGGAAATAAAAATATTCCTAAAAATGCCAACTTATGTCGGTTAGGAAGTAAATATATTATCAAAAATACTAACTTGAGTTGGTCGGGAGGTAAAATTATTTCAAAAAGACTAACTATGGTTGGTCGGGGATAAAAACCCACCAACTGTAGTTGGTCGACAAGGAAAATTTACCGACCTTGGTTGGTCGGAAACATTTAAGAGAAAAATCTACTAACTATGGCTGGTCGGGAATAAAAACCCACTAACTGTAGTTGGTCGACAAGTAAAATTTAACGACCTTGGTTGGTTGGAAACATTTTAAAAAATTTTGATACTAGTAACTTTTTAATTATTACTAAGTTGGTCGAGAAACAAAACATTATGTTTGCCAAATGACTACCACAACATTTTTGGTACTCGTAACTTTTTAATTATTACTGAGTTGGTCGACAAACAACACAATATTGTTATCTTTTTAACAGATACACATTCATAGATGTAAAGTATTACAAGACAATAGCAATTAAGATTGCAAATAAAAATGAAAGTCTTTCATTGAATTCGAAACAACTTACATTGATAAGGAAATGTATACAAATTTATTACATTAATATTCCTATTCTACTGGTCTTTTCCCCTCTGCTTTTGACACAGGTTCCTCGCCTGCAGGCGGATCATTTAAAGCCAGAGGAGAATTTATGAAGTTGAGATCCTTTAACATCCTGATATTCATCACGGATGGTCGATCTAAGAGGTGCTCAGGACGAGATATCTCGACATTTGAATGGAGATTGTAGTCACCGAGATATTTGGAAATCAAGCTCCGAGGAATGGCCCGAGCAGGGATCCAACTCATATCCAGTTTGTATGGTGGCACAGGCAGGTCGAGCAACCCAGGATCATGATAGTCCCACATGTAATGACCCTGTTCGAGTTGCAGCACACCTAAGGCATTCAACCAGCCTTTCTTGTAGCCCTCATTATTAGCATTCTGGATACGATCGTCCAAGTGATAGAGAGCTTCGTTGTATCCAGCCATCCAGAACTCCCTGGGCTGTTTGTGGAATTGATATGTTAGTCTTTCCAGCTGTTCGTGGAGATTTTTAATGAAGATATCTTTATTCTCCAAGGTAGACTTCTGCCTGGAAAGCTGCTCTTCCAGGTCCCTGATCTTCTTTGACATTTCAGAGAACGCCTGGTTTTTCGCCATTAATTGGAAGGCCTGGTTCTCTAAAGCAGACTGAGTCCGCTGTTCCTTGACAGGAATAAGAGGAGCTCTTGCTCGCCTCCGAGGAGCTCTTGCTCGACCACGAGAAGATGTAGAGGGGCCAGACCTCTTCAAGGTTTCCAACTCGTCCCTCAAGTTGGCGTTCTCGACTTCCAAGAACGAGAATCCCTCATCAGTCACTGGGATCAAGGCTTTTGAAGTAGAAGCTGCAGACTTCAACTGTGACAGCTCTCTTTGCAGGTTGTTATTCTCTTGCCCCAACAACTCAGCTATTTGTCTACATTCCTCGACCTCACCCTTCAGAGTTCTCTCCCTCACATCGTAGCCAGCAAAAAGTTTCTCGTAGCCCTTGTTGGCAATGATCTGCTGGTACTTCTTCTCGTAACCCTCATGCAACAGGGCAGTGGATTCTTTGTATTGTTGCTGAAGATCTTCGAGGGTACCTTGGAGATCCTCGATCATGTCATAATAAGACACATTATTGGCCACTGCTCTATTAAGTAGACACTTCAGATATTGGTATGCTTCAACTGCCTGTTCAGAAGCATCTTGACCGAGGATATCGACAACTTGTGCTGCACTCAGATCTGTGTGATCAACTTTAAAATAATCATTGCATTGCCTCAGCAGCTTGGTATCATGAACAAATAGTAATTCCATCCTGGCCAGAAACTAGTAGAGGAAGAAAAAGCAGTATTCAATAAAAGCACCAATAAAGCATGAAGAAGAGACAACAGTATGCAAAAACACAAGTTCAAGTTTTATTATATCATAAAGGTCAGAGGTACAAGGTTCAGAGTTACATATTCATGGTTACATTTGACAAAAGAAAAATATAAAGAGAAACTCGAACAACTCTACACCTTTTTCTTGTCTGCCAAAACCTTCTCGGGAGTCTGGGACGAGGAAGTAGGTTTCTCGGAGGGAATAGAAAGCTGCTCGGGGAGCGCCAGCAGTTGCTCGGAAGAAGTAATGATTTGCTGAGGTTCCTCGGGAGCAGGTTGGATGGTTGGGGGATGATCTCCCATCACCATAGAAGACTCTTCGAAGGCAGCTTCGTCCTCTTCTAAGTCTTCAAGAGTTGGAGGGGGACCAGGGATGTGTCTCTGAAAGAGTTCGGAATTTTCATCCACTTTCATCTCTTGTAGAGCAGCGACCCATCCATCCCTAAAGTACTTGAGGCTGCCATATTCTACTTGCGACACCATGGCAGCCAATCCCTTGTTCTACCCCTTGTCCCAGCCAGCGCTGAAAGACTTCTTCACAGCCAATTTTCTCTTTAACTTCTCCGAGGAAAGCTTCTCGGACAGAAGGTTTTCAGCAGTCTTCAATTTATTCTCAATCTCTTCCTTCTGCCGACTTACTTCCTGAAGCTGGCCCAATTTTTCCTCAGCAACCTTAAGCTTATCTTCAAGCTCCCCAGCAGTTTTGAGCTTCTCTTCAAGCTCTTTATTTTTCTCCTCCAAATCATTCACCTTTTTCTCCAACCCTTGGGAGACTTCAGCAATTTGAGCTTTCTACTGCTCGGTGGAGGCAAGCTTGTTCTCCTAGATTGCCTTGTCACTAGCATATTTCTGGCGAGAATCTTCCAAAGACTTAATAGCTTCCTTCAGAGCTTCCTCCACACTAGATAAGGAGCATGAAGCTTTAATCGCCTCATCTTTCTTCAAAATTATATTGAAGCAGCTCGCCAACTGTGAAAAGAAAATGAAAGCAAGTCAGAAATAGGAATGACAAGGGAAATATGAAAAATTCAAAGTAATAAGACTTACAGAAGCAATATGGCGAGCAGATAACGAAGTGACCATGTCCCGAGTAAGGTTTTCTTCAGTACCTTGGACCTCGGGAATGATCCAAGACTTTATCGAGCTCATGGAAGAGCTCGGAGGAACAAAACGAACACCGGTTCCAGTAACTGGGGGCTGAGTGATGGTGTCAGCCAAATTGACCGAGGAGCTTTTCTTCAGCTTCCTCGGGGGAATAGGGATTGATTCAACCAAGGAGGAGCCCTTGGTCGGTGATATGACAATCACCTCGCCTGGAGCAGCAGCCTTGCTCGGGGCCATTGGAGGTTTCTCGGCAACCTTAGCAGGAGCAGCTGGAGGAGCTGCATCAATTTTCTTTGTCCCCTCTGGGACATCGTGTTTACTTCTTTTGGCCTCTCCAGCACCAGAGGCAGGCTTCTCGAAGAGAGTGGGAGGTCTTCTCTTCTTCATCCTTTCACTCAAAGGAATGTGTAATTCAGGCGAAGAACTTGCAGAGGTTGGTACTAGTTCTGCTTCACTTATCACCGGACGAGCAGTGAAAGAAGTGGTATAGCTCTTGTACTGCAGCAGATACGAAGCTGACCTAATGTGCTCGTCGGCAACACTATGATGCAAACTCCAGATAAGTTTTAAGTGTCTTATATTAACATCTGCTTCCTTTGGACACTTTCTTTTGCTATCAACTGCAAATAAATAAAAATTACAATATCAGTGGCACATTTTGTCAAACACAGAGGAAGCATAATTTCAAAATAAATAAAATAAAATAAAAATAACTTATCCCATTGCCATAGGGAGGGCATCTGGGACCCTGATAAACTTCATCTCCAGATAAAGGAGCATGTTGCCAATTTTTTATGACAACCCCGTGCTCAAAATAGTCCCTATTGGCATCCGGGAGATTGACTACTAAGGCCCTATTTAAAAATCTAGTTTTTAAATAAAATGTGTTATCACCAACTGCCCATCTATAGCAAAACATGATTTCTGGAATTCCTATGCGAGTTCCATGGGTTTGATTTAACCTATGAATCCCATTAACTATTCTCCATGTATTTGGGGCTATTCTTGCAGGAACAACGTCAAAATATTGACAAAATTCCAGACACAAAGGATTGGGTGGAAAAGAAAATCCACACTCAGCAACAAAGAGACTGGGGAACCAATGTCCCTCAGCCAAACGAAAATAATCAGAAGGCTCAGAAAGCTCTTCCAGAACAACCCAGGAGGGAATAGAAAAATCAGAGCGAAACTTATCAAGAGATTCAACAGGGTAAATCATGATGAATAAAAGAAATGAAGAAGAAGGAAGAAAATCTTACAGAAAAAGAGTGGATCTGATGACAACGAACGATGGAAGAGATGAATACACAGGAGAGACAGAGACGACGGAAAACTCGAAGATACAAATTTGAAAAAGTAGAAGACGATGGGATTTCCTGCAGTGTTTAAATACTCTACCTTGAGAAAAGGAAAAGTAATGATTACAAAAAGAGACGGTTACGTTACCGGCGGCTAAAAAGACGAAAAGGGGCGCGGGAATCGAAGCGGGCATAGAAATTCGAAAATGCCCGATTCTACGAATTTGGAAGGAGAAATAAATACGAAGGAAACACTCCTAAAAATCAAGAGGATCATTTAAAACTGCCGTATTCCGAGAAAAAAAATGTTCCACTCCTCAAATTTCGAACTATGAAACATTGGGGGGTTTTGTTGATACCAA
Source organism: Sambucus nigra (assembly GCA_949130495.1). Taxonomy (NCBI): domain Eukaryota; kingdom Viridiplantae; phylum Streptophyta; class Magnoliopsida; order Dipsacales; family Adoxaceae; genus Sambucus; species Sambucus nigra. The sequence goes on along the minus strand of OX422207.1, from coordinate 752,035,693 downwards.
ATTTAGTCTGCTGACATGGCTCAATAAAGTGAAGACACGTGGCAATCTACGTGACAACAACAAACAATTCCGAGGAACTCACACGCTCCGAGTAACCATACTACAACGAGGAACACTGCTTCCCCGAGGAACTCATACGTTCCGAGGAACAAGAACTCTCCGAGGAACTCATACGCTCCGAGGAACTCTTAGGTACCGAGAAGCTTAGGCGGTCCGACCAACTCAGGCGGTCCGAGCTGCACCTCGAACAAAGCATTAATAGCAGGATAACCAACAGTCTGACTGTTCATTAAATGCTTATCATTCAGACGCACACGCTTAAGGGGCATTGAATGTATTACCCTTTCATATGTACATCATTTAATGTATTACCCTTTCACATTATAGCCTCAGGGCTATAAATACATTGTACAATCCTCATTGTAAGGGGACCGAAATTTCTTGATAGAACTTGTAATCGAGAATTTTCAAACACCCAGCAATAACATAACAGTGGACATAAGCCATTATTATAAGGCTGAACCAATTTAAAAATTCTTTGTTTCATTTATATTATCTGTGATTGAATAATTAGATACGATCTAATTTTTTACATCAACATTTACGATTGACATTTTTGAGATAATGTAATTAATAAAATTATCATGTAATTTTTCAAAAATCTCTCTCTCTCTCTCTCTCTATATATATATATATATATATATATATATAGAGGTAATGTGTAAACTTAGTGTGTAAAGTTAGTGTGCACAGGAGCCTGCCTCTCTCTCTATATATATATATATATATGTGTGTGTGTGTGTGTGTGACATGAAAATAGTTAAAATGTCAAACTATGACACGAGTGTACATATGGTACTTAGGCTAGCTAATTTTTTACGAGAAAGAGTGGTCGATCTGTTTTGTGTGAAGATTCCAGCAGCCCACAGAATTCCAAGAAGCTAGACTTCTAGTGGAAACATGAAATATGGATGATGATGTGTGTATATATCCAGTACGTGTCCCCACGTGGTGTCTTTGTCTCCAAATGTTTTTTCTTTTGCCAAATGTTGATGATCATAAAGATGAAGTGCCCAAAGGACCGCTCTCTCTCTACTTGAATTATTAAACCGAAAATGTCACGCGCTTTATGAGTCGGTGACCCAATACGGAAAGTAAAGTTACAAAATTCACATATTAGAAAAGGAAGGTAAAAATCTTGCATTTGAATGACTAGAGGATTAAGTTTAAGGTTATATTTTGTTTTATAATTAAATTTATTGAACATTGAAGGTTTATAAATATAGTGATATAATAACATTTATTTGAGTGATTTCTTTAGAGTTAAAAGTAGACAAAATAAATAAGTTTATTTGTTTTCATTAATTATATTATTACTCCTACTCATTTTAAAAATAAACACATAATCACACCTCCACCCTATCCCACCCACCAAAATCTTCGTCGGAATGCCGGATTCTCGCCGAATTGTTTCTCTCTCTCTTCGTATATCTCTTTCATTTTTCTTGTTCACCCCAACGGTACCATTACCAGTGCAGGGAAACAAATAGAGCTTTCACCGGGAAAAATGGAACTTTTGCTGGAAAAAATAGAGTTTTTGTCGAAAAAAATGGAAGTTTGATTGAAATAGTAAATTTATTTGTTTCGATTTTTTTATCAAAAAATTTCGAATGTCCGTATTATTGGATAGATCTCGATGAGTAGATTTTAAATATATAAATTTTGTAAATTTTGGATTTATAGAATTGAAGTTATTGACTTTTAAAAATTTCTTGATTTTTTTATATGAGTTATCAAATAGTATATTGGTCATTTTTTACGCTTTTTTTAATAGAGAGATTAAATTTATAACATTATATGATGTATCCTACTTTTACATACTTATAGGTTGAATCGAATCTTTTCCTAAAAACGGCCCAGTGGTATAAGGGTGTCACTGAGACACTGTTTGGGGGTGGATTGAGTTTGGTCCCCAGGTCGATCCCTGACAGTGTCAAAATAATGCTTGACCATCGGAAGCTACGAACTGCGAGCGAGAATTAGTCGAGGTGCGCATATGCTGATCCGGACACCCCGTGGTATGAAAAATACCTTACCAAAAAAAAAAAATCTTTTCCTAAAAGTTTCATGAATTAAACCCATATTAAATTATCTTTTCAATCTTTGATAGCAAAAAAACATATTTTCGTCCCATTTTCAAATTCAAGGGATATCTATTTGTGCATTTGAAATGCTTCATTTTGGTAACCTATTCATTTTGGATTATATAATTGCATATTAAGATCTCTCTTTTTCATAACTAGTAACCTCTGCGAACTTGATGAATTTGTAGAGTTTGCTGAAGTTAGAATCAGGATACCTACTCAAGTCGATAACTAATATGAATTGGTTTTCATTTAGGATTTGCTCCCAGTGATAGAGGACAACCCTAGAATTTTTATTTGGGATAGCCTAATAGGACTTTATTCTTAGGCCCCTTTTATAAACATGAATATTATGGTTTTTTATTGGATAAATTACAATTAGGTCCCTTGTTGACGTTTTAAAATTTTTTAAGGATAATTTATTATTAGGGCCATTTGTTATGCCACTAGCGTGGACTTCTACAAGAAGAAAATTAGGGGACATAAGTGTTTAAAATTTGTCAAAATTCATTTAATGTTTAAAATTTATTTGCGAGGAACCTAAAAGTACTTTGCTATTTTTTTATTTTGGGCTATAATTCAGATTGTTTAACCGATAAGATTATTTTCCTTGTATATTATTTTTTCTTCTTCTGAAACTTTAATATCAAATATATTATAATATAAATAAGACTAACACAAAACTTATATACTTATAAAGCTCTCATCAAGATCTTGTTGGAATGTGGGCTTACATATTAAAATAGTAATTGTATTTGAATTTCTATTTTGTTTGGGCTAAATAAGTGATCTAATTAGTAGAGTCCAATACGACATTTAAAAATGAGTATGGACTTTGTAATGTGTGATTACCAAAGAGTTACTTAGAGGTTACTCAAGAGTCACTTATTGATTACTTAAAATTTAAATTACTCAAGAGTAACCAATAAGTGATCTAATTACTTATTGGTTACTTTTTGTATAAGGATATTAGTTTTGAATAGTAATTTAAATGTTCAGTGTGACTTTTTCATAGGATATGTATGAAGTGGTGTGTGTGTGTGAATGCGTTTTTATTTGTATAAAGTTGGTTTAAGTTTTTCATTGTTTTATTTTTGTATAATACAACTTAATTATATTTTGAGCCCTTCATTTTTTTTTTCATTTTCACTTCATCACTCGTATTTTCAATTTCTAGATCTAACCTCCATAACTTATAAAAATGCATCACTTAACCCCCAAACACTAATGGTGTTAAATTTTTGGACAAAAAATAGGTAATGTGCATTAAATATGAGGGCATATTTATTGAATCACTTTTGAAAACGAATAATTTTTTGTCCAAAAACCTAACACCATTTTTGTTAGGGAGTAAAGTGATGTTGAAAAAAAGGGGGTTAAGTCTAAAAAAAAAATTCCTTAAGGTGAAGTTAAAGTAGGTACAATGTTGAAGGGGTCAAAGTATAATTAATTCTTCAAACAAATTATATGTTGATGACATTCTCGTTTTGTTTATCATTTTAGGCATGAACTGATGCTATATTCGTGTGTATATGTGTTGTATTTTGATAATGTGTATAATTTGTAAAGTTATTTTATATATTTATATTAATGTAGCAGTATTGCGATTAATAAATAAATGGATCCTTTGACCTTTGGTCCTCACTCATTTGTCGAAATTATAGTTTAGTATTCATTAGTTTTCAAAACATAAGGTTGACTCCCATTTTTTATGGCAAATATTCGTCAAAGCTTTGATTGTTCGGTGTCATCATAATATTACTTACAACCTGAAAATGGCCCTATTAACGTATTAGTATGTATTATTCATTACGTAATATGTTTTTTTGTAAAACATAAACTATAAACTAATTTTTCTAAATACAGTTATTTCTTAATAATTTAATTATTGTTATGTACAAACATGGCTATTTGGGATTTGATCTCCATAATTGTTTGTTATTAAGTCAAATCCTGTAATTTTAACTTCTTGGGATTTGACGCCCATTTAGACAGATCTCGTCACTTACCATTAAGTAACCTCTTTTTAAATCAAAATGTCCAACATACCTTTCACTGCCTAACAACCGCATGTTATTATAATACCACCAACAATTATGTGTTTATTTTAATGTAAATCCTTCTTCTCCATATCACACACACACACACACACACACACACACACACACACACATTTATTTGTTTCTCACAAAGAGAAATTTTATTAAAACAAACTAAATTGGTAAATGCCTAACCTACTCTTTAATTTATTTATTTATATAAGTGTGTGTACACCATATTTAACAAACTAATGTCTCGATGACACATGAAAAAGTAAATGAGAAAATTACCGTGATCAAAATGGCACAAAGAACAATGACAATCACGTTCTTGCAATGACAAATGGACGCCTAGGGAGAGTACACATGGAAATAGGCACACATGGGTAGTTATCAAAAGAAAGTGGCACACGTGTTTTATACACATTTTTTGGGATTTTTCAAAAAGAAACTTCTCAACAGTTTTTTTTTTGGGAGGAAATATAATTTATTCATGATTTAAGAGAATAACCCTCTCAAGGTGGCATTACATGAAGGAGCCAATCTATGATAAAATTAAAAATACAAACTAAATATAAGGTACTGGTAAATATAAGATATATGAAATTCTTTGAACAAGTCTATGTAAAAAGAGAATGGGAGAAATTTGAAAGATCTCGCTTAAAAGGCCACCTCATTGTCATCATAGACCAATCCTTTGATATTTCGGGAATTCATCGCACCGTTGTCAAACTACATTTTATTCTTAGCCCACCAAATTCTCCAACAAATGAAAGAAGCGATCAATTATAAAGAGTTGCCTTGATCGATTTTCTCCTAGTGCATAACTACCAATTCATAAGCTCTCCTTTCACGGTATTGAAATTAAAAGATAAGCACATCCTTATTTGGAAATAATTCCAAACTTCTTTCGCAATTTCACCATTGGCAAATAAATGATCCCTATTTTCCTCTTCGGGTTGTTGACAAGATCTATATTTCAAAAGATTAATTTTAATTTCTTGATATTCTTATCAAGGGGTAAACCATCATGTAGAAGTCGCCACATGAAAGTGGAAACTTTAGGGAAGATGCGTTTATCCCAAATGGAAGAGAAAAAAAGTTGAATAAAATATTTATTCCTAATGGAATCCCAAGCAAGCTTAAGACTCAAATTTTCCTTCAACTCCAAATCTTTGTAAGTGTTAAGATCCCTTTGCTTTCTTTTCCAAGTGTGGCTGAAAAAAGATGGAGTGCCACTAAATTCATGATTTTGGAGTTTTCTATATTTTCTTTTATGAATTTAGACCACAAAACATTTTTGTTAAAGAAGGAGTACCATAATTTACATGTATACTCCCTATAGACATCTTCAAGAGATCTAATACCAAGGCCTCCTTCATTTTTGGTAAATAAAATTTTCCCCAATTAATCCAGTGTTTTTTGAATTTACCTTCACTAAAACCCCACAAAAAATTTACGAAGGCCTTATTGATGTCATTAAGGGTCGTGCTTTGTAGACCAATAGCTGCCAAGCAGTTCAAAGTCATAGATTGAGCAACATTATTAATGAGGATATTTATTCCTACTTGTGACAGTGACTTAGAGGCCCAACCTGCGATTCGTTATTTAATTGTTTCCGTTAAATTTTGGAAGTGGACCGTTTCCTTTCTCCCTTAATATATCAGAACATCCAGATATTTGAATTGAGGTCTTTGTATTTGAAATCCCGTCAATCTAGTCATCGCTTGAATCTTTCCATTGAAGGTACTGTTTGACATCAAGAAAAAAACTTTTGGAGTGGTTAATGAGCTGGTCCGAATTATCTTCATAATCTTTGAGAAAATGAAGGAGATTCCCGGTACTCGTTTTGTCACTTGTAGCAAAAATAAGGATATCATTAACAAATGATAAAGATTAAATGAGCGGGAATGTTTGAGGTTGAGCAAAATGTTGGATATCTCCCTTTTCCACCAGTTTATGCAGACCACGAGAAAAGACTTCAGCTGCTATGACGAAAAGTGTAGGGGAAAGAGGGTCCCCTTGTCGAATTCCTCTTTTTGATTTGAAAAAATCGCATAGCTTTCCATTAATGGCTATGAAATACCAACAACCTGAAATACACCTCCAAATCCAATCAATGATTAGTTCACAAAAACCAAATGATCGAAGAGTTTTAATAATAAAATGCCATGATAAACGATCATATGCCTTAGACATGTCTAATTTATAGATCACGTTATATCCACGCACTTTTTTATTAAAATTTTTCATCATTTCTTTGTCTAAAAGAATATTTTCAATTATATGATGCCCTTTGATAAACCCCGTTTGAGATAAAGAAATAATGTTTGGAAGTATATTTTGTAAACAGTTGTTTGTGATTTTTGAAATGATTTTACTAGAGAAGTTACACAAGCTTATAGGATGAAAGTAAGAGCTTTCTGTTGGGTTCTGAATTTTTGGAATAAGAATTATTGTTGTGGCCGACCAACTTATTGGAATATCACTTCCCAGGAAAAAAAGATCGAATAGCTGCAATGAGGTTTGATTTAATAATGTCCCAAGATTATTGAAAGAATGCGCCATTAAAGCCATCTGGGCCTGCTTCACCTTATTTATTCATAAAGAAAATCACTCCTTTGATTTCTTCCTCATTTGGTATTCTCGTGATTCTGTCATTCATTTTGTCATCTATCAATTTTAGGATGCATAGCCATAGTTGATTGCTCTCCCAAAATTTCTTTGAAGTGGCTGCATATTTCTTATTTTATTTCAGAAACTAAGGTAGTCCAGTTGCCATCCTTCTTTTTTAACTTTATGAATCATGTTAATACTCCGACGATGATTCACTAAAGAATGAAAAAATTTAGTATTAAGGTCTCCAAATTCTGCCCATTTTATTCCTTCTTTCTGTCTCTAGTATGATTCCTTATCCATTATAACCACACCCGATCCATATACGTTTTGGTAGGAGTTTTGAGATGTCCACTTCCACGCATACACGAGCCTGACTTGGTCTCAAAACATTCACAGTGACTTTATCCAATTTTAAAGGAATACCAATAGCTTTTAAAATAGAGAACAATGCTATTTTGTTAAACAAATAAATAGGTAAAAGTGACAGAGAAACGCAGATGGGGTATATTGGAGATTCTGTATTCAAATTAAAATCCATAGTCCATTTAATGATTTTGAGAGGAGCCTTGTAGATGAACCATTTTTTTCTTTGCCAAAATCTTAGATAGTCTTCTTCAGATGAAAGTTTAATGAGTATGTGGTTATAATCAATCAGACCAATATCAAAGCCTTCCTTTAGAGAAAATATTAGGAATAACTTTATGGTTTTTTCCATAGCCGGTCTTCCATAAGGAAATTCTCCTACCAACCTGTGTTTATAGGGTGCATCCAAGATCGCTATATCCTCCTGACTGAAATGAAGTGCAGGTTCTCCTTTGAATTGACTGATAGGTTTTAAGTTTATGGTTTGCTGGTTAGATCAACCACTAAGAATCGATGCAAAGGATTTCTTTTCCTCTCTTTTTGGATCTGGTGGTTTAGGGTTAGGGGCGACTGGCATGGAAGTGTGGGAGATAGAAACAGATGCCATGGGAGAGAGGTAATTACAATTAACTTTACTTCTCAATAGTTATTCGACCATAGAATTTATAATTTGGAGGACTTTACACCAAAAAATTGCGTTACATTCTTTTAGTTTATTTCTTCTATCAGGTCATTCCTCCTTCTTCTTTGAAATAGTTTGTAATGTTAGATTTAGTTCTCGTTTCAATTATCTTCTAACTTTTAATTCAATTTACAATTTATTTTTAACTTCCTGGTATTTTGATTTAGTTATTTTGTAGTTGAATTGTTTTATGTTCCTTACTTTCAAATGTACTTTTTCTTTATTCTTTAATCATATTTAATGTTCTTTTACTCCCAAATCTTATATTAAATTTGTAATTTAATTTAATCCTTAAGAAAAATATTATTTAGTACTTCACATAAGTCTTCTTAATGGAAGCATTTGAACATAGCAAAATTTCCTAATTGTTTATTGGTTAAACATAATAAATTATGGTTGGCCAGACCCATAATCCTTATTTTTAATGCTCGCAAAGTAAACATACAAAATTTAGCAACCCAAATATATATTTTTCCACACCCAATGGGACTCTAGTGCTTATTTATTGAATCATTATGGCTAGAAATAGAAGAGGTGAAGACGACACCAACAATGAATAAAGAAAAAATATTCAAGTTAGATTCACAAGCCAAGACAACATGCACATAGATCAACTAGTTATTGGAACAAGTTAAGACATAGGACCGAAAAATCAAACCTATGGTGGATAAAGGTCCAAGTTTAGGGGATGTAAATCCCAAGGTGGAACCTGGAATATGTACCACTATGAAGAATCAATTGATCGATCAGCTAAATCCAATTTTCGATGAGCTTAGTAATATAATTCAAAACATTAATTCAATGGTGACCGTTGTTACCAATAGAATTACCACTCCTCCTATAGCACCACTAATTGATAACAATGGAGAACCACATACTAATGTTATTTCTACCAATCAACCAATTAGTTCCTTACGAGCTTACTATAAGCCAAATATAGGAGAAAGTAATTTTGGTTCACACATAAGGCCATAGTCCATGGGAAACACTAATGGCGTTTTTTTCTCCAGTCCTATTGAGATAGGTGAAGGTTCTGGGGGTACCAAAAAATGGGATTCACGGATCCTTTAAGAAGAATTAATAGCCCCAAAATAAATGGTTTCAGACCTAATTCATGTATAATGCCAATGTTGGCTTTCACGATACTTTTAACCAAAGGATGATGAGTTAACCTTTTTTTAAAATGGAACCCGAAGGGTGGAGAAATGATAGAAATATTGATAATGATCCTTATAGGAGAGTGGAGAATGCAACACCACATGCACCATCATTAGTGCCTCTATAAATTCAACCGAACGTAAATCCACAAATCCGACAACCAATAATGTTTCACACACATGTAACAACCAACAAGTGACACATCCAATAAGGCCTCCCCCGGGGGTTATTGGATTGACTGAGATAGTGGATTGTATCTATGAGATCTCTGGACCTCTTTCCTTTGGAGGTCTAGAATCCTATGTATAGGAAACTATACCCTAAATGGATAGATAAAATTTAGCCTCCAATAGGGTTTAAGTTTCCAACTTTTTCATTATCGAACATGTAAACAGATTAACAAGTTGGTGTGCTAATGCAAAAACCAATCAATATTAGAAACTAATGCTATTCTCCAATTCCTTGACTAATATAGCTTTTGCATAGTTCATAAGCTTGAAACCAAACTCTATGCAGAATTGTTAAAAAATGGAAGATATGTTTCATGCACAATTGTTCCAAACTGTACCAGAAGTTCCAATAGCCGATTTGGTCAAATTGAGCCATCAACTAAATGAAAAGGCCGTTCATTTCATAAATATTTTTAAGAGGTCTAGGAAGAAATGTAATATAATACTACAACAATCAGAGTTTGTCAAATTACCACTAAATGGTTTGGAGTTTATGCTCTAAAAGAAATTTGATGCAACATAATTTAGGGTTTTGGTAGAATTGATCGCTATTAGAAGAAGAGAAAGAGACGAGTACTTCCTCTTTCAGAATATACTATAAGGATCCAAACCTAGATATAAATTTTGCATAAATCATAGGGACCGGACTAATAGTCAGTGAACCATTAGTTCGAAAGAAAATCTTAGAATAATCTTATATTAAAAAAGATGAAGGGTGATTATACTCGTTAAATATTAAATCAAATAAATTATTTTACTGCCTTTTGTGTGCAAAAATACTAAATTTTCCTGATGATGTACAAATGCTAAGTTATAATGAATTAAAAGTAAAAGCTACTACATATGGCATAATAGTTGGTCTCATTCTACTAATACATTCTTTATTTTTGAGACATGATTCAAGATTTAATCATGAAGGGGAAATTCAAATTTTGTGGAAAAGAAAACAACACAATGGGAATTGAATAAATCTATTTCCTGAACTCGAAGATTCTAGGACTAACATGAAATCAATTCATCGACAAAATAATGTTGGACGACTAGAATTCAAAGTCAAGACCAAGGATGAAACAAGAGTCTTAAAATCTAAAAGAACTTATGTTCATCTAGATCCTAAGATAATGAAACAATTATGCATAAGGTGTGGAGAAGAGTACACTAAGATATACAAAATTGTAGCTTTGAAGGAAAATCAACCATATAAATAATATAAGGATACCCGTAATGGCCACCCAGTAATTTTTCAAGGCCAACTAAAGGAGAGGCCAGTAAGATATAATGAGACACAATTGGGCCACCAAAAGTTCATCAATTTACGACCAAAACTGGGAGCTTACCCATATCCCCACTTAAGGTACATTAGGACTCACCCTAAGGTATACTAATTTAATCCAGGTGTTCAAGACCTAAGAAATTTTCAATATATAATAACACCCCTCAAAATATGTCTCTGGTTAAAGGTGATATACCAACTATGACCTCATCCCTGGTCTAGACCCCCTCGGCCAATGTCGACTAATGGAAAATCGTCAGTTTGAGCAAGTAATGGCTCGACCATGCACCCTTCATGAAGGGTCTCATCCTTGGCCATAGACCCATCACAAAAGGTCTCATCCTCATCCCAGACATAATCCATAACACCAGTATCAATAATCTTATGACCCAATTTTACTTGGTCTCGTCCATCGCCTAGAAGTCGGGGGTCGAATGCAGAATTGACTTATCATGACAATTACCTTACCTCCATAACATCGAACTTGACAACTCAGTATTGGCTTGGTCTGAACAGCTGACAGTTGACACCTAGCAGGGCACGTGCAATGGAGCATGCATGGAAGAGTGCACGTGGGTTACATATCCCACGTGGAAAAAATCGCTATAATGAGATCTCCCTCATATGTGAAGGAATATTTCATCAACATTACCTATATGTACCAGTGATAAGTGGATGCTCTTTATTGGTATAACATTTTACGCATGCTTACTATATGCTAGGGGGTATAGTACACACCCCATGCACTATATATACTCATATAAGTAGTTCAGGATTGAGCTCATTCAAGTTTACTTGTTGATACTAAATCAGGTCTCATTATTTGGCATCGTCTATGGGAACGAAGATTCTTCATCTTCTTCCTCTTATTTATAACTTGTTTCTCACTTGATTTTCTCGTGGTAATCTAGTTCCACACTTGGTTGGATCTGTAACACCATTAAAAGAGCTCTTGTTGAGTTTTTAAGATTTTCTCCAGCTTACTTAGCTCATCCACTTCACTTTTGCTTCCGATTTGCCTCAAGGCACTAGTCCCAGCTCCATCCAGGCGCCTCCTCAATTAGAGATGGCTGAGGTTGCGATGGCGCTGTGCTCACTGGAAGCTAGACAATAGAATCCAGGAACAACTTGTAACTTTTAGCGAAAATATAATGACTAGACCCACCGACGCTCTAGCGGAGATGATCACTCCTCCCTCCAGAGAGGGTATAAATTCGATGATAGGGGAACCACCACCCGCCTCACACAAGTAAGTGCTACAACAACAGAGATGCAAAGACATTACCGACCCTAGGCGAGTGCGCATGGGAAGACAAGGTCAGGAGTTCCAAGATGACCAGTGTTATGATGATGATGAGTATTGTGAGCCCTATGAGATTTTTGGAGATATAGTGCAACCAGTCCAAGTCAATACAAGAAACAGTGGTAGGAGGGGACGAGATGGCCAACCAAGGGCTTCAGTTTTTCATAATTTAAATAGAGGGTTGGCTTTCGATAGGCTCGACCGAGTTGGCGATTTACAAGACCGACTCTCCAGCTCACGTAATATTGCAGGCTCCAGGGAAAATAGAAGATATGGTGACCGTCGACCTCCACTCGACCAAGCGGATGAACAAAGAGAAGTTAACAGCCGATAGAGGACAACTGATAGAGAACTCGTACAATGCCTAGCCGAAAGAGAAGGGGCTGGGGACAATGTTGTGGCAGATGAGGGAGATAATGTAGTAGCGGCTGACAGGCCATAAAACAGCTGTTGAGACCCCATACAGAGGTGCTATATGGAAGGGTCTCAATTTTTTCAAGAATAGTGAATTACCCAACGTTCAAGCCGCTAGTTGTCACGCCGAAATAAGATAGGAGCACAAATCATGTTCATCATGTGGAAAAGTACCATTCGACAGCTGATATCTATTCGGTGTCCGATGATATGAAATGTCAAGCTTTCTCAAGCCCCTTTAGGGGTGGTAAATGGACGGATACGAATCGGATACCATGTTTTCTATATCTGTATCCACTATCTGGATGCATTATTCGTATTTGTATCTGTCCGGATAGTTAAAAAAACTATCTATAATCGTATTCGCTCGGATACCTCAGATTTAGGTAATATCCGTATCCTTTTACATTGTTTAGCCATCGCAAAAAATAACTATTAAAATATCTAATCCAATGAAATCTAATCCAATCCAAATAAATATATAACAAAATCACTACCTCCTAGCATCAACAATTATGGCTTCCAAAATAATAATAGCATTCCATAATGATAATATGGCTTATAGCCATCCATAGTTTACAACCATATAAGTTTAAAGACATTAAAAAAACATAAGAGTAGCATTCCATAAAAGTAGATATACATATGCACGTTTTAGATTAAATCAAATTTATTGAGAATGATAACCTCATAACCTTTTAGTCTTCAAAACATTATGATATTTTTATTTTAATAAGTATACATTTTTATTTTGTATATAATATAACTATTGTTAACTTTAGTTCTCATCACAATCAAAACCATATCTTTACTATTTTTGCTTCTCTCCTACATTTATTTATAATTAAGGAAAGTAATGAACAACCACATGGACAATATATAAAAACAATTATATATTTGTATTTTTATTTTGTATGTACATGTTGTTGCTAACTTTCTATTGCATGAGGAGGGGAACGGTGGAGTTGATGCGCAACAGAGGGGTTGATGCGACGTGGTGGCGGGGTTGATTAGCAACGATAGGATGATATGGGGGAGGTGGAAGGTTTTATGTGGAGTGAAATGAGGGTTTCTTTTTTATTATTTTGTAAGAAAGAGAAATGAAGTGAAATTTGGGTTTTTTTGTTTTGAGTGGAGTATATGTTCTTTAGTGGGTGTATGTTATATGTGATAAGGTGTATTGTAAATTTAGTGTAACTCCATCATAATATACCTAATAAAATAATAATACATAACATTTTATAATATACCCAATAAAATAATAACCTTAGGGTGTTTTTGTTTTGAGTGGAGTATGTGTTTGTTTTGTTTTAGGGAATAAACGATTAAGTTTTTTTAATATTATTTTATTAGTAATACTAATACTAATATTATTAGTAATATTTTAAACATATGTTTAACCGATATGGATATCCAGTAAAATGGATACTCGACATTGAATACAGATTATTCGCGTCGAATATTAGTACTATCTGTATCCGTTTTCTCGAATATTTTTTTATAGAATATCCATATTCGTATCCTTTTCCAATTTTTCGGATAAATATTCACAAATTCGGATTTGAATATCAAATAGATGCGGATTTTTGAATATCTGTTTACAGTCCTAGCACCCTTACTGGTGCTGCACATGTATGGCACACCTCTCTCCCCAAGAACTCCATTAAGAATTTTAAACAGTTGTCCGAGAGGTTCATCCACAATTTTTTCTTTGGATTGAACCTTGAAAGAAGACCACACATCTGATCTATGTCAAGCAGGGGAAAAATGAGTATCTGAGAGACTATATTGCCCATTTTATCAAAGAAAAACTAAAAGTAGAAGACTACGAGGAAAGCATCGCTATGACTACCTTATGGGTGGACTGCAGAAGGGGAAACTCCTACGGAATCTGGCTAAAGATCCTCCAAAAATAATGGCAGAACTCTTGGCTGTGGCTAGGAGAGTCATGAATAGGGAGGAGGCCATAGCTACCAAAGGAGAGGAAGATAAAGGCATGAATGGGAGTAAGTCCTAAAAATCTAAAGGAAAAGGAGGTAAGAAGAGGTCGACAGACGACAAGTTCACAAACTACACTCCACTGACGGTCAGTCCAAATATAATTCTAAACAAGATCAAAGATGACCGATCTCTGAGATGGCCAGAGAAGATGAGAGACCCTCCTCATAAGAGGGATAACAAAAAGTTGTGTGAGTTCCACTAAGATCACAACCACACTACTGATAAGTGCTTTCCACTTAAGGATGAGATCGAAAAAATGTTGATGCAGGGAAAGCTCAGAAAATATGTTGATAAGAGCGGTGCCAAGGGTGACAGAAAGGAAGAGACAAGATGACAAGCCTAGACGGTATGTCTAGGCAAACGGAAATGATAATGTCTCTGACGATGATGATGATATCGACCCGGACCTTCCACCAAAGGTACTTGCACCCAAAGGTCGTATGAATATGATCTTCTTAGGAGTGAAGATAATATTTGGTGGCCTCGAAGGGGGTGGAAAGGATATAGACGATAGGAAGTCCCATGTCGTAGAGGCTAAAACAGTCCCTAAGAGTGAAGTGGTAAACTCGACTGGAGTTGACCCCAATCCGAGTAAGAGGAAGAAGTTAGATATGAACACCCTAGTGATAGGTTTCTCAAGATTAGACTTTAGGGGGATTTTGAACCCTCATGATGAACCATTAGTGATTACTACAAGGGTAGATGTATATGAAGTTCCCAGAATACTTGTCGACGGAGGTAGTTTAGCTGACATGAGGTTTTAGGAATGCTTCAAATAATTGTGGCTTAGCAAGAAAAGACTTATCCCATGCCACCAGCCTTTGATCGACTTCAGTGGTGAAAAGGTCCATACCGAGTATATGAAATGGATATTTGTATGGGGACCTAGACGAGGTGACTTACTAATAAGATAAACTTATTTGTAATGGATAAGAATGTCTATTCGGCTTATAATATCATTATAGTAAGTGTAGCCCTCAAGGAATATGAGGCAGTGCCCTGTACTGTACACCTGATCATAAAATTACCGACTCACTATGGAGTAGGGGAAGTTCAGGGTGATTAATTAGAGGCAAGAGAAACCTACTTTAACTCGACCAAAGAGAGAGAAGCTCATAAAAAATCCACCACCACATATAACATTGATACTGTCGATCCATAGAACGAGACAAAGTTGAAGAAAGGTGAAGCCGCTGAAGAGGTAAAATCTATCATCCTCAATGAGGAAGAACAAAAAAAATCATCCAAATTAGCAAAGCCTTGAAGAAAGAAATAAAGGATGAATTGATTAAATTACTGAGAAAAAGACAGAGTAGCTTCGCCTGGAGTCACGGGGACATGCCAGGAATAGATCAAAAGATTCTATGCCACAAGCTGAATATAGATGTAGGAATGAATCCAGTTAGACAAAGGCTACGAATCTACTTTAGAGAAAAGTATTGGGTGATAAGAGATGAATTCAAAAAGTTAGAAAAGGCTGAGATCATCAGGGAAGTGGTCCACCTAGAATGGTTGTCAAACGCAGTCATCGTACCAAAGCCAAACAGTAGATGGAGGATATGTGTAGACTTTACCGGCCTAAACAAATCTTGTTTGAAGGATAAATTTTCTCTCCCCAGGATTGATCAAATGGTCGATGCCATGGCTAGGCATGGATTGATGAGTTTCATGGATGCTTATTCAGGCTATAATCAAATCTTTATGGACTCGTTCGACACTGAGAAGACCTCATTCATCATATATAAAAGAACGTATTGCTATAAAGTCATGCCCTTAGGCCTAAAGAATATCGGGGCAATGTATCAAAGACCGGTGAACAAGATATTTGAGGAATATATTAGTATGACACTAGAAGTGTAGGTGGATGAAATATGGACAAAAAGCCTCAAGGTCGAGACGCATGTGGCCGACCTTGAATGCACCTTTAACACCATGGATGAGTACCAGATGAAGCTCAACCTTGCTAAGTGTGTGTTCGGGGTAGGAGAGGGAAAATTCCTAGGATTCATTGTCAACCAGTGAGGAATAAAGGAAAATCTTGAAAAGATCAAAGCCATGATTGAGATGAAGACCTCGAAGACCATTAAGGATGTGCAGAGGTTGACAGGATGAGTCGCTGCACTGAACAGGTTTGTTTCAAGGGCCACAGATAAATATCTGCCCTTATTTAAAATATTGAGGAAAGCCTTTGAATGGGACGAAGAATGTGAAAAACCCTTCTATGAGAATAATGCCTACTTGGTCTCCCTAATGATGTTGTCCTGGCCAGTTCAATGAGAGAAGTTGTATTTATACTTCACTATATCTGAGTCAACTATTAGTGCAATGATCATATGATACGATGATGGGGTGCAGAAGACGGCATACTTTAATAGTAAGGACCTTCAAGGGGCCATGCAGACCACCCTAAGATAGAGATATTAGTGTATGCCTTGATGCATGCCTTGAGAAAGACAAAATCTTATTTTTAATCCTATACAATGATCATCCTCAGTGACTCCCCTCTCTAAGATAGGTAATCCATTAACTTGAGAAATCGGGTAGGTTGATGTCTTGGTCTATTGAGTTGGGAGAATTTAATATTCTATAGCAACTGAGAACAACAATTAAAGGGTAAGCTTTGGCTGACTTCGTAGATGAGTTCACTTGGGACGAGGCCGACAGTGAAGATTTTGTGGTACCAACAACTAAGACAGAGAAAGCAAGTGGAAGCCAGACTGAGGTCGAGATAAGTGTTATAAAGCCTGTCATGGCCGACACTAAAGAATTTTTTTTTATATAAAAATGGAGTCTTGGGTGAAGTGGCCTTCTCAAAAGGAGGCACAATTTGGAGCTTGTTTGTAGATGGCTCCTCATGTGAAATAGGACGTGGAGCCGGGTTGATAGTATTGTCCCCAAATGGAATTGACATAGAGTACGCCCTGAGGTTCAGATTCAAAGCATCTAATAATGAGTCGGAGTATGGAGCACTTTTTGCAGGACTATCCCTTGCCAAAGCATTAAATTTTGGCCAAATGTTAGTTCACAGTGACTCCCGGTTAGTGGTAAATCAAATGTTGGGAGTATATGAGGCTAAAGATGAAAGGATGGCCAAATACCTAACGTGGGTTAAGACAGTTATAAAGAACTTCAGAGAGGTAAAGCTCAAAAGTATCCCTTGGATAGATAACAATCAAGTCAATGCCCTGCCAAGGTTAGCATATGCAATGAGAACTGGGATCAGACGGTAAGTGCCAGGGGAGATCCTGTATATGCCGGCCATTGAAGAAAAAAACAATGCATTTGAGTTTTATTTAAACATGAACTTGGAGGCATCATGGATGGATTCCCTCATCCGATACATCAGAGATGGTGAATTGATAGAATCAAAGGTTGAGAGGAAAGGAAGAAGTTGAGATGCAAGGTAGAAAAGTTCTCGATAATAGGAGATGTCTTGTGCAAAAAAGGGTTCCTCCTCCCTATACTATGATGTGTTCATCCATTTGAGGTGGAGTATGTATTGAAATATGTGCATGAGGGTTCCCATTTAATACATATTGGAGGAAGGTTTTTGGCGAAGATAATAGTTATTTAGGGTTATTGGTGGCCGACCTTGGCCAAAGATTCAACTAACTATGTGAAAAGGTGCGATAAGTGTCAGATGCCTGCATCCCTCATCAACCCCTGTCATCTATCACTTGCCCTTGGCCAATTTCCATTTGGGGGCCTAGGGCTATAGGTAACTGAAAATACCCAATCATGATGATTAACAATTTCTCAAAGTTGGTAGAGGCTAAGGCCATGATCACCATAACTGAGACGAAGACCGTAAAATTATTTGGAGGAATATCATTTACATGTATATTTTCCCAACAGTTTGATCTTCTATAACGGTAAACATTTTAAAAACTTATCCTTGGAGGCCTATTATAAGAAGTACGGCATCAAACAATTCTATTCACCACCAGGTCGACCTCAGGCAAATGATCAGACTAAGGTGACCAACATGGCTATCTTAGATGGGATCAAAAAGAAATTAGATGACGCCAAGGGTCTGTGGACATAAAGAGTACATGTCTTCCCGTGGACCTATAGGATGACAAAAAGAACACCAATAGGGGAGACCCCTTTCATGCTTGCCTATGGCTCAGATGCCATGATACCCACTAAGATCGACCTGCCAAGCTGTAGAGTCCCTATATACAAATCGAAGGAGAATATAGAGGAATGTAGACTGGATCTTCACATAATCGAAGAGAGACGAGAAGATGCAGAGGTTATACAGGATTTTTATCAGCATATGATTGCAATGTTTTATAATAGGAGGGTCTGTCTAGGCCGATCATCGTTGGGGATCTAGTTTTGAAGAAGACTTGAAAAAAGCCGAATAAGCTCCACGCAAATTGGCATGGCCCGTACAGAGTCATCGAAGAAGTCATTCCAGGCACCTATAGACTTTTTAATCTAGAGGGAGAGACATTATCAAACTAATGGAATTCTGACCATTTTAAGAAATACTATCATTGAAATTTTGTATAAGTTTATTTTACCATTGTATGGGAAATATTCGAGAGTGATGAATGAATTTTTTTCAAGCATTCCCTCATATTTTTCTTGTATAAAGTGTTGAAGTGCATAGTTCAAGTTGTACAAAGCTAAAAAAAATCGTTCATATGGTGAAATATCATCAACCACTTTAGTCGTCCTACGTGGAACCATAATTATTTAATTATCGTTCATACACTCTAAAAAATGATTTAATTATCGTTCATATGGATGACTTTTGTCTCGTTTTTCACTATCGTCTCATAATATGGTTTATTGAAACATCACTACGTGGTAATATCATAGTCATCATCTCTATCGACGAGACGACAGTGCAGGACGAGACGACACTCGTCCATACACTCTAAAAAATGACGAGAGGGAACTTGTAGTTAAACATCATTATTTTGATGGTTCAAATTTGAAAACCATTTCATTATGGTGTATTTAAACATCACAACATTATGGTATCAAAGTCATCATCCCTCTCGACGAGACGACAATACAGAACGAGACGATACTCATCCATACACTCTCAAAAACGACGAGAGGGGACTTGTAGTCAAACATCATTAATTTGATGGTTCAAATTTGAAAATCAATGAATTATGATTTATTTAAACATCACTACATGGTGGTATCAGATTCTTCATCTCTCTCAGCGAGACGATAGTGCAGGATAAAATGACACTCGTCTATACACTCTAAAAAACAACGAAAGGGGTCTTGTAGTTAAACATCATTAATTTGGTGAGTCAAATTTGAAAATCATGTAAACATCACAACGTGGTGGTACCAGAACGTGGTGCAATTTGCAAAATCATAAAATTTATTGAATTACTTTTCATTTAAGGAAGATAATATATCCAAAATTAGAAGGTTATAAGGTTGCTTAATAGTAATTATGCTCAAAGCAAGAAGACACAACATAATTAGAAGAATCGGCAAAAACAAGAGATACAAATATTTTCATTTATTAATACTTAGAAAAGTTTGAAGACAAGAGCAATTGAGATAAGGATAAAGATGCATTTTTCAAATTTGAACCATCAAAACTCAAAAGCGTGGGAACTATTCATAAATTTACATAAGAAAAGTGCATCAGGCCATAGACGACTGCCTTAATAAATTGGAGGGTTCAAACAGTTTGATTCCCCTCGGTGTCCACTTTCCCCGACCCATCAATGGCATGAGTCTCGACCTGCACATTCCTTACAGTAGCAGTGGTATTGGCATTCGTAGTTTTGACAGGGGACTCGGCTCGAGATCCTTCTCCCTTGGCTGCTGTGGTTAATTTGACATCGGCCAAGGCTTGGGGGAAAAGAGGATCTTCCATATCAAGGGCCTCTAGCTCTAGACGGATCGAAAAGATGACATCAGAAAATTTTAAGATGACCCATCAACAGGTCATCTTAATACCTCTTTCAAGGTATTCACAGACGAAGCTGCATACACATCTGATGCCTTATAAGCCTTAACAGCCTCATCCTGAATAGTTTTAATGGCCACGGTAGAGAGGGCCTTATCCTTAGACTTTTGGATGGAAGCATTAGGATCGGTCTCATGCTTGACAATTTGGGTGTTAAAAGCATCGTCTTTCGCTTTCAAAGCGTCATTTTTCGCTTTCAAAACGATGTTGTTCTCCAACTTCAATGCGTCACTGGCCTTTTTGTAGTTTGCCTTATGGCCCCTCAACTTCTACCTCTGCTCTTCTTTGACCTTCATAGCTCTCTCGGCCTATTGAATTTTGGGAAGGTTCTTAACTATCCATTTAGTAGCTGAGGTAAAAGAGCACACAGACTACAGAAAAGTAAAATATAAAGATGTCATAATAGAACGAAGGTAAAATTAGTATGAGAGAAGATCCCATAAATGACGAGGCGAATACATGTTCCAAGTGATAGAGACCAAAGTCATAAACCTTATGGGGTTTCATTTTCCATATGAATTCATAATCCCCCTCGGAGGGGAATGCAAGCATAGTAGCCTCCGACCTCATCATCGAAGGTATAAGTGAAATAAAAAATCGGTTGGGAATTCTCGAGCCCTAGAAAGGAAAAATGATATCGATTTCCAATGGTTATTAGAGCTTTGGTTGACATGGATGATGTTATTTTCGGGATTTCAGACCTTTAAATGGTAATAACCAGGTTAACTCCTTGAGGACGAGACATTATAGAAAGCTTTGAATTGCATTACTGAAGGATCGTCCTTGTATTTGATCATACAGAGAGAGATGAAGTCGATTATGATCATTTATGAATTCGGAGCCAATTGAGGAGGCACCCTTATACTGTACAAAATTTCTCAGACGAAAGGATGGAAAGGGAGTCAAAAGTTGACCCTAGATATTTCTTCCTAGACGGTGACTTCGCCTTCTTTGTCATCATATATTCTTTTTTCCTCTTCTGGGCCCCAAAAAAATATCTGAATTAATTCTATACAAGGGTCTTCAGAAAAGAAGGTCATACTTTCTAACAGTGGATGAAAAAATCTGGGTATACGAGTAGTCAAGTGGTTCCCTAGCCTTAAAATCATCATCGTCGGTGGGATCTTCAAAATATCTTTTATCAAGAACAGTTCAAGAACACTCCATCGGATCTTTACATAGAAGATAATAAATGAAATTTCGATGGCTGATCAGAAGGCAATAAGGGCCAAGAAATCCCAAAAAATTAAAAAATTGACAATCAGCCCCCCTAAGCCACCAACAAACCTTCTAAAACTAACCCTAGAAAATCCACTAAAGGTTTTCAGAGAAGCTTGAAGTTTGCCAAAAAAATAAACAACGACTGATATGGTTAAGAAACCTTGAAATGAATGGGAGAAGTGAAAAAAGAGGTTACCTGAGAAAGGTAGTATGCTTGAAGAAGAAGAAAAGACCCTAAAACCTCGCTGAAAATTCTGGAACGGTGGTGAGAGAAAAAACTGATTTCTATTAGAGAGAGAGTTGTTTTAGCGCGAAGAATGAAAGAAATATAAAAGAGTAACTAGGTTTTTGAAAACCATTTAAATAAAGGTAATCATTATACACAACTTCCAAGGTAGTCATCATTAGGGCATAACTCCCTATGGTACACTTACAACCGTTATTCTTGGGAAACATGCTAACTCATTAAATGACTACCACGTGTTAATACAAGGTACTAATTTGACATTACAGACTGACATATGAAAGGACATATCATCCATAAGTCAAAGATGTTTCATCAACATATACCCTCGGAGATTCATATTCCCCAGCCTTCCACTCATGTTAAAACTAAGGGTTATCGAGTGATTGATATACCAAGTATGACCGCATCCATGGGCTAGTCTGCCTCGACCAAAGTCAACCAATGGAAAATGATTTACCCTTCATGAAGGGTCTTGTCCTCAATTGTAGACCCATCACAAAAGGTCTTGTCCTCGTCCCAGACACAATCAATAACACCAGTATCAATAATCTTATGACCCAAGTTTCCTCGACCTCGTCCATTACCTAGTGGTCGGGGGTTGAATGAAGACTCGGATCAGCATGACAGTTACCTTAGTGCCAGAACATCGAACTTGATAACTCGACCTCAGCTTGGTCTGAAAAGATCAATACTTGACACCTAACAGGGCATGTGGAATGGAGCATGCGTGGAAGAGTGCGCATGGGTTGCATATCCCATGTAAAAAAACCTTTATACCGAGATCTCGCTCAAACGTGAGGGAATATTTCACCATCATAACCTACATGTTCCAGTGAAATGATCCTTATTCACAAAAATAATATACATATGTTTACTATATGCTTGGGTGTACATCACACACCCTAAGCACTATATAAACTCACCTTCTTCATTGATGAAAGGGATCAAAATATTAAAACACTAACCCAAGCTTTACTGCTGTTATAGTAGAGAGAGAAGGTCTTTAGAGTTGTATCACTAAGGCCATTAGTACCTATTTTTATAGTGAAATTCACACTCACCTGTACAGTCGAATGGGATAATTGTTGAACCACTTATATTCTAGTTTTATTTCTCTTTAACTCATCTCCTTATTCACTTAACACTTATTTACCACCATTTTTGCACCATTAAACCTGTTCTGGATTGAGCTCATACAAGTTTACTTGTTGATACTAAATCAGGTATCATCAAATGGGTTACCAGACTAGTTTGTTATGAAAGACCCTATGATGAAAAAATGAATGAATGATGTTTCTAACATTGGAAGCAATCAAAATTAGTTAAGACACAATAAGTAACTCCAGGGATGTGGCATGTTGTGCAAGAGCCAAAGTTTAAGAAAAAGGAACCCAAAGTTGAGATAACTACGACTCAATAAACATGTATCTAGAGAAAATTTATAGTGGTGCAAGAGCCATCACAAGTATTACACACAAATGTATTAGAGGGACAAGAATATTCCTCCTCCAATCCTAACCCAAGGTTTAACTAGAACAATATAGAAGAAGGAAAATCCTCATTAAATATGTTAGATGAAAAAAATTAGGGAATTGGAGAAATCCATGAGTGTTGATGGAAGTGATGCATCTGATGACATGTAAAGGTGAATAATTAGTAAAAAAATTAATGGTTGGAGGTTTTATTGTGCCTCTGGGAGGGATAAATAATCAATAATACATACAGTGTGGCACTTTACCTGACCAGGTATCCGTCAATGTGTAAATAATATTTCAAAAGACATTTGAAGTAGAAGACAAACAAGATATTTTCGAGAAGGAAAATAATGAAGATAGTGGTTGAAAGATAAATTGCCTAGACTTGTTAGGCTTTGATCTTAATTTTTCTTATGGGTTTAAAGAACCAACTCAAGACGTGATCATTAACATCAAAACTTTATTTATAATGCTTAAGTAAATGGATTCTTAAAAAATATAATATTAGTGGATAATGGGGTTGCTATTAATATTATGCCATATTCAATGCTGTCTAAAATAAATAAGAAAAATCCAAAGTTGAAAAAATCTCTAATAATAATATTTAGGTTTTCGTGGGATCTAAGAATCAACTAAAGGACTTATTCTAGTTGACAAAGAGGTTGGGACTAAAAATCTAAAACATCCTTCTTTATAATTGATGTAAAACCTAGCTTTAATTCTTTATTAGTAATATATTGGGTTTATACTAACAAGTGTATTCCTTTTTCTATGCATTAGAAGTTATTGTCGCATTTCCAAGAAATCTCTAATTTTTTGGAAGTTGAACTATACCAAGAGAATGTTAGGTCAGTTAAGATAGATTATTTACTTGCTCGGCCATCGAGAGAGGAAGCAACAAGTGATGGTTGGGAAAAATGACTTTGGGTCTAATGGGACCATACGAAGATAAAAAAATAAGTTTGAAATGGAAATAGAACAATTAAATAAGTCAATGAAATTTGTTTTTTATAAATATAGAGGTTTTGAAAATAGAAAGCAAAATCAATGAGGAAAATACTGTTATTTGGGATGACTATGTCTTCAAAGAAGACAAAGTAAAAGAAAACACCCTAGGATTAGCCGAACTTTCAGATTTTCCTATTGATTATGAAGATTTAAAAATTGATAAACCAGATCCATTAGTGAAGATGACTTTAGGTGCTGAGAAAAATAAAATAATAACTTATATGAGTGTAGAACTTAGTAGTAAGGGTCGATAGTTAGTCATAGATTTGTTGAACTGATATAAGGATTTTTTCCCTTATAATATAATGAATTGTCAGGTCTAGATAGGAAATTGGTTCAATATAGATTATCGATCAAAAAGGATACAAGACGGTAAAACAATTGCCTTTACAGATGACCCCAAAAGTTACAAAAAATGTGAAAGAAAAAATTGAAAGATTACTAAAATATGGGCTCATTCTAACTACCAAGTATGTTGAATGGCTATCCAATACGGTCCTTGTTATTAAGAACAATGACAAACTAAGGGTTTGCATTGATTTCAGGATTTTAAATGGTCCAACACCTAAGGATGAGTACCCAATGTCTGTGGTTTATCTATTAGTTAATCGGTCTGCTAGCCAAGCTATTAATGCTGTGATGGTTGTCCATTATAGGTACAACCAAATATGCATTGCCAAGGAAGATGTGCACAAGACTTCATTTAGATGAAGGAGTAATCTTAGGACAATAGAATGGGTAAAAATGTCTTTTTTTTTTCATGAATGCATGGGTAACCTATTAAAGGTGAATTAATGGTATTTTCCATGATATGGTTGAAACACTTTTGGAATGTTACATGGACGATAAATTGTGAAATCCAGAACCATATCAGACTATATAAAGCATTTAGAAAAATCTTTTGAAAGGATAAGTCTTTACCAATTGAAATTTAATCCTTGAAAATGCATCTCTGGAGTTTCTGTTGGAAATTTCTTAGGTTACTTTATGAATACGAAAGGAATTAAAGTGGATAAAAGCATGGACAAAGCTATAATTCAATGTAAGGATCCTAAAACTATAAAACAATTGAAAATATTTCTATGGTAGGTAATTTTTCTTCGAATATTTATTTCCAATGGTGCTAGAAAACTTAAATCTTTTCTGCCTTTTTGAAGTTAGAAGATCATGAATAATTGGAATTAGGAGAAAAACATGAAAAATCATTCCAAACGATTAAAGAATATCAGGCCAACCATTCTGTGCTAACTCCACGAAGGGATAACATGCCTTTGAAGCTCTACATTGCTGTTGTTGAGTCTTCAGTTGCGATGTTGCTATCTTAAGACAATGAAAAAAATATAGGACAAAATGTCTATGATCTTATTATATTTCTAAACAATTTAGAATGTAAATATTCTTTAATGGAAAAACTATGTTTAACACTATACTTCAAATCTACGAAAGGAAAATATTATCTTTTGCCTAAGGAATTCTTTGCAATCCCAAAATTTTATTTAATTAAAGATATTCCTACCAGACCCTTTCTAAGAAACATGAATAATAAATGTATTTTTACCTATTTTATATTGCTCTTTATGATATGTTCCTCAAAAGGAAATAACATGAGATATGATATGTATCTCTTAGACCTTGAAAACTATGGTTTAATGTCTCTAAGACTGAAATAATCTTAATAATGGGAATATTTAAAGAGTATACTGGCCATATCAAATCTAGACGTGGATATAATTCGAAAATCAATTCATGTTCAAGTAATAGAGTATAATATGAAGTTGTAATATTGGGCTTATAAATCCTTTGACTCTTCAAAGCCTTTGTGATTGAAATACATGGGGATTCTTAATGTGTTATAAAATAACTAATTTGTGATTATAAATGTATGATTGGTTGTTTAACCATTTACAACCAAATGACCTTACATCTATTATCAAATTTCGATGAGATTACTGTAAATTACATCCCAAGGTTTTTAAATGAAGAAGACAACGAAAGGGATCGAAAATCTTTTGGCTTTAATCTTGGTGAGAGATTTTAAGGAAGATTAAAATTAAATACAATCACCAAATTTCTACATTTGCTTCAAAATAAGTCTCCCTTGATGGAAATTACCAATATTAATGTTCATGGAGACTAGAGGAAGCCCATAATCGAATATTTAATTGTTCCTAACCTTAAGACTGACAAATAAATTATATAAAGATCAATTAACTATGTAATGCATGTTAATAAACTATTCAAAAGTGGGGAGAATGGAACGATCTTAATAAGTTTGAGTAAATTAGATGGCTTGACATCCATAGACAAAACTTGTGAATGGTTATATGGAACACACCAAGAGGGTCCAAAAATGAGGTGGTTATTAAGAAGACATGGCTATTATTTTCCAGTTATCCTAAGATATTGAATATAATTTCCCAATGGATGCTAGAAAGTCAACAATATGTCCCTCTTGCATATATTCCAGTCGTTAACCTCCAATATGTAGTGAACCGCTAGCCTTTTTGAGTGTGGGAAATAAATGTTATTAGAAACATATATCCCCCATGTTTAAAGATATATGGTTTTATAATATTGTTAACTGACCATGTAACACCCTGACTCGAATTTATGGGTTATTCATGGTTAACTCGGTCCAATTCGAGCGTTAGGTGTGAAGTGCAATAAAATAACCTATATAGTATTGCTAGTGTTATTTTATTTAATTAACGTTCCACTTGTTTAGCATGAGATTCCAATTTAAATCAAACTACACAAGGAACCCATGGGAAGCATTCTCGAAATCCGAGCATATAGAGATAGTAACGTAAAATAAAAAGAATTACTTACCTATATGACGCTCTCAAAGTGCGGAACCACACCTAACATGTCGTAACAAAGGCGAGGGAATGAGCTGAGTGCCCAGTGAAAAAAAATACAATTATACAATATGCATTGAACGGTAGAAAGATATTCTAACATGTTTTATCTACGTGCACATGCAACTACCTCATATATATACATTAATGCAAGAAACCATTTTTGATCCAAAAAGTTAGTTATTCTGATTAATTAGCCTTATTATTATAAAGAATACCTTTTTACTCAACATGATATTTATTTCTTGATTTAATACACCCGGTTAAACACTTTAAACAAGTACCTTTATTTTAAGGGAAATCATTTCTGTCGCCGAAATTACCCCTTTGCTCATACCAAATTTACCTTGGTATTTTCATTGAAAATCACATTTCAAGACACGCAAGCACCGTGTTAAAAAATACTTATTTTCTTTGAAATCCTTTCATAAAAACACTCTTGTGTTTATTATGGGTTAAACTTTTTTAGGTTACTTAATTACCCATTTAGTCACTTCACTTTACCATTTATTTTACTTCATAGACGTTAATCAATTTTCTTGCATTACTTGTCCACATTATTCTTTACCAGAACATTTATTAATTTTGATTCAAGTTAGGCTGTCTTTTCTCACAACCCATTTCTTGACATGTTCCACCTTTCATTTTTTTTGTTTCTCAAAATCCTCCAATATCTGCATACTTTAATGGGCTCCACACTATCGGCTATGCTACCATATGCCCTAACCAGTGATTGTGGGTTTTTCACCCTAGGGATTCGAGACCTTCTTAATTATTCCTGGTGTCACTTGAGTCCATATTAACGTATTTTAAAATTTATCAAACGTCCACATTGTTCCACTTTTACCGACCAAAGCAAAAAATTCGTGGATTTCACCCCACTTTGTGTTATACTTTGAAAATCACTATTTCTTGTCTTTTTTACACTTGCATTGATTTTATTCCCAAATCACTTTCATTTAGGACTATTTTTTTAACACCCCTTTTCTAACGTTTTTATTTCATAAAAGTATTCCACTTTATGTAAAATTATCATTTTACCCATTTATTTCCAAACTTACATTTTCCTCCATTTTCACAAGTGTTATTTTCTCCAGAAATATTATTAAGTTATACATACCAACTTATTCAATGTTTTTAACTCATTAACACTTATTTTGGAGTGACATTATTTACAAGCTGGAATTCTCTTTATTCTATTACTTTCTTTTTCTAGGAAATCATTGAACATTTGAAGATTACTTTATAAGAAAAACACCATTTCCCTTATTAACCCATGTAATCTTAAGGTCATAAACTTATCACTTTTTCAACACTTTTCACACATTTTAAGAGCTAAAATTTCTATTTCCTTTATTCCAAGTTAGGACGCATTAGAACCTACATTAAACTTGTTTATATGCCTACTATTAAAATACTATAAGTTTATACACATGGGACGAACGATTTTAAGTCTAAAAATCCAAGAAAATGAGTTTAACTCATGACTTATTCAAGAAATTTCATAATATTTGTAACAACATGCCTTTCAAGACTAACGACATTTTTTATCTTTTAAAACTTGAAGAAAATCCTATCTTTGTGAAAATCCAAATTTTTGCAGGAAAACATTAAAACATTTATTCATAAAATATCTTTAACAAGATAATTATTATTTTAACATTTTTATTTCATAAAAATGTGTATCACTAAGTTTCTTGAAATATGCCATTTTTCCCAACATTCTTGAAATCCTTAAGAAACCATTTTATACCAACCATAAGAATTACTCTCATAAATTATTCATGCACTCTAATCTTAATCCCTATACAAAAGACCAAATACTAGGAACATAGAGCCTTAAACACAAAAGTAGAGTTTTTTCGACCTCAAGGAAGCTCAAACATTGGTAAGATGAAATGTAGAAGAAGCTGGTAACCTCCCATCTCCTAAGGTGGCCTTAAATAGGTTGCTTAGCTCCACTAATCTTGTCTCCATTAAAGCTTCAATCAAGACCCCTTTCAAACTTCATACCTTCTTCTTCTTCTTCTTCAAAACCCCAACAACATCTCCACGAATTTACATATTGCCAAATAAATGGTGTGGGTGGGAATTATATGCTTAAATAGGGTGGAATATGAGGTGAATATAGTGGTTTAGGGTGGAGGTGCTAGGGTGTTAGGAGGTGGTGGGTGGTGGGAAACTCTCTCAAAGCTAGAGAGAGAGGGAAAATCTTATTTAAATGCCCTAAAATGGGCTAAAAATACAATTAAATTCTCTAAAACCTTTGGGAAAAAATCCCTAAAATTTCCCCAAACCTATTAGTGAGTTGACCTACTGCTGTAGGAGCGTGACACGTGTTTTTATCCAACGATTCACATTTTGACAACATTTTTGAACTGTAAAAATCAATATCTGAACATCTCGTTCGAATGAGAATCGGTATTGTTCGAACGAGAGCTCCTATTTCATTCGAACCAAGTTGCCACTTTTTCAAATGAGAAAGACATTTCATTCGATATGCTTCGAATGAGGTTCGAATGGTGTTGGTTAATCATATGCAGTGGGGTCTCATTTAACGAACATTAGAAGACCGTTTGAACAAGATTCCAATCTCGCTTGAACGACCCTGACTTATCCAAAATTTACCTTTAGGTCTGTTCTTCTTTCAATTAATTGCACCAAAGTCATTATATTACCCATATGTGATTCAAGGTCTTTCTTACCAGGTATACAGCCCAATTTGTCACATTGGGTCATCAAATTATATGAGTAAAATCAAATTCATGGGGGCGTGTGTTATATTATTCCATGCTTATGAAATTTTGTCATCAAAATTATTGATCCATTAATTCCTCAAGTTCCCAAGATTATAAATCCTTACTCTAAGTCATAAGAATCTCTCATGGATAAATCATCGAGTCCTCAATCACCAAAGGTCATCATAATCCCTTTCATCACAGATTATCACCAAAGAACTCGACATGCAATATGTTCCAATGCTCATCATTAGACTGACCATCAAAATTATATAACAGTTCTCGAGTCTCCCCTTACTAAATGATTATGATCAATCAAGTCCTAAGACTTCTTTCCTAACATTCAAGTGTACCAGCATCTCTACTGGGAACACTCTCTAGAGACCAACACTTACCCAAGAGAAAATGACATGCAACTAATCACCCAATTCATCGTAATAATTTGTTTCAATTATTGGGACTACCAATCCCTAGTCTCCTCAAAATCCTAGGGTCTTCCTGACCACACAATTCCCTTGAACTTAATACTAATCCCGTAACTCAAGTTCCTCACATGGGGGGGGGGGGGGGGAACATGCTAAAAAGTTCCAATTCCTGTGTCCAACTAATACCTTTCCACCGGATCCTTTTAAGGACCTATGATCACTCTAGGTGTACCACCATTGAACACTCGCCTGGGTAATACACCAATCCACTCACCGTGGCAAAATAACATTTTGTGCTATGTTTTCTCAAGTTCTAATACTATACGATGTCCTTAAATCATAATTATGCTCTTTATAACCAAGGACACTAACTGCCATGCCGACCAATCATAAGGTCGCTAATCCTGAGGCGAATGGATACTATGAGAAAATTATGCAGCTAAAATCGTAGCCATCCGTACATAAAACTTTCTCCATTACCAAGGGATACTTTAAACAAGAGCACGCATAGTTTTCATGCTACAATGACTATACCAAGTCCATTTTCATTCATATTGAGCTAAACCGTCAACCTGAAACAATATTAAACCGTTAAAATTGAAAGGACACCATCCTCAACCATCGAAACTGAAGGAATACAATCCTTTACTATCGAAACTAAAAGAACACAACTAATAAGCATGAATAAACAATCGTTTCAGCAAAAAACCATCCACATGTAACAATTATGATCTACGAAGGGCGAACCCACTCCATACGCTCGAAGTTTACGACTCCTCACAAGTGTTCTCACCTGATCCTAGTACAACCATACCGAATCACCAACCGTGATGAATCGGATAAAAAACCTCTCATCTCTTCGATATGAAAGTAACATACAAACCTATTGTTCCTTGGGAAGTTAAACACTAAACTTCCCCCATGTCATCTTTGACGAAAGTGAACCACTTCGATCGATGAATGCCAAATGACTTTGTCAACACCGACCTTATCTATTGATCTAGTTAACATGATATCGTGACTAACCTAACACACCTAGGTCACTATCTGGTTTATCATACCACGATCATACCCCAAATGTCTTTTTAGGCCTTACCCAACAAGGCAAACCATTCACCTTATAATAACCTCTAATGACACAAGGTTTTCAATGTACCTATCTCCATATTCTACCTAAACTAAATTTACGTGATGGCCATATCGCTCCCCATCAGCACTATAAGGACGGCAAGTACTACATATGTCTATGCTTCCTAATCCGTATCAGTCTGGCAAGACATTCTAAGAACTAATCATTATTCTTCTAGGCTATTTTAATTTACACTATCGACACATGTCAATATCCTAATCATGCATTGATATACCTCTTGGGGTACTATTTCAGTCCCTAACATGACATCATCTATCTAAGTCCCCAGTGCATTTCCTGGTGCCCATCATAATCAAGGACGCTACTTTCCACACTAGTCATCTTACGACAACAGGAATTTTGCCCAATTATGATGCTAATATTTAATTACCCTTTGAAGGTTACCTCAACTACTTATATCAAATTAGATGACCTCACTAAGGACTACGTGATTCATCTCCATTGTGTTTGACTAATAGACTGAGATCATTACCTGAACTTCAACACAATCATAACTAGAACACTAGCACTTCATAATCCTAAACTTAATTGGTTACTTAAAGACACCAAATATACTCCACAAAAATTACTCAAAACTTGACAAGATTTCATCATCCATAAGTCTCTCATCCTTGGTACGCTATACAAATTTCTCAATACGGACATCATGACTATTGGGTTCTCGTAAAAATGCTAGTCTACAAGTCTTTACACATGGAGCCTTTTAATCATTGAACACCTCAAGACGTGATAACAAGTCGATTTATATTCCCAATGATGCCACACATAATTAGTCCCACGGACACTCCAAGACTTCCATAAATCACACTTACACTGAAATCACCTCGCATTCAGTCATCGCATAGGCCGCTAGAACAGTCCATGACATTTAGATTGATAACTTTATTTCCCTTTTTTCTTGAGAATATGACAAGGGTCTAACCTATGACTCTCTCCTTGAGATCCCATAAAGGTTTAAAAAATTCCTTCCAAACGGACGATGCCAAAACCACATATCAAATCATAAACTAACACTACTAAGGATTTCGGCAGGATATAAGATATCGTGTACATCCTATATACCTCTAAGTCCTCAATACCAATGCCACTAGGGATTCTATTCATCAAAGTTGCATCACACTCTCTAAAACCACATTATAAAAGGCTATCTAGGGTTCACTCCTATGCCACTTTAACTCATCATTGTTACACATGTAACACACTTACCAGCAATGACCCGTAACTATCATCATTGCTTTTGAGATATAGTTTTCAATAGAAAATTATCAAGGAACTTGCTGACAATGATAGTGTCCTATTAACTCATGTCGAGTACATATCCTCAACTAATAACATACAAGGTTCTACATGACCACCGAGTTATTAAATGCATATGACATGACACTACCCCAAGGTTAGAGTCCGTCTAATCACATCATTGTTACTAACTGCCCATAAGTATTGAACCAAGGAACTTAATGCATCCTCTTTACAAAAACAATACCATTTAAACACGACACCTTAATAGTGCAATCTCCACAGTTGACTTTAAATGACTCATGCCTCTAGTTCGATGGATGTTATTCACCTTTTTTAACATCTTAATAGACATCTCATATTGACAATGGTTAACACAAAATCACCTCACACTAAAAACCGCGGTGTCGCCACTATTGGTTCTTATAAACACGCGCAAATTACTAACATGTCTAAATCATAAGTGCGGAAGATATTAATGGCAACTAACTTGGCCACATACTATTTGGCAAAGAATCATCCGTCGTGCTAATCTCCTTGACTCCACCATTGAGGACGCTAGTCGAAACCGTCATCAATCTAGTGCGATTGGCCTAAACCAACACCGACATCAAAGATCCACTATTTACTTCATAATGTCACTCTCGAAAGGAACTTTGAACCTAGAGATCTGATACCATTTGTAACTTCCCGACCCAAATTTATATATTACTAGTGGTAAAATCGGTCCGACCAGAGCGTTAGGTGTGAAGTACAATGAAACAACCTATATAATTTTGTTAGTCCAGTTTTATTTAATTAACATTTCACTTGTTTATCATGCGATTCCAATTTAAATCAATCTACATGAGGGACCCATGGGAAGCATCCTCTAAATCGGAGAATACAGAGTTAGTGATGTAAAATAAAAATAATTACTTACTTGTATAACGCTCCCAAAGTGCGGAACCACACCCAACCTGTCATAACAAAGACGTGCGAATGAGCCAAATTCCCCGTGGTAAAATATATTAATACAATATAGTGTCGAATAACATGAAAAATACTCTAACACGTTATATCCACGTGAACATGAAACTACCCTCTCTCTCTCTCTGTATATATATATATATATATATATATATATATATATATATACACACACACACACACACACACACACACACACACTAGGGTGTACCCGTGCCGATGGCATGACGGTAAATTTGTTCCCGGATTATTTTGTACCTGTAATAATAGCACGATGATAAATTTGTTTCAGTGATAAATTTATTCCCGTGATAAATGTGTGCATGTACTGATGACATAGTGAAATAAAAAGTCAGATTAAAAATAATTTAAATCTAGGGTGTGCTCGCGCCGATGGCACACTCAAAATTTATCCTTGTGAATTTTTGTTAGCGACCAATCATTACTGGTACACGTAAGTTTTATTTAATTTATTCTTATTTATATATTTGGGTAAATATTAGACTTTTGGGTTTTTTTAAGATTTCATAGTTTATGGTGATGCAATAAATTTGCTCCCATCATAGTTTATTATGGCACACTCCTACTCGTAGGTATGATATTTTACACTTTAAGAAAGACTTAAAAATACTATTTAACTGTCATCTTAGTTAATAATGACACACGATGAAAATATTTTTCGAGTACCGTATAATTAGCCAAATGTAAACAATGATTTACAATGGTGAACAAAAAGCAGATAATGTGAAAACATGTCCCTCTCCCGAGTCAACTCTAATTATCCCAAAATCATCATAATATTGCATCGTCTCATTCCTATACTCCACCATTACCCTTAGCAAAGTCGAAAAAATGTACAACAATGGTACTATGAAAAAACGGATCCTACTAATTACAGCTAGTTTATTAAAACCTCAACCCGATCAAAACCTGGACATGATGAGTTGACCACACATTAAAATCCTCACACATTATAACATAATAATATAACCCAACAATATATATTAAAAGTAATAGTAATACGAAAACTTTAGCTGATAAATGAATATGCACACAACTTAAATCAAGAGAGTACATACAAAAACAAAAATAAAAAATAAAAAACCCGCCAAGTGCTTGGTTAAGTAATATTATCACAAACTTAACCAACAATAGTAAGCTTGAAATTTGTATTAATACATTGAAAAACCAAACATTGTCATTGAATAAGATTCAAAGTGTAGTCTTACACTCAATAAAATATGTAAATCAAACTATTATAGAAAATTTACAAAATCCTTACTTTTGTTTAACCCATCATAATAATTCTGTAGATAACGATGACAGTGTTTGTACTAAAAAAAATGGCACTGTAAACTATTAAACTAAAGAATTACAGGAGTCTAGGCATGGTCACACCCTAGTTGCGCAACATTTTAAGTGAATGAATTGTACACCCCATTTTCCTATTGGTAGGAAAAAACTACAGCCACGCGCTATGTTCTTTGCAAGACATGAAAGGTATCCTAAAAATGAGTGTCGATTTCCGAAAGAATGAGAACGTTAACTTGATTTCTTTGAAAATATTTTCCATTTTGACCTGTAAAATAATTGTTATCAATAAAAAAGCCATTAATATGAGTAGAAAAAGTCATTTTTTTATTAGCATAAAAAAGTCAATAGTGAAACATGCAAAGGCAAAAATAATAATTTCTAAGAAATGAATATAATTCATATCCATGTAAAAGGAATCGTCAAAAGGGAAAAAACATATTAACATATTAGGGGCTTTGAAAAATAAATATACATGTGTTCAAGTACATATTAATCGCATGCTAAAAAATAAGCTAATGAAAATGTTGGTGTCTGGACAAATGAAAATGTTGCAATATTCACAATCATGCAGCTAATGACCACTTACATCGCCAGTCAAACTGTTCTTGCTTATATTCCTACCACATTAATTAGAATGAATGAACCATAAGAAAGACTTCATAGAAGAGAAATCAGAAGGGGAAAAAAAGGTAAAACTCACATTTTCAGAAAATGTTGAAGATCACCAAGGGAAGAAGGAATGGAACTGCTAATCCTATTATTTTATAGATCCATGGGACGAATAAAGCAATAATGGTAAATAAAATATTTTACTCCAAAATCCAAAATGCTATGTAAATAATAACGGCTACTAAAATTGGTGAAATTAGTTATCAAAGAACAAAATTGAAATTGGTACTCACAGACTATCCAAATTACCATTACCAGATAGCTTAATTGGAATAAATGGTAATTAAAGAAAAAATTTAAGCCAGAATAAACACAATCTGCAGGTGCTTGTACAACTTGCATACACGCTTCAGTAAACAAAATACTCAGTGAAAAATGATCTAAATAGAAGTAGGGTGGGAAGAAAAATTATTTAAAATAAATAAAGAGATGAAGGTTGGAACTCAAAAATATGTCATACATTCTAGCCTCTGAAATGAAGGAGGGATGGTTCCATTCAACTTGTTCCCATGCACATTGTTGTATCAATTCAATTAGATTAATAAACAACTTCAAACAATGAAACAAATAAAAAAGAAATAATAACACAGTCAAGTACTTACAGAATGTTGGGTGTATGAGCTAAGATTATCAGGTGTAAACCTTTTCTGAGAAGAGCTTGCACTTGATCCTTCAGCATAGAGAATAGGGCAATAAATTACCTTTTCTTGACCCGAGCCTTCATCATTTTATTACCATCCTTCCAGTTAAAAAGATCCCCAACAAAAACAATGGACTAAAAAAAAGAGAAAAGAAAAATTCAACCTCTAAGTTAAAAACATTTGGGTTTCTTTATTTCTCACATTGGGTTTCTGAAAAAAAAAGAGAAAAACAATCACCTCATCATTTTATTACCTACCTCCCAGATAAAAACATAAAACTATCCGCCATTAAAAACATACATACATCTCCATCAAACCAAACATATGTGTGGCCATCGACATCGGAAGGAAAAATCAAAACTCCAGACCATATATGTTTCAAAAATGAAACATATGTGTGGTCCACAACGTCAGAAAGAAAAAAAATTCAGACCACATATGTCAACCTTGTTAACCCCTTTCCCTTAGATTTTGATCTATGGAAATGGTTTTGCTTGAACCAAAAAAGAAAGTAAATAAATAAAAACACAATACTACCTTTAGAAAACCTGAAATTTTGAGAAGGTATCCACAATCACAGTCCGTACCGGTTGAAAGCTTGATGTTGTCACCATCAATGCTTGTTGCGGTCACCATTAACTGGTAAGATCCACCAGCGAGAACTTGAAACGTGGAGTGTCTCACCATCGATATCCATGAGCTCCATACGCATGTAGGCCATGAATGGCGGTCGTGGTGGTCTTCAGGGAGGCCAACAGAGGCTAGCAAAATCAATGAGTGTTCTGGTGAGTATGGTAATGGTGGTTTTGGTGAGTATGGTAATGGAGGTTGGGAAGGATAGGAGAGAAAAAAAGAGGGGTTGAGAGAGTGATAAGAGTAGGGAGTGGGTTTGTACTAGATAGCTACAGAGAGAGCTGTGAGAGCATGTGGGCTCTTGGTTCAAGGAGTGAAATGGAGTTGTAGAGAGAAGAAATAAAGCGTCGTTCCATGAGTCTTCTCAATCGTAGGATTAATTACCATTTTATCACTCCCTTTAGCATCATTTTCAACTGTAGGATACACACTCCCAAGAAAGATAGATAGATACAAAATATGTTTATATAGATTTTGTAAACAAAATCTTATGATGTGCCATGAATAGTGAAAAGTCCATCCTCCTTTAAAGCTACCTCCTTTAAAGCAAAGTCTCATGGGCTTGATCATCTGCCAACATCATCATCGGCCTCAGTCGACGTTAAAGCTACCTCATACCTAACCTCGGCCTCACCATCCTGGCCGAGGTCATCACGGTTATTGATAAGACAAAGCAACTACATCTGACTCCACCAAAATCATACCCATCCAGGCCGAGATTACATCAGTCAAGGACATAGGGTCGAGCATTTACAAGCACATATAAGGTTTGGAACACGTGGACAAATCAGTTATAACCGAATCATTCCCTTCACGTGAGAGAATATTGAGTTCATCATTATCTACTTAAGATCATCCAGGTGTCACTCTCATATTGGTTCGATTCTCATGCTCATTGCTTGCTTGGGGGGTACATTACACTCCCAAGCACTATATATAGAGGTCATCCTCTACCTTGCAAAAGGATCCATAATTTCAACCCTAGCTAAAACGCTGTCAGTTTACACAGTAGAGAGAGAAAGCTTGAGAAATTGTATCCATGTCCATTAGTGCCTTCATCTAGTGATATTACTCACACACTCATAGTGGGCGTAGGCCAGATTGGCTGAACCACTTATATAGTAGTGTTCACCCTCTTCTCCTCACCCCATATATATATATATATATACGCATTAATGCGTGAAATCGTTTTTCTTCCAAATATTTCTTATTTTGATGAATTCACATTAATCTTATAAAGAATTCCTTCTTACTCGACCTGGCATTTATTTCTTGATTTAACACACCTGGTTAAATACTTTAAACAAGTACCCTTAGTTTAAGGAATTGTGCTTCAAAGTTACTTCCTCGTCTTCTTCCTCTTAATTTTCTTCCTTTCTTACCTTCTTAGTGCTATCGCCATAAGAAGATTTAGACCCTTAGATAAATCTATTACCTAATCCTGATCATTGTCTTCTCGTAGGACAAGTCTCATCATTTTCAAAGATGAGGATCTAGCTGACACTTAATTCCCAATAGGCAAACTCCATTGAATTGAGGCATAAATTATCTCTACTAGCTTTTCCACTAGCTCTTTACCTAAAAAAATTGGATCAGTCAGTAAATGTTATTAGACAAGCAACGGAAAAGGAAAAGTTTGGAAGATTTATGGATCTTCTTTCTAGAAGTAGAGGGAAGATTTTTCAAGAGCACGAGAAGAGGCATTATGCGAACATACATGTATTTAAACCACTAATTATAAAAGGAAAGGGTGGTCATAAGAGAAAAAGTAGAAGCTCTCAAAGTAAAGGTTCAAATTTCCTCTTGATAGATCAATAAGATCCAAAAAATGACCTTTTTCATTACATAAGAGGAGCTAGTGAAAATAAGAGGATTGGCCAAGCCCCTTCTAAGAAACATGATAGCTTGGTCTAGGCTAATCTGCCTTGAGAATTGGGCAAGAAAGTATAGTTCCCCTATAGATTTGCATTTTCTAGTTTTGGGGGTTGGTGACTTGTTATAAATATTATATAGCACAAGTGCACGTTAATCACAAGTGTAGTATAAAATTCGGTAAGATCGAAGTCAATTTTTGTAGGGAGTTATATGAAGCAACATAGACATACTTTTAGATAAAAGTTAAAAAGTAAGAGATAAAAGTAAAGTAAAGGATAATTTATGTTTCGAAAGATGTAACAGACCAAAATCAAACACAATTAAGGGGAACACCTATCTAAAGACTATTGAAATAAGTGAGATTTATACTACGGATGATAAAATGAGTTTAACAAAAGGTCGAGGAGTATTCCCCACCTCATACTATCAAAACCTAAACGATTCTTATGATTGAAATCATAATAAAATGAGAATAAAATATTATTTTCAATAATCACGCATAAAAGGTGTCACTTAAACAATACGAAATGAAGATTTCAATATGTTATTGGACAAATGCATTGATGTTGGAGTAAAGTCTTAAAAATAAATAAGAAAAGTTAAAATCATAAGAAACTCAAATATCAACACATACACATATTTATTGGATTCAAACTCCAAACCTATCAAGAAGTGCAATAATCCAAGATGGGTTCATGATCCCAAACCAGGTAACTAAGCTACTCATAATAATAACAATAAAACACATAAAGTGGGTTTAACTAGAGAGAAAAAAGCCATTAAAAGGCACGATATAATACACAATAATTATATTAATAAATACGACAGTATTGATTGCGAACAAAACCAATTTTGATTGCTTACAATGATGTAAAAGGGTAAAGAGAAGCGAGGAAATGCAATAAACCCTAGGAGAGAGAAGAGAGCCAAAGTTTGAAAAAATATATCTTCCTATCTCTGAAATAAGATAAAACCAAGATAATTATAAACAGAATCCATTTGCTACTTATACAAAGTGGATTCAAAACCAAAAATCGAACCATTGAAACCACTAGGAGGTAACACCCTGTGTTTTTAATAATTAATTAGAATATTCGAGAAAAATAAATTTTTGAATTTAATAATTTTTATTAGTAAAATATGTTGGTTATAATATTAGAAGAATAAAACTTCAAGTGGAATTGAATTCAGAATTAAAATGGAGTTTTTATTATTTTTGCCTTATAGGCATTTGGTGGGAGAACTGTCTCCAGACTTGTAGGGTTGATCGATTGACCCTGGGAGTCGATCGATCGACTATGCCCAGATTTTGAGTCAGTGAGTTATTTTTTTGAGTTTGAGTTGGCTTAGGATTCTTAATTGGTATATAAGACTAATAATTCGTTGGGGGGGGGGGGGCATCTCATAATCACTTTTTTCACAATTTTTTCACGAGAGAACTCTTCCAAAAGTTTTTCCTCTCCTCTATAATCATCAACCTCCTACATAATCTAGTTTTTGTCACAAGTTTTGGAAGGATTAATTGGGGTTTAATCAAGTTTGTCAAAGAACACTTATTTGTTAATTTTTCGAGAGGAATCCAACCGTACAACCAGTTTTTCTTCAACTTAATCTCAGGCATGAATAATGTATTCATTTCCTTTAGTATTATGCTTTTTAAGTGTCGCCTAAACCTTTAATCATGTATTTTTTTTATTAAAATCAATTAGTAACTTAATTAGAGAAAGTGGATGATGATGCTGTAATTAGCACCACCAGGTAAAGTGTTGATAAGCTCAAACTTATGATAACAATGACAGCATAAGAGTATATATATAGTAGAATGGAGTGAGGAGAAGAGAATGAACACTAGTATATAAGTGGCTCATCCAATCTGGACTACGCCCACTATGACTGTGTGAGTAATATCACTAGATGAAGGCACTAATGGCTATGGATACAATCTCTCAAGCTTTCTTTCTCTACTGTGTAAAATGACAGAGTTTCAGCTAGTGTTGCAATTATGGATACTTTTTCAAGGTAGAGGATGACCTCTATATATAGTTCTTGGGGGTGTAATGTACCCCCCAAGCATGTAATGAGAATGTGCATGAGAATCGAACTAGTATGAGAGTGACACTTGGCCGATCTTAAGTAGATAATGATGACCTCAATATTCTCTCACGTGAAGGGAATGATTCGATTATAACTGATTTGTCCACATGTTCCAAACCTTACATGTGCTTGTAAATGCCCGGCCCTATGTCCTTGACTGATGTAACCTCGGCCTGGACGGGTACGAGGTTGGTGGAGTCAGATGTAATTGCTTTATCTTATCAATAATCGTGATGATCTCGGCCAGGAGGGTGAGGCTGAGGTTAGGTATGAGGTAGCTGTAACGTCAGCTGAGGCTGACGATGATGTTGGTAGATGATCAAGCCCATGAGACTTTGCTGACTTCGACTGGAAGTCAACCAAGGTTGGTATGTGAGGGGTCCGACCTTATAAAGACAACCTTGCTGATGGTTGTCATAAGCTTCCCGTCACCTTGGCTGTGAGATTGGTCGAGGTTAGTTACTCTGAGTAAGAGGGTGCACTTTGGGCTTATCAATCACCCCCTAGCCCTTAGTCACCTATGTGAGTAGGTGATTGAGGGGTATGCTAGGCTGAGTCTGAATTTCTTTTAGTGTCTTGGGGGTTGCAATGGTTCCCTGACACATATCACTCGTCAAAGTGAGAAGCGTGCTCCCCAAGATGTGATGATTATGATTGTGCCCCTTAGCTTTCCCTAGGGCAATGATGGGTCATTGGGACTCGTGCGTAATCATTAGGTAGGTTTAAAAACCTTTTCTTCTCTCCTTTTCTCTTTCTTCCACTTTTTCCCGCTTAAGATTTCTCTGCAACTATCAAACTTCCATTGTTGGCTGCCATTGAAGGTTTACTTCACTTCCTAACCTCTTCTTCCCTCATTTTTTACTTAGCCAAGTATTGTTTCTAACCTCTTTTCCATTTCTGGTCATTGTTTATTTTTCTGAATTTCTGGTGAAGTTTTCCAATTTTTAGCAAGGGTTTCCACCAGTGTTGGTGGTTATTAGGCTAGGATTGTAGTGATTAGGTGTTTTTGGGATAGTTGTAGGTAGCTCAGAGGTTGTTTTATCCATAAGCAACCCTTCTTTAGGTTCCCGATGAACCTCCAGTCACCTTATCCGGCGACCCTGTTCTTGAGAGTTCTTCATTTGAAACTCTCTAACTTTCCTTTTTTGATCTTGAGTTTGAGTTCTTTTAAATTGTGTACCTGTTTGTGGTTTGAGTCCTTCTAAGTGTAGTGTCATCTCACTTATGATCAGACCCTTGTACCAAATCATAGAAGAGTTCCCATCTCTTCGTGAGAAGACCTTCGAGAAAATTAGGCAAATAGAGCTAGCCCAAGAGGAAGCTCGTAGGGCTGAGGCCTTTCTTGTCAGACCCATATTTCCTCCACCTTTGAAGGTTATATACCCTAAGCCAGCCGACCATGCTAAGGCTCCTGAGGGTTCCATAACAGTGTTTGAGTCTGAGTCATCTTCCTCACACCCCATGTCTATAGACTCTTTTCACAAGGCTATAGATTACTCTCCTAGGCAGGGTGAGGTTCCTGAGGAAGCCAAGGTTTCAAGCCGTGCCTTCTATCACCAAGGTTCTATCACCTCACATAGGTCTTCTGATGTTGAAATCATAGGGACAAGTGTGGCATTACCACCTCCTATTGAGGCCACTCCCCTGTCGGCTGCCACTGGGGCCGAATTTGCTTAGAGGTTTCCTCGTGGTGCTCCAACACCTGCCCGGGCCCATGTTGTTAGGGATATTGATGACGGTGAGGAGAGTGATCTTGATACATCTGAGGCGACTGAGTATGAGAGTACCGTCAGTGATTACGACCTTCTTACTTTTAGGCACCTCTATTCCATAAATTCTTCCATCATCCTTAGGAAACCTCTAAGGGATAAGAGGTCTTTTGATGGCCGAGATGGAGAGATCTGCGTTTATGAGCAGATGTTCAAATTAGGCTTTCATCTTCCTATCCAGCCTTCCATTAGATTTATACTCTCCCATATAAATCTTGACCCTTCCCAGCTATCCCCTAATGTCTAGAGGGTTATGATTGGAGCCATCCCTCTTTGGAGGGTTGTCCACCACTCAGACCTTCCAATTAGGGCTTTCACTGGTTGTTATGTGCCCTTCTCTGCCAAAAACCACCCTAGCTATTACCACTTCTTAGCTAAGAAATAAAAGAAGAAAATTCTCTTGGTTACCCAAACTTCAAACCATAACTGAAAACCTCGGTATTTTTTTGCTTCTGGGGTATGGGAATTTGGTCCAAATGAGGCCTCTGTAACGTCGGTTCCAAGGAACCCTCTAAGATGGGGGAAGGTATCCTTTAGTGCCAAATCCTAACCTGGACTTAGCCAGGACAATTTCCAAAAAGTTGAGGACCTTCGCAATCAGGGCGAGCAGGGTCGTCTCATAAAATAAGAACATCTGATGACCCCTATTACCTCTCTCAGACACATTTGGGGGGTGGTCACTTGGGAGAGATTCCTAAGTCCTAATTTTTTTGAAGTTATACCTCTTACTTTTTATATCTCTAATTGACTAACTCAGAGACTTATCTTTTGCAGAGCGCCCTGAAGGCATATCAGACGACCTTTGGGAAATGTGTGCTCCCAGTCTTGTGAAGCTGATGGAGAAGAGGGGTGGAAAAAATGTACCCCCACCTGTAAGCAAGAAGAACGTCGGCACCTCCAAGGCCAATGCTACTAAAAATAAGAAGTCAACGGCCAACCCAGATCATACGAGGCAGAGTAAAGCTCTGGCTCGGGATCGTGCTATCCCCATCTCTATAAATGATGCCTTAGCTACTCGTCTAGCTCAGCTGAAAATATGTAATAGCCTCCTTGGACACAGTTTGAAGGTTGCCGATGCTATCGGGACAAT
Organism: Sambucus nigra; assembly: GCA_949130495.1. Lineage (NCBI taxonomy): Eukaryota > Viridiplantae > Streptophyta > Magnoliopsida > Dipsacales > Adoxaceae > Sambucus > Sambucus nigra. Next base: position 751,992,102 of record OX422207.1, on the reverse strand, counting down.
AATGACTGAAAAGGATAAGAATTTCTTACACTCTTTAGACGTCCCGTTGTTGGCCGAGTTCGCCCTCCATAAGTCAATCTAGGTACCAATTTTTGTTCATTTGATCATTTGCTCTTCAAAAGTGTAACCTCGGCTTTTTAGAAATTATAGCTCATATATTCTTACATCTGACCTTCTTAACCTAGGATTTTATGGCTCATATTTTCTAACATCTGATCTTCTTAACCTCAATTTTTATGGTTTATATTTTCTAACATCTAATCTTCTTTAGCAGGGTGTCTTGTCCTTCCATCGCCTCGTTAATTGGACTCTGAAGAGGATTCCCCTTATAGAGATGGGTCTGGAAGCTGAGACGGTTCAAGCCTCTTTGATTGCAGAGGTTGAAAGGATGAAGGGGGTTATCAAGCAGAGGGACAACAACATGTCCAAGCTCAAGAAGGACCATGACTTAGCCCTAAAGACCGAGGATGATGCCCTTCAGTCCAAGGTAGATGTTGCGGTCAGGGCTGTAGTTGAAGACGCTACTGAGAAGACCATTGAAGACTATAAGGTCTAAGATGAGTTTATCAGCTTTGGTTTCGAATACCTAGAGAGGGGTATCAAAGTTACTGGTAAATGGGTAGCCACCAAGGAAAAAGAGTCTAGAATCTTGATTGCTTCAGACTTTGTGGGTCTCAGCTTTGGAGATCCTCTTTTTGCTTAGGCCTTATAGGAAGTTGAGGAGGATGACACTACTTCAGCCAAGACTGCTCCCCTAGAAGTCACTGAGACTGAAGATGCTAACCATCATAATGATGGAGATAAGGTGACAAACGCCGACCGTGATGAAACCACTGTAGCTGCAGAGACAAAGGCCCTTTTTTGTGAATCTTTTCAAAGTTGTAATTTTGATTTCCCCTATTTGTATCTCTTATAGTCATGAACTTTTAATGAACCCTTGATGCCTCTGACTTGTAACTCATCTTTTTAATGATAGTCATTAGTCCAATCTTCTTTAGATTCTATTGCTTCATACGATGTTATGCTTGAATGTCTTACCCTCATAAATTTTCACCAAACTAATGATGTTTAAGGTCTGAGGTTACAATATAGTGATGTTTACCCTTATAAATTTTCACCAAACTAATGATGTTAAGGTCTGAGGTCACTATATTATGATGTTTCACCTCATATTTTCACCAAACTAATGATGTTTAAGGTCTGAGGTTACCATAATATGATGTTTCACCTCATACATTTTCACCAAACTAATGATGATTAAGGTCTGAGGTCACCATATTATGATGTTCCACCTCATATCTTTTCACCATACTAATTAATGTTAAAGGACTGAGGTCACCATATAATGATGTTTACACTTATAAATTTTCACTAAACTAATGATGTTAAGGTCTGATGTCACCATATTATGATGTTTTACCTCATATTTTCACCGAACAAATGATGTTTAAGGTCTGAAGTCACCATATTATGATGTTCCACCTCATATCGTTTCACCATACTAAATGATGTTAAAGGAATGAGGTCACCATATAATGATGTTTACCCTCATAAATTTTCACCAAACTAATGATGTTAAGGTCCGAGGTCACCATATTATGATGTTTTACCTCATATTTTCACCAAACTAATGATGTTTAAGGTCCGAGGTCACCATATTATGATGTTTCACCTCATTTTTTCCTAAACTAATGATGTTTTAAGGCATATAACAAAATTATCAGCACAACGTTGCTATCTTTTCATTAACATTGTCTTCATAAAATGATACATGTATTATAAAAAGAGCTACCACATTATAAGTAATATTTCTTCAAGTGATCGGCATTCCAAGGATTGGAGAAAGGTTCTCCTTCAAGATTTTCTAGCCGGTAAGTGCCAGGAACAACCTCATTAACTACCCTGTAAGGACCATGACAGTTTGGATGTAACTTATTTTCCTTTTGCCATATCTTCTTTAGGACTAGGTCTCCTACATATACAGGCCTTGATTTTAACCTTTGATTGTAGAATTTCACAGTTCTCTGCTGGTATAATACCTGTCTTATCTCTTCATCTTCTCTTATTTTCTTGATCAAATCAAGATCAAGTCTTCTCTCTTCCCCATTTCTCTGAGGGTCATAGGTCTGAACTCTGTGAGTGGGAAGTCCTACCTCTATAGGGATGACAGCTTTTGAGCCATGGGCTAATATAAATGGGGTCTCTCCCATTGGTGTCCTTGATGTCATCATGTAGGCCCATAACACGACATATACCTCCTCTGTCTATCTCCCTTTGGCCTATTCTAACCTCTTTTTTATTCCATCAAGGATTGTTTGGTTTGTGATATCAGTTTGACCATTTGCTTGGGGTCGTCCAGGAGAAGAGAAGAACTTCTTTATCCCTGCTCTTTCACAGTATTTCTTTAAGGAAGCATTCTTGAACTGGGTTGCATTATCTGAGATGAATGTGTTTGGAAGACCTTACCTGCATATGATGTTCTTCTAGATGAAATAGAAGGTCTTATGCTCAGTGATTATGATCATTCGCTCAACCTCTACCCATTTGGAGAAGTAATCAATTGCCACTATTAAGAATCGATAGTTGTTTGTAGCTCTTGGTAAGGGTCCTACTAAGTCAATCCCCCATACTAAAAATGTCCAAGGGGAGCTGATAGAAGTAAGAGGTTAGTTTGGCTGATGAGGGATAGTGGAGAATCTCTAACACTTATCACACTTCTTCACATAAGCAGCTGCATCTTTGTCCAAGGTTGGCCACCAGTACCCTTGAGTAATTATCCTCTTAGCCAGTAGCCTCCCTCTTATGTGGCTTGAATAAGAGCCCTCATTCACATCATATAAGATGTATGGGACCTATGAAGGGTGGACACATCTAAGGAGAGGGAGGAGGAACTCCTTTTTATACAAAACATCTCCTACAATTGAGAACTTGGCAGCTCTGAACCTCAAATTTCCCCTTTCTAATTTTAATTCTAGTAGGTCTCCCTTTCTAATGTACTTGATAAAAGGGTCCATCCATGAAGCTCCCATATTCAGGTTGAGGCAAGGTCTGTCAACCTCTTCTTTTTCAATGGTTGGCTTGAGCTGAATCTCAATGGGTACTATTCTTCTTATGTCCATCCTTGTTACTGAGGCCAGCCTCGCTAGTGTATCGGTTCGACCATTGTCTTGCTGAGGTATCCTCTTCATTTTTACTTCCCTGAATCTTTCTATCATCATTCTCGCCCTCTTCAAGCACTTGGCCATCCTTCAATCCTTATCCTCAAACACTCCCAGGATTTGGTTAACGACCAACCTTGAGTCACTATGCACTAGGAGTTGGCCAACACTAAGGGCTTTTGCCAAGGAAATACCTCCTTTTATTGCCTCATACTCTGACTCGTTGTTCGATGCTTTGAAGTTGAACCTCAGTGCATATTCCATATCGGTACCATCTAGTGCTGACACTATCAGCCCCTCTCCACTTTCGCTTTCACAAGATGACCCATCAACGAAGAGGTTCCAAAGATTTTCATTTGAAGAGAAGTTTCCCTCTAATAGGGTCCCTTGCTTGAAGAGGTACCTGTCCTCCTCATTCTCAACTATTATTTTTATGGCTTTGCTTGACTTAACCTCGTCCAGATCTTGGAAGACGTTTATGCATGGTTCATCATCAGCCTTTTGATTATTTTTAACCTCTGCCTCTTCCCAGGTAAACTCAGCCACAAAGTCTGCGAGTGACTGCCCCTTGATGGCAATCCTGGGTTGACAAAAAATGTCACATTCCCCCAACTCTACGGCCCTGGTCATCAGCCTGCCTAACTTCTCAGGCTTATGGAGGATCTGTTTGAGTGTGGAATTAGTGAGAATGACCATAAAGTGGGCTTGTAAGTATGGCTTCATCTTCCTAGAAGCATGTATCAAAGCATAGGCTAATTTTTCAATACGAGGGTACTTCTGTTCAGACCCTTGAAGAGCTTTATTATTGGAGTATATTGGCCTCTGCACTCCATCATCTTCTCTTACTATTGCAGCACTAATGGCAGACTCTCAGATAGCTGAGTATACATATAACTTCTCACCCAGAATGGGTCAAGTTAGGAGTAGAGGGGATCCGAGGTAGGACTTGAGCTCCTTAAAAGCTTTGTCGCATTCATCATCCCATTCGAAGGCCTTTCTAAGCACTTTGAATAAAGGAAAACACTTGTTTGTAGCTCTTGAGATAAACCTGCTAAGTGCAACAACTCATACGGCGTTTTAGCTAGTAAATGCTCGACCCTATGTCCTTGACTGATGTAATCTCGGCCTGGATGGGTATGAGTTTGGTGGAGTCAGATGTAGTTGCTTTATCTTATCAATAACCGTGATGACCTCGGCCAGGATGGTGAGGCCTAGGTTAGGTATGAGGTAGCTTTAACGTCGACTGAGGCCGATGATGATGTTGGCAGATGATCAAGCCCATGAGACTTTGCTAACCTCGACTGGCAGTCAGCCGAGGTTGGTATGTGAGGGGAGCGACCTTATAATGTTGATGGTTGTCATAAGCTTCCCGTCACCTCGACTATGAGATTGGACGAGGTTAGTTACTATGAGTAAGAGGGTGCACTTTAGGCATATCAGTGGACACTAATTATGGGACTGTTTTTATCAAATCTTTTAATCTGAATAATATTCATAACCCTTGGGTACCTAGGGTTGATGAGTAGATTTTGGATTTTATTGGTATAGGTTGCATGTAGAAAAACCTTGGTTTTGAATTAAATGAATTTTTGGGACATATAACTCAGGTAAATTGTGTAGAGATAATGAAATTGGAAATATGATGTATTAATGATGAAATCTCGGTGTATTTAATTTAAAATAATAAAATAGAAGTAATTGGGTGTTTATGACGATGTGATAATTAAATTAAGATTTAATTGAATTGGATTATTATGCATAATTTTATACGGTGATTAATTATGCTTGTTTGTGTGACTTATTGGTATTATTAAATTGTCATTGTGACGACGAGTTGTTAGGTATTTTTACTATCCCTATATTTTAGAATGCCTTCTAGGTATGGAACTAGTGGGTAGGCCTTTTGAAGATTTACGCCTTATAGGTATGGGACTAGTGAGGGTAGATTATTACGACTTTATTATGTCGGGGGTGGACTGATTTTTGATACTTTATCGTCATTACGCTAGCCTAGTCATGAGACTAAGTCGAGATTTATGTTAGAAACTCATCCTATACATAGGGTAGGATGTATTGGTGACTTGTGGACCCTTAGGTATGTGACTAAGGGATATTTTGAGGATCTCACGTCGATTAAAAGGGTGGGATAATTTGTTAATTATGAAATTTAGAAATTGAGAATTAATACCTAAGATAATAAAACGGGTATTAAAATATATTGGCGACATAATCGGTGAGGGCCGATAGTTTAAATGGGGCAACCGACATTTTATGTCGTGTCGTGTGTGGAACCTTGCCAATCAACAGGGGTCGACAGTTTAAATAGATCAGCTGGCATTTTGACGTGGGGATGTGTATTTTGGTGAAGAAATCACCCGCGACGGGAGGACCGTTATAATAATATATTTTGGTGGAAGAACCACCTAAGGCGGGGGACCGCCATATCTAATAATAAAGGAATAAGAATCATACATGTGGTGAATTTAATTAAATTAACAATTTGGGACTGTGGGATATTTAAAATGATATTGGTGTGATTTTATAAGAATCTTTGGGGGTGGTTAGTAATATACCTTTCTTGCGGTTAATTATCTCGTATTAATTAAATTACTCTATTGTGATATTTATTGTGTATAATTCTACTATCTGGGTTCACGGACCCTATTTGAGGGGAGTAGTGTGTATTCATGCTCGAGGCTCTGACCTCGTGCATTGACTAACGTTTTCAAATATTAGTGCTGGAGCGTCTGCATAGGATTTATTGAATATCGTTTGGAGGTGAAATGGAGTTTATTCTTTTTATCGCTTTACTTAGTTAGACTTTCTTTTCAGTTGTATTTCATCATGAGACTTCATTTGGGTTTTATTGGACACTCGGTTCCAAAGTTTTTATGGGCTTTATTCAGTTATTTCACTGGATTCAGTTGGAGATTATTCAGTTACATATTATTATAGATTGGATTTACTTTGAGTTTAGTATGGAGATGGACCTTTTATTGCTTAGTTGGATGGTTTATCTTTTGGGATTGATTATAATTTATCTCGTGGATTAATTTTATATGTCTCATAACTATCTCATGCTAAGATGGGCATTTTATTTACTCATGGCCGGCATAGTTTTGGTGGTGGTCGATGCCAGAATTAGGCGGGGTGTGACATACGAGAATTGGGTATCCATTGGTTGGGAGACAAGCCCGCTGGTTACAATCATAGGCATCTTCAGCATAACCGATCGACCACTGGCTTTGGACCGGTCGATCAGTCCCCTATTTTTGGCACAAATCCTCCTTTCAATTTAACACAAAAGGACTTCAGTAAAATGGTCATAAGTCGATCGTTAGTAACCATCTTGATGCACCCTCAGTGGCTACGTGAAAATAGCTCGAAGAGCTACAACTTTTATAAAGAGTTTGGGCATGAAAATCGAATGCTAAAATGACCAAATTTAACCCAAATGAGTAAGATGAATCCAATAATAAATTAGATAACCTAAGCCACTAAAATAATAGTCAAATAAAGAAAAAAGATCTGAAAAATTGAGAAGAAAACACAAAATCTGTCAAACCTAGGGTTTAAACTCTAATCTTGAAAAATCCCAATGCAAATGCAATTATATCTCCAAATCTACTAAGGAATCTTAATTCTCGGGAAAAATGACACCAAAAATAGCTCTTGGAATGAAATAAAAGTGAAATGATCCATTCATCTTTTAATTTAAACCCTCTTCAAACTTTCTGAGAAGTCCGTGCAAATAATAAAAAAGTGAGACTTGCATACACCTACCATGCATATAGTTAAAAAATTTATCCATGTGAACTACTTTCTCTAAAATGTACAATTAGGACAGGACCATGTAGTCGTGCAAATGGTAAAGAAATTTAATTGTGAAAATTCTAATAGACATAAGTGAAAGTTAGGGAATACACTTTATAAAATGACTTAAATACCCAAACTCTCAAAATATGATATGAATTTATGAAAATTCATTTTAACATTGTAGCATAAATTTTGAGATAAAATGCATTAATGACATAGTTTAAGAATATATTTAACACAAACATTAATCACTCAACAACATAGTTCAAAATCCCAATTGAATCAAATCAATCAACTATTGTATTTTAATCTTGGCATAATCTTGAGAAAATATAAGTTATTAAAATAAAACAAATGCACATAATCAAACAATATGAATTACAATCTGTGAATACAATTATCATTTCATTCATATCCGTTTAGTATCTTCAAAATGGTAGATTATAACAATGCAATATCCCCCCTATAATGTATAAGCCTTAAGTATATACTAAAAGATAGTCGTACAAAAAATTCTAAAAGCCAAATCTTATCTTTCTTAACTTGAGTTTATAGAACTTGGTTATAACTCTTTTCATCATAAAATGGATTTTTCTATGGAGATTGTTGATGTAAAAAATTAGATCACTCTAATAATTCAATCACAGATAAATAAATGAGACAAAAGATTTTAAAGTGGTTCAGCCTTAGAAGAATGGCCTACGTCCACTGTTGTTGTATTGCTGAATGTTTGGGAATTCTCGATTACAAGAAATTTCATTCTAGATTCGGTCCCTTTACAATGAGGATTGTACAATGTATTTATAGCCCTGAGGCTGTAATGTGAAAGGGTAATACATTAAATGGTATACATATGAAAGGGCAATACATTTAATGCCCTTTTTGCATGTGCGTCTGAATGATAAGCATTTAATGAGCAGTGAAACTGTTGGTATCTTGCTTCGAGGTGTAGCTCGGACCGCCTGAGCTGCTCGGACCGCTTGAGCTTCTTGGTGCTAAAGAGTTCCTCGGAGAGGTATGTTCCTCAGAGCGTATGAGTTCCTCGGAGTAACATGGTTCCTCGGAGCGTGCGATCATCTCAGAAGTGCTTGTTGTTGCCGTGTAGATAGCCACGTGTCTTCATATGATTGGTCCATGTCAGCAGATTAAATTTGGTATCAACAGAAGCCCCCAATGTTTCATAGTTCAAAATTTGAGGAGTATGGAACATTCTTTCTCGGAATATGGTAGCTTTAAATAGTCTTCCTGATTTTTAGGAGCGTTTCCCTTGTTTTTATTTCTCCTTCCCAATTCGTAGACTCATGATTTTTTGGACTTTTCTGCGTGCTTCGATTCCCGGGTCACTTTTCATCTTTTTAGCCGCTGTTGTCCGCTTTGATTCCCGCGCCATTTTTCATCTTTTTAGCCACTGTTGTTCGCTTTGATTCCCGCGCCACTTTTCATCTTTTTAGCCGCCGGTAACGTAATCATCCTTTTTTGTAATCATTACTCCACCATTTCCCAAGGTAAGGTATTTAAAATTCACAGACACTCCTATCGTCTTCTACCTTTTCAAATTTTCATCTTTGAGTTTTACGTCGTCTCTTCCTACTCTCTTGTGCGTTCATCTTTTCCGTCGTTCGTTGTCAGCAGATCCAAACTTTCCTGTAAGATCTTCTTCCTTCTTCTTTATTTCTTTATTCACCATTGTTTACCCTGTTAAGTCTCTTGAGAAGTTTCGTTCTAATTTCTCCATTCCCTCTTGGGTTGTCTTGGAAGAGCTTTCTGAGCCTTCTGATTATTTCAATTTGGCTCAGGGACATTGGTTCCCCAGTCTCTTTTTTGCTGAATGTGGATTTTCTTTTCCACCCAATTCCTTGTGTCTGGAATTCTGTCAGTACTTCGACGTTGTTCCTGCACGAATAGCCCCCAATACATGGAGAATAGTTAATGGGGTGCATAGATTAAATCAAATGCATGGAACTCGTATAGGAATCCTAAAAATCATGTTTTGCTATAGATGGGCCGTTAATGATAATATTTTTTATTTAAAACTAGATTTTTAAATAGAGCCTTAGTAGTCAATCTCCCTGATGCCAATAGGGATTATTTTGAGCATGGGGTTGTCATAAAAAAATGGAAACACCCTCCATTAACTGGAGATGAGGTTTACCAGGGTCCCAGATGCCCTCCTTATGGCAATGGGATAGGTTATTTTCATTTTATTTAATTTATTTTGAAATCATGTTTCTTTTGTGTTTGATAAAATGTGCCACTGATAACAATGTTTATTTATTTGCAGTTGATAGCAAGAGAAAGTGCCTAAGAGAAGCAGATGTCAATATAAGGCATTTGAAACTTATCTGGAGTCTGCATCAAAGTGTTGTCGACGAGCACATTAGATCAGCTTCGTATCTGCTCCAGTACAAGAGCTACACCACTTCTTTCACTGCTCATCTAGTGATAAGTGAATCAGAGCCAGTACCAGCTTCCACCAGCTCATTGCCTAAATCTCATATTCCTTTAAGTGAAAGGATGAAGAAGAGACCCTATTTGATAAGACTGCCTCCGGTTCTTGGGAGGCAAAAAGGAGTAGGATTGATGTCCCAAAGGAGGGGACGAAAAAGAATGATGCAGCTCCTCTAGTTGCTTCTGCTAAAGTTACTGAGAAGGTTGCTGAGAAGCCCGCAGCGGCTCTGAGCAGGTCTGCTGCTCCTGGATAGGTGATTGTGATATCACCGACCAAGGGTTCTTCCTTGGTTGAATCTGTACCTGTTCCCCCGAGGAGGCTGAAGAAGAGCTCCTCGGTCAGTTTGGCTGACACCATTACTTAGCCCCCAGCTGTTGGGGCTGGAGTTCCCACTTTTTCCCCCCGAGCTCTGCCATGAGCTCGGTAAAGTCATGGATTATTCCCGAGGTCCAAGGTACTGAAGAAAACCTTACTCGGGATATGGTCACCTCGCTAGCTGCTCGTCACCTTGCTTTTGTAAGTCTCTTTACTTTCAATTTTTCATATTTCCTTTGTCATTCCTGTTTCTAACTTGCTTTCTTTTTCTATTCTCAGTTGACGAGCTGCTTCAATACAATCCTGAATAAGGATGAAGCGATTAAGGCTTCTTGTTCCTCGTCCAGTGTGGAGGGAGCTCTGGGTGAAGCTACCAAGTACCTGGCAGATTCTCGCCAGAAATATGATGATGACAAAGCTGTCTGGGAGAAGAAGCTTGCCTCTTCCGAGCAAGAAAAGGCTCGAGCTGTTGATGCCTCTAAGGAGTTTGAGAAGAGAATAAATGCCCTGAAGATGGCAAATAAGGAGCTTGAGGAGAGGCTCAAAACTGCTGGAGAGTTTGAAGATAAACTCAAAGCTGCCGAGGAGGAGTTGGCTCAACTTCGAGAAGCAGGTCGGCAGAAGGAGGAAGCAGAAAATAAATTGAAAGCTGCTGAGAACCTGCTGTCCGAGAAAATTTCCTCGGAGAAGCTGAAGAGGAAAGCTGCTGTGAAGAAGTCCTTCAGCTCTGGTTGGAACAAGGGGTTGGCTGCCATGGTGTCGCAAGTAGACTATGGCAGTCTCAAATACTTTAGGGATGGATGGGTTGTTGCCCTTCAGGAAATGAAGGTCGACGAGTCCTCCGAGCTCTTTCAGAGACATATCCTTGGTCCCCCTCCAACTCCAGAAGAATTAAAAGAGGACGAAGCTACCTGTAAAGAGTCTTCGATGGTGATGGGAGATCGTGCCCTAACCATCCAGCCTGTTGCCGAGGAAAATCAGCGCATCATTTCTTCCTTCGAGAAACTGCCTACTCTACCCGAACAACTATCTCTTCCCTCCGAGCAACCTGCCTCTTCATCCCAGCCTCCCGAGAAGATTTTGGGAGATAGGGAAAAGGTTTAGTGTTGTTCGGGTTTCTCTTTATTTTGTTTCTCTTTATCAAATGTAACTCAGAAGATGTAACTCTGAATTATGATCTAATAAAACTTAAACTTTTTGCATACTGTTGTCTATCTTTCATTTATACTCTGCTTATTCTTCTTATTGATGATTTCTCTTCTTTATCTGCTAGTTTCTGGCCAGGATGGAACTGCTATCTCCCCATGACACAAAGTTGCTACAACAATGCAATGAGTACTTTAAGGCTGGTCACACAGACTTGAGTGCTGCATAAGTTGCCGACATCCTTGGTCATGATGCTTCAGAACAGGTAGTGGAAGCATATCAATATCTAAAGTGTCTGCTTGATCGGGCTGTAGCCAATAACGTTGCCTATTATGAAATGATCAAGGATCTTCAAAGCACCATCGAAGACCTTCAGCTTCAATACAAAGAATCCACTGCCTTGTTGTATGAGGGGTATGAGAAGAAGTACCAGCAGATCATTGCCGAAAAGGGCTACGAGAAGCTTTTTGCTGGGTACGATGTAAGGGAGAGAACCTTGAGAGGCGAGATCGAAGAATGTAGACAGATTGCTGAGTTGCTGGAAAAGGAAAACAACAACCTGCAAAAGGAGCTGTCACAACTGAAGTATGCAGCTTCCACTTCTAGTGCCTTGATCCCAGTGACCGACGAGGGATTTTCGTTCTTAGAGGTTGAGAACGCTAATTTAAGGTAAGAGTTGGACACCTTGAGGAGGTCGGGCCCTTCCACATCTTCTCGGGGATGAGCAAGAGCTCCTCGGGTTCTTGTCGAGGAATAGAGGACTCAGTCTGCCTTAGAGAACCAGGCCTTCCAACTAATGTCGAAGAACCAGGCGTTGTCTGATATGCAAAAGAAAATTAGGGACCTGGAAAAATAGATCTTCGCGCAGAAGTCAGTTTTGGAGAATAAGGAGCTTTTCATCAAGAATCTCCACGAGCAGCTAGAAAGGCTAACATATCAATTCCACAAATAGCCCAGGGAGTTCTGGATGGCTGGATACAACGAAGTACTATTCCACCTGGACGATCGTATCCAGAATGCCAACAATGAGGGCTACAAACAAGGCTGGCTGAATGCCTTAGGTGTGTTGAAGCTCGAACAAGGTCATTATCTGTGGGACTATCATGATCCCGGGTTGCTTGACTTGCCTGCGACACCATACAATTCGGACATGGATTGGATCCCTGCTCGGGCCATTCCTCGGAGCTTAATTTCAAAGTTTTTCGGTGACTACAGTTTACATTCTCAAATCGAGGTATCTCGTCCCGAGCATCTTTTAGATCGACCATCCGTGATGAATACAAGGATGTTGAAAGATCTTAATTTCATCAATTCTCCTCTGTCTTTAAATGATCCGCCTGCTGGCGAGGAAACTGTGTCAAAAGCAGAGGGGAAGATACCAGTAGAATAGGAATTTTTGATGTAATAGTTAGTATACATTTAAATATCAATGTACTTGTAATTTATTTTGAATTCAATGAAAAACTCTCATTTCGTTTGCAAATCTTGGTTGATATTGTCTTGTAGTTATCAAACACTTTATATTTGCGTATATATGTTAAAAAGATAACAATATTGTGTTGTTTGTCAACCAACTCAGTAATAATTAAAAAATTACAAGTATCAGTACTGTTGCTCGATCAATTAATAATAAAGTAATGAGTATAAAAATGTTGTTTAAAATTTTTCCATCCATCCAAAGTTGTTAAATTATGCTTGTCGACCAACTACAGTTAGTGCGTTTTTATCCCCGACCAGCCATACTTGGTAGATTTTTTTATAAAATGTGTCCGACTAACCAAGGTCGAAAATTCTTCTTGTCGACCAACTACAGTTAGTGGGTTTTTATCCCCGACCAGCCATACTTGGTAACTTTTGCACTTTCTGGAATAATCTTACCTCTCAACCAACATAAGTTGGCATTTTTGAGAATATATGTACCTCCCGACCAACATAAGTTGGCATTTGTAAGAATATTTTGTTTCCTAGCCAAACAGGTTGGCATTTTTAGGAATATTTCGTTTCCTAGCCAAAAGGTTGGCATTTTTAGGAATATTTCGTTTCCTAGCCAAACAGGTTGGCATTTTTAGGAATATTTTGTTTCCTAACCGAACAAGTTGGCATTTTTAGGAATATTTTGTTTCCTAGCCAACCGAAGTTGGCATTTTTAGGAATATATTGTTTCCTAACCAACCGAAGTTGGCATTTTTAAGAATATTTTGCTGAGCAGTCTGAGCAGCTTTGCCGAGTAGTGTGTAGCACTAGTATTCCCTGAAAAATTCTCAATAAAAAGGAGAGACTTTGGCAGAATATCTTCGTTTTATTCATACTGATGGAAATGCGTTACATATACATCACTGATAATACTTGCGCAGATGCTCTGCGTTCCATGCATTCTTAAACTCCTCGCCTTCTAAAGTTGTTATTCGATAAGTTCCTGGTCGAACAACTTCTGTAACTCGGTATGGTCCATGCCAATTTGGCTCCAGTTTGTTGTGCTTTTGAATTACCTTCTTCAGCACGTAGTCTCCTTCTTTCAGGTCGCATTTCTTCACCCTATTGTTGTAAAACAAAGCTGTTCGCTGCTGGTAAGCAGCATTTCTAATGGCTGCTTCTTCTCTAACTTCCTCGAGCATGTTTAAATCCAGCCTTCTCATTAAGTCGCTGACAGGGGAATTGAAATTCAGTACCCTGTGTGTTGGGAGACCCAACTCGGCAGGTATAACGGCTTCACTTCCGAACGCCAGCATATATGGTGATTCTCCAGTTGCTACTCGGGGAGTAATTCGGTAAGCCCAAAGTACTGATTGTAACTCGTTGATCCAATTTGCTTTTGCATCATCCGGTCTTTTCTTCAAGCCATTTAGCAGCGTTCTGTTTGTCACTTTAGTTTGTCCATTTCTTTGAGGATGGCCTGGTGCTGAGTGGACCTTCAAAATGTTTGACTGATGACAATAGGCGACAAACTCCTCGTTATCAAATTGTGTTCCATGGTCTGTGATGAAGGCATGAGGGAGACCATATCGGCAAATGATGTTATTCCAAACAAATTGGTACACCTTCTCGTACGTCATGTCAATGAGTGGCTCAGTTTCTACCCACTTAGTAAAATAATCCACTGCAATGATGAGATACCTGAACCTTCCTCGGGTCGTTGGCAGTAGTCCAACCAAATCTATTCCCCACATGGAAAATGGCCAAGGGGAAGTTATGGGTGTCAACAATGCTTGTGAAGTTATTCGGATGGAGGAGAAGCACTGGCACTTGTCACACTTCTTAGCATAGGCTATACAATCAGCCCTCATCGTCGGCCAGTAGTATCCCTGCATCATCACCCTTTGCAAAAGTGTCTGACCTGCTACATGTGCTCCACAAGACCCTTCATGGATTTCTTCAATCAATTCTTTCACCTCGGAGGGATGTACACATCTCTGCAAACCTGCCATAATTCATCATCTATATAAAACACCATTAGTTAATACATACCGAGTAGCTTTAAACTTTAATTTCTTGGCTGCGAGCCTGTCAATTGGCAATTCTCCCTCCCGATATACGCCCTGATGGGATCCATCCTAGATGGTCCTAAATTAAGGGTGATAAAGTTCATCGTTAGATCTTCATCTATACTCCGATCAGCTAACACTTCAATTGGGATTGTTCGTCGTAGCTCGATGCGAGTAGCTGATGCTAGTCGAGCTAGGGCGTCTGCTCTCGCATTCTCCATTCTTGGTATTCTGACCAGCTGAATAGCGATAAATTCTGACACCAGCTCCTTTGCCTTTGCATGATATCTGATCATTAATTCTCCTCTAACTGCATATACTCCCATTATTTGGTTTAAAATCAATTGAGAGTCACTGAAGATCACAACCTGTTGCGCCTCCATAATTTTTGCCAAGTTAAGCCCTGCAATCATGGCCTCATATTCAGCCTCATTGTTAGAAGCTTTGAATTGGAAACGCAAGGCGTATTCCATATCGACCTCGTCCGGAGTGCTCAAAACTATCCCCGCGCCACATCCTCCAGTGCAAGATGAGCCATCTACATATAGCCTCCATATAGGTAACTCGTCTTTAAATTTCTGATCAGTCAGAGTTCCTCGGTGAAATATTTGCTGCTTCATTTCCTCCTCAGATTTTTCTTGCTCTTCGTCGATCATTTCTTCTTGCCCTTTTACCAATCGGAGTTGGTCTGACCTCGAATTCAATGATCCTGTAACATCCACTTGCCCTTTTACCAACCGGAGTTGGTCTGAGCTTGTGTTTGTTGATCCTGTAACATCCACAGATTGATAAGCGAGCAACTTTTATTCCTCGTCCGGAGTGCTCACAACTTTCCCTACATCACATCCTGTAACATCCACACGCCCTTTTACCAACCGGAGTTACTCTGAGCTTGTAATTGTTGATCCTGTAACATCCACAGGTTGATCAGCGAGTAAATTTTATTCCTTGGTGGTATCAGGATAGGTGAACTCCGCTATAAAATCTGCTACAGCCTGCCCTTTTAATGATGATCTGGGTTCATAAATTATGTCATATTCACCGAGCTCTATTGCCCAGTACATCAATCTCCCTGATTTTTCTGGCTTATGAAGGGCTTGTCTCAATGGCGCATCAGTATATACTACTATAGTGTGATCCTGGAAGTATGGTCTCATTCTCCTACTCGCCTTAATCAGCGCCAGTGCTACTTTCTCCAACCTTGGATATCTGATCTCTGCTCCTCGAAAGGCCTTACTTGTGTAGTAAATTGGCTTTTGTACTCCATTCTCCACTCTGATCAACGCCGAGCTAACTGCATTCTCAGACACTGTAAGGTACAAATACAATTTTTCTCCCATCACCGGCCTGGACAACAGTGGAGGTGCTCCCAAGTATTTTTTCAAGTCTTGAAGAGCCTTCTCACATTCATCATTCCAATCAAAAGTCTTTCTAAGTGTCTTGAAGAATGGGAGACATCTATCAGTTGCTCGTGACACAAATCTATTGAGTACCGCTACTCGTGCTGTGAGACTCTGTACTTCCTTCTTCGTCGTTGGAGATCGCAGCCCTAATAGAGCTTTGATCTTTTCAGGATTTGCTTCAATGCCTCGTTGATTAACAACGTACCCGAGAAACATGCCTTCTCGTACTCCAAAGATGCACTTCGTCGGGTTCAGCTTCATTTGATATTTATCTAGTTGATCAAAAGTCCGACTTAAGTCAACTAGATGATCGGTAACTTTCTTGCTTTTCGTCAGCATATCGTCAAAATAGACTTCCATATTATCATTGATTTGTTCAGCAAAGACCTTGTTCATCAGCCTCTGATATGTCGCACCTGCATTTTTCAAACCAAAAGGCCTAACATTATAACAATGAGTTCCCCTAGGGGTAATGAAAGAAGTACTCTCCCTGTCTTCAGGTTTCATTTTGATCTGATTGTAACCAGAATAAGCATCCATGAAGCTCAGTAACTCGTGTCCCGAGGTAGCATCCACCAGTTGATCAATTCGGGGCAATGGAAAGTGATCCTTTGGGCATTCTTTGTTGAGGTCGGTGAGGTCTACACACATCCTCCACTTGTTGTTCTTCTTCTTTACCATCACCACATTAGCTAACCAATCTGGATATTTAACATCTTCAATGAAACAAGCTTTCTGGAGCTTCTCGACTTCCTCCTGTATAGCTAGATTCTTCTCGGGACTGAATACTCTTCTTCTCTGCTTCACAGGCTTGATTTCCTTATTCACATTGAGCTCGTGACATAAAAAGTTTGGGTCTATCCCAGGCATATCTTCATGACTCCACGCAAAATTTTGTCTTCCGCTTCTAAGGAAAGTTATCAATTCCTGTTTTAATGAGGCTTCCAACGATGAACCAATTTGAGTAATTCGCTCAGGATGCTCGTCGTCCAGAATGATATTTTCAGTAGCTTCCACCACTTGACCCTTCACGAGTTGTGACTCATCTCGAGGATCCAGTGTTTTAATTTCTGCACCTTCATCCATTTGATAGGTAGTAGTCTTTTTCTTTGATTCTTCCAGTTCTTCTTGCTCGGCGGATGGATAATAGCATTCTCGAGCTACTTTCTGATCACTTTTCACAACTCCTACTCCAAAGTTTGTTGGAAATTTTAGGCACTGATGCACTGTAGACGGTACAGTCTCGAACTTCTTCAATCCTACCCTTCCCATGATGATATTGTACGATGATTGGACATTCTTATCCATCATGAAGAAAAGTATTCTTTCTTTCCGACAAGAAGACCACGTACCCATGAATATATCCAACTTGATCGTCCCAAGTGGAAATACTCTCTCGCCAGCAAAACCGATGAGGGGTCTGTGGTAAGGCTCTAGTTGAGATAGCTTTAGATTTAAACTATCGAAACACGAGTAGAACATGATGTCCGCCGAGCTACCATTGTCGACTAGCACTCTTGAAATCATTACCTCCTTCATTCTCATCTTGATCACCAGCGGGTCATCATGAGGATATAGAACACCTGCAAGGTCGTTCTTTGAGAACCCAATGACCAACTTCTCCTTGTTCACCTTTCTCGGGCGATCTTCCTCAGCTAGATTTATTCGCTGAATATACGAGCAAGCTTGAGCCTCACCGAGGTAAGCTTTCCTTTCTCCAGTAAGGTCTCCTCCGCCTGCATCTCCTCCTGTAATGACATTACAATCAAATAACCCAAAGCGTATTGAAAATACCTCTCGTTCTGGTTGCCTCGGTTTCTTGGGAAGATCGGGGTCATCCTCTAGATCAACTTCATGGTTTCTCTTCTTATTTTCCTCTACTCGACGAGGAGATCTAGACCTCTCTCTAGTTCGGTCGTTGTTTCTTATTTCACCTCCCCGATCAACATACTCCGCTAGCTTTCCTCGTCGGATGAGTGTTCCAATCTCATTCTGAAGAGTAATGCAATTTTTGGTCATATGGCCATGATCCTTGTGGAACTCGTAATATTTTTCCCTATTCCTCGTGTCAGGGTCTGCCTTTATTTTCTTTGGCAAGTTTAACTCCTCGCTGTTCTTAATTTCTTCCAGGACGTGGTTGATATTTACCTTCAAAGGTGTGTAATTATCAAATTTCCTCAAGAACTCCCATGATGACCTATTTTTGGATTGTTTGTCACCACCATTGTTCTTATGTTCTTTCTTCTTAGCTTTATCACCTTCCACCTTGGTTTCTTTGGCGTCCATATTCTTCTTCGCAGACATAGCCTCCTCGGAATTCATAATCTTGGACGCTTTTCCCATTAGGTCCGACATGGTTCGAGGTGAATCTTTGGCCAAAGTGTAGTACAACTTATTTGGCAGCAGTCCACTCATCAAAGCGGTAATCCCCATCTTCTCCTCATAATCAATGACTTCGAGTTTCTCGTTATTAGAACGAGTTATATAATCTCTGATACTCTCACCAGCTTTTTGTCTAACACTTAACAAATGTGCTACTCGTTTAACTGGTTTTGCTCCAAAGTAGAAATTCCCAATGAATAATTCGGCCAGTTGAAGAAAAGTTGAAATCTTACCCCGAGTAAGATTATTATACCATATTTGAGTAGATCCGGTAAGTGTTCCCGAGAATGCTCTGCATCTTATCTCATTTGGGACAGCATAGATGTCAGCAGCAGCTTGGTATTGATCTATATGAAGGACAGGGTCAGTCTTCCCATCATACTTGGGAGTCACAACAGGTGCTTTGAACTTTGATAGTGTTGGAAAATCAACAATATCCTGGACAAAAGGTGTTCCTCGGACAAAGGTTCGTTGTAGAGGGTTCTTGGCCTTAGACAATTCTCCTAATCTATCCTCCAGCCTCTGAATAGATACTTTCCATGCATAATTTCCTTCCTCGGGCTTATTGGTTCGAGCAACTGATCGCGTTGAAGTGGCTTCCTGGGATTTATCTCGACGAGCAGCTGGTCGATCATAGGATCCATCTTGACGAGCAGCTGGTCGCGACTGGGCAGATCCTTCCCTTAAGTTTGATGGTCATCGAAAGCTCCTCGACGCTGCATTAAGAGGACCTTTATTCCTCCTAGGTCCTAATCGATTGAAAGGAGAAGCCCTACTTAATCTTTCCAATGCGCTGGTCCTTTTCGGGGAGAGGGTGATACGTTGTTCAGTATCTGTGGCTCGCACTGACGAAGTTCGTCCAGGTTGATAAGAAAAATCTTCAGATTCCTCATTGCATTATGAATTAGTTCGCCTAGTACGAGAAGAAGGCGCACGGGTATTTCTTTGAATGCTTCGTGGTCCGAAATGGGCTGATGCACCGCCATGGAGGGTTTGGATGAGTTATCGCATCGTTTCTTGCATGACGGTCTGGCCCTGAGCCAGATTTTCCATTATTCCAGTCAGATCTGGAATAATTGGTGGAGCATATGGATTTGGAGGGGTTCCAGAATTTCGATTGCTAGATTCAGGAATATCAGCCATTAGTAATGGATTGTTTTTGATGAAAAAATGATATTACCAGTCATTTTTCCACAGACGGCGCCAATCTGTTGATGTAAAAAATTAGATCACTCTAATAATTCAATCACAGATAAATAAATAAGACAAAAAATTTTAAAGTGGTTCAGCCTTAGAAGAATGGCCTACGTCCACTGTTGTTGTATTGCTGAATGTTTGGGAATTCTCGATTACAAGAAATTCCGTTCTAGATTCGATCCCTTTACAATGAGGATTGTACAATGTATTTATAGCCCTGAGGCTGTAATGTGAAAGGGTAATACATTAAATGGTATACATATGAAAGGGTAATACATTTAACGCCCGTTTTGCGTGTGCGTCTGAATGATAAGCATTTAATGAGCAGTGAAACTATTGGTATCCTCCTTCGAGGTGCAGCTCGGACTGCCTGAGCTGCTTGGACCGCTTGAGCTTCTTGGTGCTAAAGAGTTCCTCGGAGAGGTATGTTCCTCGGAGCGTATGAGTTTCTCGGAGTAACATGGTTCCTCGGAGCGTGCGATCATCTCGAAAGTGCTTGTTGTTGCCGTGTAGATAGCCACGTGTCTTCATATGATTGGTCCATGTCAGAAGATTAAATTTGGCATCAACATCAATATTCATACACATTTTTGCAGACACCTATCGATGATACTATAAATAAAATTCATGAAATATCACTAATAATATCCATTTTCATTTTAAACTATGTATCATCAATAAACTCCATAAAATAAAAATGTTCACTCGACTATCTAATAGGCCATAGAAACTTTTTAAAGAATTAATCAATATTAGATCTTGGGATTTAATTATGATTTAAAATCAATCACTCATGCAAGCCACGTGACAAAAAATCATATGATCCATGTGATATGTGAGTGCATGTGTTAAGTGAAATCATAACCAAATATTTCAACAAACTTTAAATATCATGATTTTATTGTGAACTCTAACATATAATTGAATAAATCGTCATTTGCACCAAATACTTAAGGATCAATGTTTAAATCATCATTCAAATTAAGTTCATACAATAAATCAATGAATACATATATATTAACTAAACATCACAAAAAGAATAAATTGAAAATCTTTTTGGATTTTTAAGAAAGAATAATTCAATATGTACATAGATACTAAGTAAGGACGGTAACATATGATGAATGCATAAAGATGCATAATAGAAGAAAATCCTCACAAAAAATATGAAAACTATCCACATAATGTAATGAATATAACTCACCCATAATAGGATCCAATCCCAAACAAATCAAGGAGTACCTAGGATGGAGACCTACACACGAAAAACCCTTGGTATCCTATGAAAATTACTAACCTAGGTAATGAGGGGTGGTGCGTCTCTCGGATCTTTGGGAGGAACAAAGACAACTTCCTTTTTTACAACTTTACTTTGAGGTTAGTAAACCTCAACTTTTGTTCTAAGGGATTTTCTTGGCATACATTTAGCAATGTTAGGTATCCATCTCTCTTTAGTAAAATGAATCATGTTCCTTAGAATGTGAATGTTATTTGTAGGTCTACGAATATCTCTCCTAAGCTCTCATATTTAATTGGCAACCATATCAACCCTTCTCATCAACTTGTTAATTTATCTTCTAAGTTCAACAGTATCTTCATAACGTTTCTCCTATTTTGAAAAAATATAGCATCTCTATCTAAAAACCACCTACAAGTTTGGTTCTAATGTCCATCTAGCCTAAAATAAGAACAATAATATGCATATCTCCTAAACATATGTATAAGTTCATGAGCTTAGGCCTGTAAACGGATCGAATTCGGACCGGATCAGGAAAATCCAAATCCATATCCATTTATGTTAAACGGATACGGATCCGATCCGTTTATTAATCGGATCGGATCAGGCAAATCCAAATCCATATCCATTTATGTTAAACGGATTCGGATCAGATCCGATTATCCGTTTATGTTAAACTTGATTTGCAACATTTTTATTTTCAACTCATATTTCATAAATTTATTTTGCAAATGTTCCAAAAAATAAATAATGAAATAAAGAACTATTATAATAAATATTTAAAATATTTTTAATACAATATATATTAATTTATATATATTATAAATATTATATATATATATATATATATATATATATATATATATATATTAAAAATATTAATCGGATTGGATTATTAACGTATCGGAGTATATGAATCCAAATCCGCTCCATTTAATAAACGGGTAATAGGGTAATCGGGTAATCGGATAATCGGATTTTAGGTATAATCCATATCCGCTTAAATGAATCGGGTTCTAATTCGGATTTGGATAAAATCCGATCCATTGACTACACGAGCTCTCCTTTCATCTTTAGGAAGTCTGTTCCTCTTAAAGAAAAATTACGTAGTGTGATTGTTTTTCCCACAAAAGAAACAACCATAGATACTAGACCTAGATGATGACGTCGACGCAAGATATTTTTTCTTCATTTTTTGATTTTTTGCCTTATTTATGTTCTTTTCTCAAGTAGATTATTTAACTTTTGATTTGAATCAAAATTCTTATTTTTCATTAATTAAACAAATCCAATACCATGCTTCCATTCTTCGTGTGACCATGTTTCAAAAAAACATTATCAAGACACTTACTATTTCAACAAAGTTTGTTTTTAAATATCTGGCATGTGGAAGTTCAATATCAAGATTTTTAAAATTAAACTTTAAATTTTGTTTTTGAATCTTAAATTCAACTTTCTCTTTCACAAGAATCCTATTTCCCTTTTCAAAGGTTCAATTTCATCAAACATACGATCAAGTTTTTGTTTAAGTTTTGAATTATCTAATTAAACACTTTCAATCCTTTCATATTTTTCATTTTCTTCAAATTGAGTGGATTTCATTTTGTCGAAGGCTTTATGTTTTCTTTATTAAGTTTAAATGAATCTTGGTAAATCTCCTCAAAGGACTTATATATGTCTTCGATTTTGTCACCGCTCTTATGAACTTACTTGCGTGACCCAACACTACTACAAGATGAGGAATCACTAAGAGACCTATTACAAGACTCTTTTATCCTATTTTTTCTCACAACATCATCAAAAGACATACTCTTTCCATGAGACTTTATTATTTTTCCAATCTCACCATGAATGCAGTTTCACTCTAGCATTCATAACTAGAAGAACTATCATCTAAATCACATTTTGAGTCACTCAGACTTACCTTATTGACTTTCTTGAGAGTCTTTGCCATTTTCTTGGATTTTCAAATACACTGGAAACATATTCATGTGCTTTACTACACCACCACATCCAAAGCACCTATCCTCTTCTTTTTCCTTTCCTATCTTAGGAATATTTTTGTGATACCTACCTTGAGAGATATATCTAATGGAGTCGTGTTGCTTTGGCTCAAATTTCTTTTCGTTTTTGAAGATTTTCTTGTTGGTTTTATAAAATTTGATGAATTGATTTATAAATAAATCAACATATAATTTAACATTATATTCATGTCTATATTCACCTTTTCTAGTTCCCCTCTTAACATTAGTCTTAACAACAACCATATATTTTTTATGTTTAGCCATACTTGAATTTTTCTCTGGATAAAAATTTTTAAGTGATCAAACCAATTCATCTATGATACATGTATGCATATCCTTGATTTTATTAAGGATAACGATCTTTGTTTTGAATCGAGTAGCTAAAGTCCTCAAAAATCTTCTTCACCATTTTTTCTCGGGGATCTTTTCTCCTAGGTTAAAAAAGCCATTGACAACCATGGTCAATCTAGTATAATATTCATTGAAGCTCTCTTCTTCACTAATTATCATGATTTTAAACATATTCACTATCTTTTTCAACTTCTCTCTCTTAACACTCTAAGGGTCCATTTGGTTACATCAATTTTCCATGGCAAATCACAGATGGTTGGCAGATATGAAAATTTGTCCACTTTTTGGCTGTTTGGTAACACTATTTGATGTGGCATTATTTGTCAGTGTACAACACCCTTTATGCATAAGGTGTTGGCAAACATTTCTTACTTATTTGTGTGAGAAATATTTGCTAACGAATTTGCTAACTTTGTAACAACCCCCATTTTCTCATGTAATGGCTGGTGAGGCACGATGTGCCAAAGATGGGGCTTGTGTGTCAATTATTACCATTCTTAGCACAACATAATACAAATATTATTATTCTAAAGGCCAACACTTTAACTTAATGAATATTTTCCTGAGAATAATTAAACTCAAATCGACACCAACTAAATAATAAATCCAATAGAAAGTAAAGATCACAACTCCAGTATAATGAAAAGAAATCTCGAGCTTATGCCCTTACAAATGTTTCCAAATAAAATAACTATGACTGGAAAAGCACCTTGGCTAGAGTCAATAATCTGATAAGCTGATAAGCATGAGAGATCACAAGTCTAGTACAACAACAATACCGCTATCTTTATCTACAAAACAATAGGGGGATATTTAAATTTGGGTCAGAGTCTGAGGTGTGCAAGAATTAACATATTTAATTTAAGATGAAATAATACAGTTGATGCAAAATAAATATCCCTTTCGCCACTCGCATGCATTTAACACCTCACCCATCAACTAAGTATGATATCGTCCGCATCAAAATAAGTCCCAAATAATAACTATGATAAAGTGTTAAATTAATAATAATGGATTTGTCGTTAATTAAATGATTAAGCGTACTGACTACATTTAATTATCAATACCCGTAATATACCAGTCTGATGAGTTTCAGATATAAGGCATAAACATCTATTATGCATTATAGGGTCAAAATTATGAATGTTATCCATATTCTTAGACAATCAAATTTATCGCATTATAGTCCGGATAATTATTTATATGCCCTTTCATATATTTGACACGCAAAGGCATCTACCGTTGGTGTCTAGTTCGTACTCTATCGACAGGTCCTGAGAAATTGCTTATCCGAAGCGGACATGACAAAACACACACATGTTTGGGGTGGTCCCTATGCAGGATACCTGTTCACGGCCCATATGAAGCAGTGACACAGGCCGGGTCACATCAACACCTACCTCCTCATAGATGACGCCTTCACGTACCTATATGACTTACACAATGTCAAGCCCACCTATGCCGATGTGTGGTACCCGATTCGAACGCACAAACCCCCAAGCTGATAGGACAATCCACAAACATTGGTATGTCCACACAAATACATATAAGTACATATTATTATCTCATAGAATAAAGTGAAGGTATGACGAAGATGAGATTGAAGATGAAGGGGATATAAACAATCACATCAAATATATAAGAAACAAAGGTTTTTTTAAAGTGGTTTGGACGTTGAAGAAAGCCTAAGTCCACTGTTATTTTATTCCCATGGGTTTACAATAGCACAACATAGTGTGATGATAATGATTAAATTATTCTCTTGTCTTGAGAAAGACATATGTGTAGAGATGTCTCCCTTTAGCTAAGGGAGGGAATGTATTTATAGTGATGGGATTCCAAGAGATAAAATGTCTTTATATATTCAAACATTTATATCTATATACGATGAATATAACTGTTGGACTTCTCGTGTACAATGACTGTTAACTAGTCCACACCAGTGGCTTTTGATATTCTAGATGGTTCGTCTTTTCTATGTTGGTCGGGACGGTACGCTGAATAACTATCCTCAGGTGCCGAATAAATCTCTTTGGGAGCCGACCAAGTGATTAATCACCACTAAGTATGACATGTGTCTTTTTCTTAGTGGTCCACATAGATGGGTAGTTTTTATTGTTAACAGAAGCCCCAATGCTCCATGCTTGATGATTTATTGAGAGGATGGAGTATTTATTCTGAAAAGTTTCTCGATGCCCATACATAATGAGATTATTGGTGGAGTGAAAGACTGTATTCTTTCTTTGTTCAATATATTAGTGAGCTATCTCCTGGACAGTGAATGATTCACACTGACTGATAATTTTAGTTTGCTTTGGAACTGATATTTCTTTCGAGGAATTCTTCCTGGTAGGGAACTTGTTCTATGGATCACCCTTGGATATCTGAATGCAGAAATGAGATCTGTCATAGCTTTCATCTTGTGGCTCATGATATCATAATCTTTAGGTGGGTTGGTCGACTGGTTAGGCGACCAACTGTTTTCTAAGTCGACCAACGGAGTGCTGACTGTACACGTTTGATTTTTTATTTTTTCTCCTTTAAATGCGTTGCTGGTGTAACATGATAGCTTTTGAACCCCATTCTTTAATCTGATTAGTGCCGAGCTTGTAGGGGATGTAGATATAAGTACAACTTCGTACTCAGTGTTGATCTGGACAATAGTAGTGGACATCCGAGTGATGTAGATGCTGAATGTGACTCTGATCTTAGATAACATGTGAAAAATAACTCTTGGATGATGATTAGCCAGTGATATTTCTTATTCTATTGTGATTTGGAACTGAATCCAATGCTCGGAGGTACTACGTGATGTTATCAATTCTACTTTCCATACTGTGGCATTGAATGAATAATTATTTCTGTAATAAAAGCCCCCAATGTTTGAAGATTTCTTAAAAGGACATAATATGAGCTCTGAATACTTCCTCGACCTTTAAGTATGCTGGTGGTTAGCATCCGACCTGCTGGACTTTGTAGAATATTTCACTAGCGTTCGTATAATTGTCCTATATTTCAATTGTAAAACAATATGTAATCATTATTCATATAAATGAAAAGCATTGTTTTCTTATCTTATTAGTTTTAGAATATCTGGATCAGCTTGTTGTATCATTGGTTATACTGATACAGTTAGACATTTGCCTAAATTTAGTACCAATTAACAATGATGTGGCCATAGGTTGTACTAGTGCACCAATTTTTTTTGGTTTAGCACTAGTTACCAATGGTATTTCCATTGAATCTACTAATGCACCTAAATTTCATGTTTAACATTAGTTACCAGGGGTGACCAGGTATACGTGGAATATGTGTCTACATTCCTATTTAGGAATCTTCACAACGTTCTTCGGCCATTTTGCTCAGTTCAGATAAAACTTGTTGATTTTTATACAAAGTTTTATCCCTGATTTTTCTTCACCATGTGTTGAGGACTAAAATCCTGTTTTGACTTGGGTTTGATTGTTTTGCTGAATAAACATTGAGGATGATTTCATCCTTTTGGCTCTTTTATGAATGTGAGTTCTCTTTCGAAGAAGTCTGCTTGGCTACAGGTCCTCATATATAAATTCTATACTGAAATCAATATTTGGGGCCATGGACGGAGCCCCTATTTTTTTTTGAAGAGAATATTGAATAATAATGCAAATATTAATGATTCCCGATCAATCTTCAGGACTTTATTGAAATATAATGTCCGTTACGTTGATCGTTTGATAAGATCAAATAATAAGCATGCCCGAGCTTCTGGAATGAATTGTAAATATAATGTTGGATGAACATGTGGTTATTAATTCCCACCAATTTTTTCAGTCTATATAATTTGCATTGGATATCCATGCTAGTGAGAAATCTAGATGAATAATGGAGGCGTTGACCAAGGATATGTCTGGGCCTTTAAATAATGCATAATGGGACTGAATGATTCTGCATTGTTAGAGAAATATAGATTTTCAGACCATAAATGTAATATTGATGATTGGTCGAATATGTCGACCAATTTTCAGGACTGAATATAGGTAAGAATTATCCCGACCAACTGTCCGTTGGGGGTAAAATAAATGTGGCAGATTTCTTTGGGACTAAATTTATGACAATAAATATTTTGTCGAGCTTCTGCCGAGATGAATATAGAATATGCATAACCATCTGAGAGAATGATTCATGCTCGAGCATATATGTCGAGGTGAAATTGTATAGTGCCTGGCTGATACGTCGAGGCGAAATTGTATAGTGTCGAGCATTAATAATATTTTTCAGAAGTTTAAGATTGTGGCCAAACATTCCTCGAGATTGAATCTTGTACCTATGGAATTTGATAAGTTTTTCCAAATATCTGTAGAGGCTAAATCAAATAGACGTCATGAGAATAATTTATTCAGCTAACAATATATGATATGTATCTACTTGAGCATCAGGCAATAAAAAATTATGAAATACATTTTATGCGGAGTGCATAATGAGTGAATAGATTTTTATCAAATATGTATGTTAATGCAAAAATTCTCCATCTACGAGGACCAATCAGAAAAGGACACATGTCATCCTACGTGGCAATATTCGACACCCGAGGATAGTTGGTCGGCATTCGAGGAGAGTTGGTCGGCACCCGAGGAGAGTTAGTCGGCACCCGAGGAGAGTTAGTCAGTACCCGAGGAGAGTTGGTCGGCACCCAAGGAGTGTTAGTCGACACCCGAGGAGAGTTAGTCGGCACCCGAGGAGAGTTGATCGGCATACCAACCAGGAAGATCAAAGGATAACTATGCATTTAATGAGCATTAATGTACATTTATACTGTAGATGACAACACATGGCATACCAAGCAATTCAACAATTAGATTCATTGAATGTAGACATAATGTATAAATGTATACATACAATGAATCTCTTTATCTCCCATCACTATAAATACATGTATTCCCTTAGCCAAAAGGAGATTTAGAAGATCCGACAAGGATGAGAGACACCATACACAAGATCCACACCTTTTTCTCTCTCTACACCACATTGTGCTATTGTAAACCCCTGGAAATAAAATAAAAGTGAACGTAGGCTTTTCCTTATAGCCGAACCACTTTAAAAATCTTTGTCTCTCAAGTGCTTGATTGGATTGCTTTTATCTATTTATCTGTGATCATAAAAATGGGAGTCGGTTCAATTTTTTGCATCAACAGATTGGCGCCGTCTGTGGGAACGTGTTACAAGCATTGTTCTCCATCAAAAGCTAAGTTTTTATTTTCTATATGTATAATAAATTATATATTATACATACATCTATTGGTTCAATCATGATTTTTATGTTTATATACATAAATTAATTGTCCAATTTTTATTTGCAAAATATTGCATATCATGATTTTAAAATCATAAATGTTAGATTAATTTTTATTTAGAAATCTGAAAAATAATGGATTTCATAAATCATAACTTTTTGCTTGATTCTCAAGTTTCAATTTTATATCATGGAATAAATATTTTAAATGATTAAATATACCAATATATACGATGATGATAAGATTTGATAATTTTCTTTGTTGATTTTGAAATAATTTGTGAAAGATGTTTGATGACTATTCAAATTCCCATTATATTTTTGTTCAAATCATGATTCTCATATGTTTATATCCATAAACTTAGAGATCAAATCAATTATATATTGTGCATACATCTTTTAATTCAATCATGATTTTATATTCACAAATTGTTGAATCTAATTTTACAAATCTGGATAAATGTACATTTCATAATCACAAAGTTTGAGAAATTTGTGTACATATTATATGATTTCTTCTTTAAGGAGATAAAATAATTTCTTTATATTCATAAATCTCTTTTATATGAGTATATACAAATTTGATTCATTTATCTTTTAATTTAGTCATAATTTTTATATGCATTAACTGTGTGATCGATTTCAATTTGGGGATCTGGTGAATTTTAGACTCATAAATATTATACAAATCCTTGCATCTATGGATCCACTTGAAGATTTTCTGAACAAATATGTTAGGATATGGATAAGCATTAAGAACGATTATGTATTTTCCATTCCGATATTAACATGAATTGAATCAGACCCATTTTCTCTCTCTTCAAGAAAACTATGTTCTCTGCACGAATAATCATATTATGTAATTGTGTTGATACGATCAATTTTATCAATATATGAATAATCAATTATATGTTGTATATACATACATACATCTTTTTATTCAGTCATGCTTTTTATGATTATAAACATAAATTAGTTGTCCAATTTTTCATTTATCAAATCTGCAAAATATTGCAAATCACGATTTTATTAAATTAGTGGATCGGTTTTTATTTCAAATATGAATAAACGAAAATTTCATAATCACAAGTCCGTTAAATATTTTTATGGAGACACGTTTATGTACATTATATTTTTATGAGAACACGAGATATTTTGATTGTTATCTCTCATATTATTATCTAGAAATTTAAATTGTCCAATATTGAAGCCAATGCACACTATATATTGGTCAGCTGAATAATTATTCTAAACGTAATTTTTATATCATTCAGCCTCAACAGGTGCTCAGGAAAAATTATCTGCCCAGTGCAATTCTTGGATGCTCATCAACAGCACATAAAGACCTTAAAAGGTCAATACAGAACAAAAACAACGCAGCTAGACTGCACACAACATAGCAGCAAGACTGCAAACAACAATTCAATTGGCACCATCAGATTCATTTCATACATGCCCCAATCCTGGGCATAGAGCTTCATACTTGAGTTAATCGAGCTAAGAGTAGGATTGAAGAAGTTCGAGGCAGTGCCATCTAAAGTATATCAGTGCCTAAAATTTCCAACAAATTTTGGAGTAGGAGTTGTGAAAGGTGATCAAAAAGTAGCTCAGGGATGTTATTATTCATCTGTCGAGCAAGAGGAGCTGGAGGAGTCCAGGAAAAAGACTACTACTTATCAAGTGGATGAAGGTGCAGAAATTGAAACATTGGATCCTATAGATGAGTCGTAACTCGTGAAGGGTCAAGTGGTGGAAGCTACTGAAAATATCATTCTGGACGACGAGCATCCTGAACAAACTACTCAAATAGGTTCGTCGTTGGATACCTCATTAAAACAGGAATTGATAACTTTCCTAAGAAGCAGAAAGAAAAATTTCGCATGGAGTCATGAAGATATGCCTAGAATAGACCCAAATTTCTTATGTCACGAGCTCAACATGAATAAGGAGATCAAACCAGTGAAGCAGAGAAGAAGAGTATTCAGTCCTGAGAAGAATCAAGCTATACAAGAGGAGGTCGAGAAGCTCTAGAAACCTTACTTTATCGAAGACGTTAAATATGCAGACTGGTTAGCAAATGTGGTGATGGTAAAAAAGAAGAATAACAAATGGAGGATGTGTGTAGACTTCACCGACCTCAATAAATCATGCCCAAAGGATCACTTTTCGCTGCCCCGAATTGATCAACTATTCGATGCTACCTCGGGACACGAGCTACTGAGCTTCATGGATGCTTATTATGGTTACAACCAGATTAAAATGAAACCTGAAGACAGGGAGAGTACTTCTTTCATTACCCCTAGGGGAACTTATTGTTATAATGTTATGCCTTTTGGTTTGAAAAATGTAGGTGCGACATATCAGCGGCTGATGAACAAGGTCTTTGCTGAAGAAATCAGTTGCAATATGGAAGTCTATGTTGACGATATGATGACAAAGAGTAAGAAAGCTGCCGATCATCTAGTTGACTTAGGCCAGACCTTTGATCAACTGGATAAATATCAAATGAAGCTGAACCGGATGAAGTGCATATTTGGAGTTCGTGAAGGCATGTTTCTCGGGTACATTGTCAATCAACGAGGCATTGAAGCAAATCCTGAAAAGATCAAAGCCCTATTAGGGCTGCGATCTCCAACGACTAAGAAAGAAGTACACAGTCTGTTGTCCAGGCCGGTGATGGGAAAAAATTATACTTGTATCTAGCAGTCGGAGAATGCAGTTAGCTCGGCATTGATCAGAGTGAAGAATGGAGTGCAAAAACCAATTTATTACACGAGTAAGGCCTTTCGAGCAGCAGAAATCAGATATCCGAGGCTGGAAAAATTGGCACTGGCATTGATTGAGGCAAGTAGGAGAATGAGGCCATACTTCCAGGCTCATACCATAGTAGTATATACTGATATGCCGTTGAGGCAAGCCCTTCATAAACAAGAAAAATTAGGGATATTGATGTATTGGGCAAAAGGGCTTGGTGAATATGATATAGTTTATGAACCCAGATCATCGCTAAAAGGGAAGGCTGTAGCAGATTTTATAGCAGAGTTCACCTATCCTGATACGCTCAAGGAGCAAAAGTTGCTCGCTGATCAACCTGTGGATGTTACATAATCAACAGACACAAGCTCAGACCAACTCCGGTTGGTAAAAGGGCGAGTGGATGTTACAAGATCATCAATTTTGAGCTCAGACCAACTCCGGTTGGTAAAAGGGCAAGAAAAGATGATCGACGAGGAGCAAGAAATAGGGGAGGATGAAAGGAAGCAACAAATATTTCACCGAGGAACTCTGTCAGATCAGAAATTTGAAGACGAGTTACCTATATGGAGGCTATATGTAGATGGCTCATCTTGCACAACAAGCTGTGGGGCAGGGATCGTTTTGAACAGCCCGGACGAGGTCGACATGGAATACGCCCTACGATTCCAATTCAAAGCTTTCAATAATGAGGTTGAGTATGAGGCCATGATTGCAGGTCTTAATTTGGCAAAAATTATGGAGGCGCAGCAGGTTATTGTCTTCAGTGATTCTCAATTGATCGTAAATAAAATATTGGGAATATATGCAGCCAAAGGAGAATCAATGATTAGGTATCATGCAAAGGTGATGGAGTTGGTATCAGAATTTGTTGCTATTCAGCTGGTCTAAATACCAAGAATGGAGAATGCGAGAGTAGACGCCTTAGGTCGTTTAGCATCAGCTAGTCCTACCGAGCTACGAAGAACAATCCCAATTGAAGTTTTAGTTGGTCGGAGTATAGATGAAGATCTGACGATGAATTTTATTACCCTTGATTTAGGACCATCTTGGATGGATCCCATCAGGGCATATATTGACGAGGGAGAATTACCAATTATTATGCTCGCAGCCAAGAAATTGAAGTTTAAAGTTGCTCGGTATGTATTAATTAACGATATTTTATATAGACGAGGAATTATGGCAGGTTTACAAAGATGTGTGCATCCCACCGAGGTGAAAGATTTGATTGAAGAGGTCCATGAAGGGTATTATGGAGCCTATGTAGCAGGTCGAACGCTTTTGCAAAGGAGGATGACACAGGGATACTACTGGCCAACGATGAGAGCTGATTGTATAGCCTATGCCAAGAAATGTGACAAGTGCCAACACTTTTCCTCCATTCGAAGAACTCCACAAGAATTGTTGACATCCATCACTTCCCCTTGGACATTTTCCATGGGGGAGTAGATCTGGTCGGGCCACTGCCAACGACCAGGGGAAGGTTCAAATACCTCGTCGTCGTAGTGGATTATTTTACTAAGTGGGTAGAAGCGGAGCCTCTCATTGACATGACGTACGACAAGGTGTACCAATTTATCTGGAAGAATATCATCTATCGATATGGTCTTCCTCATGCCTTCATCACAGACCATGGAACCCAATTTGACAACGAGGAGTTCGCTGCCTATTGCCATCAGTCCAATATCTTAAAGATTCACTCGGCACCAGGACATCCTCAAAGCAACGGACAGACTAAAGTGACGAACATAACACTGCTAAATGGATTGAAGAAAAGACTAAGTGACGCAAAAGAAAACTGGATCAACGAGTTACAGTCAATACTGTGGGCTTATCGTATTACTCCCCAAGCAGCAACTGGAGAATCACCATATATGCTGGCGTTTGGAAGTGAAGCTGTTATACCTACTCCTTTTATTGAAATTTTTTCGGGGAATACTAGTTGTTGATACCAAAATTAGTATGCTGATATGGACGAATAATAAGAAGACACGTGTCAATCTACGTGGCACAATTGCAACGAGGAAGATTGTTTCCCCGACCAACATTCTCACACTGAGCAATAAGTATACTCCGAGGAACGCCAGTCTTCCGAGGAACTCCATTGCTCCGAGGAACTCTTGGACGACGAGCAACTAAGGCGGTTCGAGCTGCACCTCGACCACAGCATTAATTGCCAGATAATCAACAGTTTAACTATTCATTGAATGCTTATCATCTTGACGCGCACGTTTGAAGAACATTAAATGAATTACCCTTTCATATGTGTATCATTTAATGTAACACCCTTTCATTTACAGCCTAAGGGCTATAAATACCTTGTATCACCCTCATTCAAAGGGACGGGAATTTATTGATAGCACTTGTAATCGAGAATTCTCAAACACTCAGCAATAACATAACAGTGGACGTAGGCCATTCATATAAGGTTGAACCACTTTAAAATCTTTTGTCTTATTTATTTATCTGTGATTAAATAATTAGAGTAATCTAGTTTTTTACATCAACAGATTGGCGCCGTCTATGGGAATCGATTGTTATTATCGTTTTTCACCAAAAATCATTCATCATCAATGGCGGATAATCCAGAATCTAGCAATCGAAATGCTGGAAATGCTGGAAATCCTCCAAATCCCTCTGCACCTCCAGATCTGGCCGGGATTATGACGAATCTGGCTCAAGGACAAACCGCCATGCAAGACACAATGAGGCAACTCATACAAACCCTTCATGGCGGTGCACCTGCACGTTCAGGACAACGAAGTGGTCAGAAGCAAACTTATTTACTTTCTTCACGATCCAGACATACTGAGTCATATCGTAATGAGGAGTCTGATGATTTCTCTTATCAACCTGGGCGAACTTCGTCAATAAGGGCTACAGATACTGATCAACGTATCACTCTCTCTCCAGAAATACCCAGTGCCTTAGAAAGACTGAGTAGGGTGTCTCCTTTCAGTCGATTAGGCCCTAGGAGGAATAGGAGTCCACCTAAGACCATGTCGAGGAGTCTTCGACAACCATCAGATCTAAGAGAAGGATCATCACAATCACAATCACAACCAGTTGGTCGTCAAGATAAATCTCAAGAGGCTACTTCAGAACGATCTATTGCTCGAACCAATAGGCCCGAGGAAGGAAATGAAGCGTGGAAAGGGTCCCTTCAGCGATTGGAGGATAGATTGGGAGAAATGTCTAGGGCGAAGAATCCCCTACAACGAACTTTTGTTCAAGGGACACCTTTTGTCCAGGCCATTGTGAATTTTCCTACACCGTAAAAGTTTAAAGCACCAGTAGTGACCCCTAAATATGATGGAAAGACAGATCCTGTTCTTCATATAGAGCAATATCAAGCTGCCGCCGATATCTATGCTGTCCCCGACGAGATGAGATGCAGAGCGTTCTCAGAAAATCTTACTGGAGCTGCCCAGATATGGTATAATAATCTTCCTCGGGGTAAGATTTCAACTTTCTTTCAGTTGGTCGAGTTGTTCATCGGCAATTTCTGTTTCGGAGCAAAGCCAGTAAAATGAGTAGCACACTTGTTAAGTGTTAGACAAAAATCTGGTGAGAGTACTAGAGATTACATAACTCGTTTCAATAACGAGAAGCTGGAAGTCATAGATTACTAGGAGAAGACAACAATCACCACCTTGATGAGTGGGTTGTTGCCTAATAAGTTGTATTACACCTTGGCGAAAGATCCACCTAAAACTATGTCAGAGTTGATGGCAAAAGCGGCCAAAATCATGAATGCCGAGGAAGCTATGGCTGCAAAGAAGAATATAGATAAAGACACCAAGGTGGACGTAGACAAGTCTAAAAATAAAGAACATAAGGGCAATGGCGGTGACAAGCGTTCCAGAAATAATAAGTCATCATGGGAAGTCCTGAAGAAATTCGATAATTATACTCCCTTGAAAATGGGTATTAATCATGTCTTGGAAGAAATCAAGAATAGCGAGGAAGTAAAGTGGCCGAAGAAACTGAGGTCATATCCTGATGCAAGGAACAGGGACAAATATTGTGAGTTCCATAAAGATCATGGCCATATGACTAAAAATTGCATAGCTCTTCAGAACGAGATTGAGACACTCATCTGAAGAGGAAAGTTAGCGAAGTATGTTGATCGGGGAGGTGAAAGAAGAAATAATGATCGAACTAGAGAAAGATCTAGATCTCCTCGTCGAGCAGAGGAGAAAAAGAAGAGAGGTCATGAAGATGATGCCGAGGATGACCTCGATCTTCCCAAGAAACCAAGGCAGCCAGAACGAGAGGTATTTTCCATACATTTTGGGTCATTTGATTGTAATATTATTACAGGAGGAGATGCAGGAGGAGGAGATCTTACTGCAGAAAGAAAAGCTTACCTCGGAGAGGCACAAGCTTGCTCGTATATTCAGCGAATAAATTTGGCCGAGGAGGATCGTCCGAGGAAGGTAAACAAAGAGAAGCTGGTTATTGGCTTTTCAAAAAATGACCTGGCAGGTGTTCTTTACCCTCATGACGACCCTTTGGTGATCAAAATGAGGATGAAAGAAGTAGTGATTTCAAGGGTGCTGGTAGACAATGGCAGTTCAGCAGACATCATGTACTATTCGTGCTTTGACAGCTTAAATTTGAAGTTATCTCAATTGGAGCCTTATCACAGACCTCTTCTGGGTTTTGCTGGCGAGAAAGTTTTTCCACTTGGGACGATCATGTTGGATATATTCATTGGAACTTGGCCTGCTTGTCGAACAGAGAGAATACGCTTCTTTGTGATGGATAAGAATGTGCAGTCAGCCTACAACATCATCATGGGAAGAGTTGGTTTGAAGAAGTTCGAAGCAGTCCCATCTACAGTACATCAATGTTTAAAATTCCCAACAAATTTCGGAGTGGGAGTGGTGAAAGGTGATAAAAAATTAGCTCGAGAATGCTATTATTCATCTGTCAAGCAAGAGGAGCTTGAAGAATCAAGGAAAAAGACTACTACTTACCAGGTGGATGAAAGTACGGAAATTGAAACACTTGATCCAAGAGATGAATCCCAACTTGTAAAAGGACAGGTGGTAGAATCTACAGAAAATGTTATTCTGGACGACGAACACCCTGAACGAGTAACCCAGATAGGTTCATCGTTGGATGCTTCAATAAAACAGGAATTGATAACTTTCTTGAGAAACAGAAAGAAAACTTTTGCGTGGAGTCATGAAGATATGCCAGGAATATATCCAAACTTCTTACGTCATGAGCTCAATGTGAATAAGGAGATCAAGCCTGTAAAGCAGAGAATAAGGGTATATAGCCCCGAGAAGAATCAATCTATTCAAGAGGAGGTTGACAAGCTCCAGAAAGCCCAATTCATTGAAGATGTGAAGTATCCGGACTGGTTGGCAAATGTGGTGATGGTAAAGAAGAAAAACAATAAATGGAGAATGTGTGTTGATTTCACTGATCTCAATAAGGCCTGCCCAAAGGATCACTTCCCATTGCCCAGAATTGACCAACTAGTGGATGCTACCTCGGGGCACGAGCTGCTCAGCTGCATGGATGCTTACTCTGGTTACAACCAGATCAAAATGAAACCTGAAGACATGGAAAGCACTTCCTTTATTACCCCTAGGGGAACTTATTGTTATAATGTTATGCCTTTTGGTTTGAAAAATGCAGGAGCGGCGTATCAACGGCTGATGAATAAGGTTTTTGCCGAACAAATCAGTTGCAACATGGAAGTCTATGTCGACGATATGCTGACAAAGAGCAAGAAAGCTGTTGAGCATCTAGTTGACTTAGGTCAGACCTTTGATCAACTGGATAAATACCAAATGAATCTCAATCCGACAAAGTGCACCTTTGGAGTACGAGAAGGAATGTTCCTCGGGTACATCGTCAACCAGCGAGGCATTGAGGCAAATCCAGCAAAGATCAAAGCTCTTTTAGGGTTGCGATCTCCAACGACAAAGAAAGAAGTGCAGAGTCTTACAGGACGAGTTGCAGCGCTCAATAGATTTGTATCTCGAGCAACTAATAGGTGCCTTCCATTCTTCAAAACACTCCGAAAAACTTTCGAGTGGAATGATGAATGTGAAAAAGCCTTTCAAAACTTGAAGAAATATCTGGGAACACCTCCATTGCTGTCCAGAGCAGTGATTGGAGAAAAGTTGTACTTATACCTGGCAGTATTAGAAAATGCGATCAGCTCGGCATTGATCAGATTGGAGAATGGAGTCCAGAAGCCAATTTATTACACAAGTAAGGCTTTCCGAGGTGCAGAGATTAGGTACCCAAAGTTGGAAAAATTGGCATTGGCATTAATTGAGGCAAGTAGAAGAATGAGGCCATATTTCCAGGCCCATACCATCATCGTGTATACCGACATGCCATTAAGACAAGCCCTTCATAAGCCAAAAAAGTCAGGGAGACTGATGTACTGGGCAATAGAGATCGGTGAATATGATATTGTGTATGAACCCAGATCATCCTTAAAAGGGCAAGCTGTAGCAGACTTTATAGCAGAGTTTACATATCCTGATACCCCCGAGGAACAAAAGTTGCTCACTGACCAACCTGTGGATGTTACAGGGTCAACAGACATGAGTCCAGACCAACTCCGGTTGGTAAAAGGGCTTGTGGATGTAGAAAGATCATCAAATTCAAACCCAGACCAACTACGGTTGGTAAAAGGGTGAGAAGAGATGGTCGACGAGGAGCGAAAGATACCAGGGGAGGATGAAACAAAACAACAAATATTTCATCGAGGAACGCTGTCATATAAGAATTTTGAAGACGAGTTACCTACGTGGAGATTGTATGTAGATGGGTCATCTTGTACAACAGGTTGTGGAGCAGGGATTATTTTGAACACCCCAGACGAGATTGACGTAGAATATGACTTACGATTCCAATTCAAAGCTTCCAATAATGAGGCTGAGTATGAAGCCTTGATAGCAGGTCTTAATTTAGCAAAGATTATGGAAGCGCAACAAGTGATGGTATTCAGTGATTCTCAATTAATTATGAATCAGATAATGGGAACGTATGCAGTTAAAGGAGAACTAATGGTCAAATATCATGCAAAGGCGATGGAGTTTTTGACAGAATTTGATGCCATTCAGTTAATCAGAATACCAAGAATGGAGAATGCACAAGCAGACGCACTGGCCCGACTAGCATCAGCTACTCGTACCGAGTTGCGAAGAACGATACCAATTGAGGTGTTAGAAAGTCGAAGCATAGATGAAAGCCTGACGATGAATGTTATTTCCCTTGATTTAGGACCATCTTGGATGGATCCCATCAGGGCATATGTCGAAGAAGGAGAATTACCGGAGGATAAGATCGCTGCCAAGAAATTGAAGTTTAAAGCTGCTCGGTATGTACTAACTAATGGTGTTTTGTATAGACGAGGAATTTTGGCAGGCTTGCAAAAATGTGTACATCCCTCCGAGGTGAAAGAATTGATTGAAGAAATCCATGAATGGTCCTGTGGAGCCCATGTAGCAGGTCGAACACTTTTGCAAAGGGTGATGACGCAAGGATACTACTGGCCAACGATGAGAGCTGATTGTATAGCCTATGCCAAGAAGTGTGACAAGTGCCAACGTTTTTCCTCCATCCGACGAACTCCACAAGAATTATTGACACCCATAACTTCCCTTTGGCCATTTTCCATGTGGGGAATTGATCTAGTTGGACCACTGCCAACGACCCGAGGAAGATTCAAGTACCTCATCGTCGCAGTAGATTATTTTACTAAATGGGTAGAAGCTGAGCCTCTGATTGATATGACGTACGAGAAGGTGTACCAATTAATTTGGAAGAACATCATCTGTCGATATGGTCTCCCTCATGCCTTCATTACAGACCATGGAACACAATTCGATAACGAGGAATTTGCCGCCTATTGTTATCAGTCAAACATTTTGAAGGTTCATTCAGCACCAGGCCATCCTCAAAGCAATGGACAGACTGAAGTGACGAACATAACATTATTAAATGGTTTGAAGAAGAGGTTAAATGAGGCTAAAGAAAGTTGGATTAATGAGCTACAGTCAGTATTGTGGGCTTACAGAACAACTCCCCGAGCAGCAACTGGAGAGTGCCCATATATGCTGGCATTTGGAAGTGAGGCTGTAATACCTGCAGAGTTGGGTCTACCAACACACAGAGTGCTGAATTTCAATTCCCCAGTCAGTGATTTGATGAGAAGATTAGATTTGAACATGCTCGAGGAGGTTAGAGAAGAAGCAGCCATTAGGAACGCTGCATATCAACAACGAACAGCTCTATTTTACAACAAGTGGGTGAAGAAATGCGATTTAAAGGAAGGAGATTACGTGCTAAAAAAGGTCATTCAGAAGCACAATAAATTGGAAGCAAATTGGCATGGACCTTACCGAGTTACAGAAGTTGTTCGACCATGAACTTACCGAATAGCAACCCTAGAAGGAGAGGAATTCAAGAATGCTTGGAATGCTGAACACCTTCGCAAGTATTATCAGTGATGTAAAATGTACAGCAGGTCCATCAATATGAATAAAACGATGATGTTTCACCATTTTTTCTCTCCTTTGTTTGAAAGTTTTTCGGGGAATACTAGTGTTGTAGACTACGCTGCTCGATAGCAAAAAGAAGACGATAGTTCAAACCCAGGACCAACTCCGGTTGGTAAAATAACTAGTAGATAGTTCGAGCGTGATCAACTTCGGTTGGTAAAATAGCGAGAACAAACTATACTCCTTTGGTTAGGAGGCATACACTAGCGTGACCAACTCCGGTTGGTAAAATAACTAGTGGATACTGATAGTTCGAGCGTGATCAACTTCGGTTGGTAAAATAGCGAGAACAAACTATACTCCTTTGGTTAGGAGGCATACACTAGCGTGATCAACTCCGGTTGATAAAATAACTAGTGGACATAATAGTTCAAACCCATGACCAACTCCGGTTGGTAAAAGGGCAATAACAACATTCTTAAAAATGCCAATTTCGGCTAGTTAAGAAACAAAATATGCCAACTTATGTTGGTCGGAAAGTAAAACTATTCTAGAAAATATAAAATATTCCAAACTGAACCAAGTATGGTTGGTCGGGGATAAAAATCCACTAACTGTATTTGGTCGACGAGGATAAGATGATCGACCTTGGTTGGTCGGACACATTTTATGAAAAAAAAAATTGCCAAGTATGGTTAGTCGGGGATAAAAACTCTCACTAATTATAATTGGTCGACGAGTACAATTTAACAACCTTGGTTGGTTGGAAAAATTTTAAACATTTTTTATACTCATTACTTTATTATTAATTGATCGAGCAACATTTTTGATACTTGTAATCTTTTATTACTAGATTGGTCGATGAACCACAAAGAATTGTTATGCAATCACAAATATAAAAGTGTTAGACAAGTACAAAACAATAGCAATACAGATTTGCAAACAGAAAATGAAAGTCTTTCATTAAAATTCAAAACGAATTACAAATTACATGTGTACTAACTATTACATTGAGATTCCTACTCTATTGGTTTCTTTCCCTTAGCTTTTGAAACAGGCTCCTCGCCAGCAGGAGGATCTTCTAGGCAAAGAGGAGAATTAATAAATTTAATATCTCTAAGCATTCTGACGTTCATCACAGAAGGTGTATCCAGTAGATGCTCGGGACGAGATACCTCAATTTGTGAATGAAGATTATAGTCGCCGAGGTATTTTGCAATTAAGCTCCGAGGAATGGCACGAGCTGGGATCCATTCCATGTCCAATTTATAAGGTGGCACAGGCAAGTCTAATAGCCCAGGAGTATTATAATCCCATAAATAATTCCCTTGCTCCAATTTTAATACACCCAGGGCGTTCAACCATCCTTGCTTATAACCTTCATTATTGGCATTTTCAATGCGAGCATCCAAGTGATAAAGGGCTTCATTGTAGCCTGCCATCCAGAACTCACGAGGTTGTTTGTGGAATAGGAAAGTTAATTTCTCTAACTGCTCATGAAAGTTCTTGGCAATAGCATCCTTATTATCCAGAGCAGATTTGGTCGATGCAAGTTGGTCCTCCAGAGTTAGGATTTTCTTGGACATTTCAGATAAAGCCCTATCTTTGGCATTCAGTTGATACGCTTGGGTTTCCAATGTTGGCAGAGTACGAGCTTCTTCAATACTACGAGGAGTTCTTGATCGACCCCGAGCAGCTGGAGTGCTTCGTTCCTCGTCAACATCCTGGGCAGCTCTTCCTCGCCCACGAGAACCTCTTCCTCGTCCCTGAGCAGAAGTAGAAGTACCAGATCTTCCCAGGACATCCAACTCTTGCCTTAATTTGGCATTTTCAACCTCTAAGAAGGAAAATCCCTCATCGGTCACTGGGATTACCGCTGTTGAAGAAGAGGTTGTAGACTTGTATTGTGCTAGTTCTTTCTGCAAATTATTATTCTCTTGCTCCAGCAATTCAGCAATTTGTCTACAGGCTTCAACTTCTCCCTTTAGGGTCCTCTCCCTGACATCATACCCATCAATGAGTTTGTCATAGCCCTTCTGGGCAGAAAGCTGTTGATATTTCTTTTCATACCCCTCATGTAACAAGGCATTTGACTCCTTGTACTGATCCTTGAGATCTTCTAGAGTATATTGAAGCTCCTCGATCATATCATAGTAGGCCACATTATTGGCCACAGCTCGGTCAAGTAAATCCTTCAGGTACCGATAAGATTCAACTGCCTGTTCTGAAGCATCATGGCCAAGGATGTCGGCAACTTCTGATGCACTGAGGTCTGTGTGACCAGCTTTATAATACTCATGGCATTGCTGCATCAACTTTGTGTCGTTAGCAGACAAAAGATCCATCCTGGCCAGAAACTAATAGAGAAATAAAAAGAAGATCAAGACAGAGTGCAGATAAAGAAGAGACAATCATATGGAAAGAAAGAACTCAAATTTTATTAGATCATAAGGGAAAGTTACAAAGATCTGAGATACAAAGTACAAGTAGAATAAAAACAGAAAGAGAATACCGAACAACTTCACACCTTTTCCTTGTCTCCCAAGACTTTCTCGGGAGGCTGGAACGAGGAGCTTGGTTGCTCGGTGGAAATAAGGAGTTGGTCGGCGGGAGCTGGAACTTGTTCTGAAGGAGCTGGCAGAGATGAAAACTCCTCGTCAGCAGGCTGGGTAAGGATAATATCACCCATAACCAATGAAGATTCTTCTGAGGCAGCTTCGTCCTCTTCTTCATCCTCGATAGCTGGAGGAGGACCAGGGAGATGCTGTTGAAATAGCTCGGAGTCCTCGTTCACTTTAAACTCTTACAGAGCTGCAACCCATCCATCTCGGAAGTACTTCAAACTTCCATATTGCACTTGAGTCATCATAGCAGCTACTCCCTTGTTCCACCCTTTGTCCCAACCTGTGCTGAAAGACTTCTTTATTGCCTTCTTTCTTTTCGTTTTCTCCGAGGAGAGCTTCTCGGATAGAAGGTCCTCGGAGGCTTTCATCTTGGCCTCCAACTCCTCCTTCTGACGATTTGCTTCGCGCAGAAGGGTCATCTCTTTCTCAGCTGATTTCAGCTTATTTTCAAGCTCCCCGAAGGTGGTGAGATTCTCGGAGTATTTCTTATTTTCCTTCTCCAAGTCCTTCACTTTATTTCCCAACTGCACCTTCTCTGCTTCAGATGCAGCTAGTTTCTTCTCCCATTCACCTTTATCCTCGTCGTACTTCTGACGAGATTCCTTCAGAGATTGGGCCAAACCCTGGACTGCGTCCTCTACTCCAGACGTGGAGCTTGAAGCCTTGAGTGCTTCATCTTTCTTCACAATGGTGTTAAAGCAACTCACCAGCTGAAAAAGAAGGTAGTGATGAGTTAGTGCCGAGATACATATATTGATAGAAGGAAATAAGAATTCAAGATAAGAAAAAACTTACTGAAGAGATGTGACGAGTAGCTAGGGATGTCAACATATCCCTAGGCATGTTCTCCTCGATGCCTTGGACTTCAGGAATGATCCAAGTCTTTACCGAGCTCATTGCAGAGCTCAAGGGAATAATGGTTGGAACACTAGCTCCACTAGTTTGGAGCTGAGGAATGACTTCAGAAAAACTAACCGAGGAAGACTTCTTCAATTTCCTCGGTGTCTTCTCAACAACCTCAACCAGAGAAGAATCTTTGGTTGGAGAGATAGTGATTACTTCCACTGGCACATTCTTCTGTACAGTAACCACAGGAGGCTTCTCGACGACCTTCTGAGGAGCAGCAGAAGGAGCAGCATCAACTTTCTTTGTCCCCTTTGGGACATCGTCTTTGCTTCTCTTTCCATCTCCAGCAGAGGAGGTCTCTTCAAAGAGAGCAGGAACTATTCTCTTACCCATCTTCTAACTGAGAGGAATGTGAGAGTCTGGTGAAGAATCTTCAGAAGCTGGCAATGGTTCAACAATGCTAGCCACAGGACGTGCAGTGTAAGAGGATGTGTAGCTTCTGTATTGTAGCAAGTATGAAGCAGACCTAATATGCTCGTCTGCAACCTTCTGATGCAAACTCCAGATATGTTTTAAATGCTTGATATTAACTTCTGTTTCTTTTTGAGTTTTTCTCTTGCTGTCAACTGCAAATAAAGACATAGTGAAATATCAGTCATACATTTTGTCAAACACAATGAAATCATAACTTCAAAAAAAAATAAGATGAAAATAACCTATCCCATTGCCATATGGAGGGCATTTGGGACCCTCATATACTTCGTCTCCAACCAGAAGGGCATGTTGCCAATTTTTTACAACTACTCCATGTTCAAAATAATCCCTGTTGGCATCAGGGAGGTTGACTACTAGAGCCCTATTCAAAAATCTAGTTTTTAAATAATAGACATTGTCTAAAACTGCCCATCTATAACAGTACAGAATCTCAGGAATTCCTATACGAGTTCCATGAGTTTGATTTAACCTATACACCCCATTAACTATTCTCCAGGTGTTGGGGGCTATTTTTGCAGGGACAACACCGAAATACTGACAGAACTCTAAGCATAAAGGGTTTGGTGGAAAAGAAAATCCACATTCAGTAATAAATAGGCTAGGGAACCAGTGTCCCTCAGCCAAATCAAAATAAC
Source organism: Sambucus nigra (assembly GCA_949130495.1). Classification (NCBI taxonomy): domain Eukaryota; kingdom Viridiplantae; phylum Streptophyta; class Magnoliopsida; order Dipsacales; family Adoxaceae; genus Sambucus; species Sambucus nigra. The sequence goes on along the minus strand of OX422207.1, from coordinate 751,948,036 downwards.
TTGAAGGCTTAGAAAAAACCTCCAAAGTTACCCAAGAAGGAATAGAGAAGTCAGAGCGGAACTTCTCAAGAGATTCGATAATATAAACCATGGTGAATAAAAGAAGAAGGAAGAAGAGCTTACAGGGAAAAAGGAGATCTGTTGACAAACAAACGAAGAAAAGGATGGACGCACAGGAGAGAGTAAAACTATAGAAAACTCGAAAGCAGAAATTGAAAAGGTAGAAGATGATGGGATTGCCTCTGAAGTTTTAATACTTTGCCTTAGGAAACGGCGAAAGAAATGATAACAAAAAGGAAAACTATTACGCTACCGGAGGCTAAAAGGACAAAAAGGGCACGAAGGTCGAAGCGCCTATAAAACTGCAAAAAGGCGGATTCTGCGAATTTGGAAGGAAATTCAAATATGAAGAAAAGGCTCCTAAAACCCAGGAAGGTCATTTAATATAGCCATATACCGAGAAAGAATGTTCCATACTCCTTAAAGTTCGAAATATGAAACATTGGGGGCTTCTGTTGATACCAAAATTAGTATGCTGATATGGACGAATAATAAGAAGACACGTGTCAATCTACGTGGCACAATTGCAACGAGGAAGATTGTTTCCCCGACCAACATACTCACTCCTAGCAACAAGTATACTCCGAGGAACGCCAGTCTTCCGAGGAACTCCATTGCTTCGAGGAACTCTTGGACGACGAGCAACTAAGGCGGTTCGAGCTGCACCTCGACCACAACATTAATTGCCAGATAATCAACAGTTCAACTATTCATTGAATGCTTATCATCTTGACGCGCACGTTTGAAGAACATTAAATGAATTACCCTTTCATATGTGTATCATTTAATGTAACACCCTTTCATGTACAGCCTAAGGGCTATAAATACCTTGTATCACCCTCATTCAAAGGGACCGGAATTTCTTGATAGCACTTGTAATCGAGAATTCTCAAACGCTCAGCAATAACATAACAGTGGACGTAGGCCATTCATATAAGGCTGAACCACTTTAAAATCTTTTGTCTTATTTATTTATTTATCTGTGATTAAATAATTACAGTAATCTAGTTTTTTACATCAACACTAGTGCTACACACTACTCGGCAAAACTCGGCAAAACTCGGCAAAGCTCAGACTACTCAGTAAAAATATTCCTAAAAATGCCAACCTCGGTTGGTTAGGAAACAAAATATTCCTAAAAATGCCAACCTCGGTTGGTTAGGAAACAAAATATTCCTAAAAATGCCAACCTGTTTGGCTAGGAAACAAAATATTCCTAAAAATGCCAACCTCGGTTGGTTAGGAAACAAAATATTCCTAAAAATGCCAACCTATTTGGCTAGGAAACAAAATATTCCTAAAAATGCCAACCTGTTTGTTTAGGAAACAAAATATTCCTTAAAATGCCAACCTGTTTGGTTAGGAAGTACATATATTCTCGAAAATGCCAACTTATGTTGGTCGAGAGGTAAATATATTCTCGAAAATGCCAACTTATGTTGGTCGGGAAGTAAGATTATTCGAGAAAGCGCCAAAGTTGCTCGTAGAGGAAAAATCCACTAACTATGGATGGTCGGGGATAAAAACCCACTAACTGTAATTGGTCGAAAAGGAAAATTTACCGATCTTGGTTGGTCGGAAACATTTTATGAAAACGAGAAAGTGATCGAGGAACATTTTTGATACTCGTAACTTTTTTACTAAGTTGGTCGACAAACAAAACATCATTTTTTATCAAATGGTTACCACAAATTCAAACTAGTCGACGATAAGTTGATCGACAAACAACACAATATTGTTATCTTTTTAACAAATACATATGCACAGATGTAAAGTATTTTACAAGACAATAGCAATTAAGATTACGAACAAAAATGAAAGTTTTTCATTAAAATCAAAAACAAAATACTTCAGGAATGAAATACAAATTTATTACATCAATATTCCCATTCTATTGGTTTCTTCCCCTATGCTTTTGAAACAGGTTCCTCGCCAGCCGGTGGATCATTTAAAGCAAGAGGAGAATTTATGAAGTTAAGATCTTTGAGCATCCTGATATTCATCACGGATGGTCGATCTAGGAGGTGCTCGATAAAGTATTGGTTCATTTGGGGCCTTCTATTACAGATATATTTGTTCATTTGGTGGCACATTCTTATAACATCATGCAGTCGAGCACCAAATTCAACTTCACAAACTCACACGGAGGCGTATTCAGAAGTTCAGGAGGTGCATTCAGAAGTTCAGGAGGTATATTCAGGAGTTATTATGCACATACTATTGAAGTTCAGAAGTCAAATTTAGCATCTACAGCACTGAGATCTTTACTACTACTATCCCGACCAATATTGAAGAAGAAGTTGTATGAAAAAGTTTCGAAGTCCACCACTAGCTTGGTACTAATCAGATTGAAGAGTTGGGTTCAAAAGCTAGTATGTTACTCGACAAAGTATTCAGAGGATCATAAATCAGAAGAATCAAGCACGTGAAGTTAGCACTCAGTGGCTCGGCACAGGAGGCAGTTGGTCGGCTAGCAAACCAATCAACATACTTGAAGATTATGACAAGCTACAAGTTGCATACTATGGCATGGCTGCATCCAAATTCCCAGGGGTGATACATAGCACACGGAGTTCCTCAAAAGAAAGATTAGCAACCGTCGATCAGCCTGCATCATATGTCGTCCAGGAGATAATGCACTTTATGTTGAACAAATCAAGAAGGTAGATCAAGAATTTCATGAGCACCGAGCAACACTGCAGAATAAATACTCCATCCTTTCAAGTAAACCATCAAGCATGGAGCATTGGGGGCTTCTGTTAATGCAAAAATTCTCCATCTATGAGGACCAATCAGAAAAGGACACATGCCATCCTACGTGGAAATATTCGACACCCGAGGAGAGTTGGTCGGCATCCAAGGAGAGTTGGTCAGCACCCGAGGAGTGTTAGTCGGCACCCGAGGAGAGTTGATCGACATACCAACTAGGAAGATCAAAGGATAACTATGCATTTAATGAGCATTAATGCACATTTATACTGTAGATGACAACACATAGCATACTAAGCAATTCAACAATTAGATTCGTTGAATGTAGACATAATGTATAAATGTATACATACAATGAATCTCTTTATCTCCCATCACTATAAATACATGTATTCCCTTAGCCAAAAGGAGATCCAGAAGATCCGACAAGGATGAGAGACACCATACACAAGATCCATACCTTTTTCTCTCTACGTCCAACCACTTTAAAAATCTTTGTCTCTCATGTGCTTGATTGGATTGCTTTTATCTATTTATCTGTGATCATAAAAATGGGATTCGGTTCAATTTTTTGCATCAATAATGTACGTAATTGTTCAATCTATAATTTTCAAAATTATGAGTCCTAGCACAAAGTCAAATATAGGTTGGATTTATTTCGATAGGAAGCTGTGAAATATATGAATTTGGTGTAAGAAATTCAGTAAATATAAATATTTCACATAAAGCTGTGAAATATAGATGATTGTGGTAAGAAACCAAAAGTCTTTGTTGACATGTAAGGTTTTATTTAAACAAGTTTAAGACCCAATCACCTATTGAGAGAGACCCTAACATTCCAAATGAGGTTTGTCCGTGTTTTATCTTTTGATCTAATATTTTCCACCGATCAATAGTTGATTCTGCTGGCCAGTAATATACATGCTGTCGACCATCCCTATATGGCTGCCAACTAGTAAGGAATGATTGTCGCCCACCAACAATAGGTGGTCGGGAACCCCTCAATCTGTACAATAGTTGTATCTGATCAACAAATAGGAGGTTGGGAACTCCTCAAGCTCCGTAATACCTGTCGCCGACCAACAACTCTACAATACCTGTTAATAAATATGTGGTACTGTAACCATATTAAATGGTGTCGAACAGTATTAGATGGTGATCTTCAACTGTTATAATACAATGATAGCTGATAAAAATGGAGTGGTACGAGCATCATGTTGTTCCTTTTCTACCAACAATAAGTGCGTCGACCAGTAATCGGGGAAACCCCCGACCAGTAAGCAGATGATGTCAACCTGAATAAGAATATGCCGACCAATATGTTTTTACTTCGAAACAATCGTCGACCAAAATATTCTGCATTCCACATAATTAACAAAGATATTTATTTGATGCCCGGTAATATGACTACGTTGCTGACCATGATGGGAACATCCAACGAGGTTGTTGATATGTGAAACTTTTTATATAACATTTGTCGACTTTCGACAATGTTAATGATGAGTCCTCACTTGATTTATGTATCTAGTTTTACACCATTCCTCGGTCGGAGTTTAGAGGAAATTGAAATTAGAGACGTGGTAGGAATAACTTATGGACTTTGGTCGTACTGAGCTGATAAATAATCCCAAGTACCATAGGTTGCCATGATTGTCCGAATAAAAGGGAGATAAAACGATCCCTTGATATCTCTCTAGGAGTTGCAATTTTGATATCTCTCTAGATGATCAGCAGCTTTCTTGCTCTTTGTCAGCATATCATCGACATAGACTTCCATATTGCAACTGATTTGTTCGGTAAAAACCTTGTTCATCAGCCGCTGGTCTGTCGCTCCTGCATTTTTCAAACCAAAAGGCATAACATTATAACAATAAGTTCCCCTAGGGGTAATAAAAGAAGTACTTTCCCTGTCTTCAGGTTTCATTTTGATCTGATTGTAGCTAGAGTAAGCATCCATGAAGCTGAGCAACTCGTGTCCCGAGGTAGCATCCACTAGTTGATCAATTCTGGGCAATGAAAATTGATCCTTTGGGCATGCCTTGTTGAGATCGGTGAAATCAACACACATTCTCCATTTATGATTTTTCTTCTTTACCATCACCAAATTTGCTAACCAGTCTGGATATTTCACATCTTCAATGAATTGGGCTTTCTGGAGCTTCTCGACCTCCTCTTGTATAGCTTGATTCTTCTCGGGACTAAATACTCTTCTTCTCTACTTTACAGGCTTGATCTCCTTATTCACATTGAGCTCATGACATAAGAAGTTTGGATATATTCCTGGCATATCTTCATGACTCCATGCAAAAGTTTACTTTTTGTTTCTCAAGAAAGTTATCAACTCCTGTTTTATTGAAGCATCCAACGACGAACCTATATGAGTTGTTCGTTCAGGATGTTTATCGTCCAGAATATCATTTTCTGTAGATTCCACCACCTGTCCTTTTACAAGTTGGTATTCATCTCTGGGATCCAGTGTTTCAATTTCTGTACCTTCATCCACCTGGTAGGTAGTAGTCTTTTTCCTTGACTCTTCAAGCTCCTCTTGCTCGGCAGATGAATAATAGCATTCCCGAGCTACTTTTTGATCACCTTTCACAACTCCTACTCTAAAATTTATTGGGAATTTTAAGCACTGATGTATTGTAGATGGAACTGCTTCGAACTTCTTCAAACCAACTCTTCCCATGATGATGTTGTAAGCTGATTGCACATTCTTATCCATCACAAAGAAGCGCATTCTTTCTGTTCGACAAGCAGGCTAAGTTCCAATGAATATATCCAACTTGATCGTCCCAAGTGGAAAAACCTTCTCGCTAGTAAAACCGAGGAGAGGTCTGTGATAAGGCTCCAATTGAGATAATTTTAAATTTAAACTGTCAAAGCATGAGTAGAACATGATGTCTGTCGAACTACCATTATCTACCAGAACCTTTGAAATCACTACTTCTTTCATCCTCATTTTGATCACCAAAGGGTCGTCGTGAGGGTAAAGAACACCTGCAAGGTCGTTTTTTGAAAAACCAATGACTAGCTTCTCTTTGTTTATCTTCCTCGGGCGATCCTCCTCAGCCAAATTTATCCGTTGAATCTATGAGCAAGCCTGAGTCTCACCGAGGTAAGCTTTTCTTTCTGCAGTAAGATCTCCTCCTCCTGCATCTCCACCTGTAATAACATTACAATCAAATGTTCCAAAACGTATTGAAAATACCTCGCGTTCTGGTTTCCTTGGCCTTTTGGGAAGATCGGGGTCATCCTCTGTATCATCTTCATGATCCCTTTTCCTGTTTTCTTCTTCCCGACGAGGAGATCTAGACCTCTGTCTTGTTCGGTTTTCATTTCCTTTTTCATTTCTACGATCAACATACTTTGACAACTTTCCTCGTCTAATGATCTTTTCAATCTCATTCTGGAGGGTTATGCAATTTTTAGTCATATGACCATGATCCTTATGAAACTCGCAATATTTATCTCTATTTCTTTTGTCAGGGTCTGACCTCAGTTTCTTTGGCCACCTTACTTCCTCGTTATTCTTGATTTCTTCCAAGACATGATTAATACCCATTTTCAAAGGAGTATAATTATCGAATTTCTTCAGGACTTCCCATGATGACTTATTATTTTTGGAATGCTTGTCACTGCCATCGCCCTTATGCTCTTTCTTCTTAGATTTGTCGACTTCCACCTTGGTTTCTTTATCCGTATTCTTCTTCGCAGCCATAGCCTCCTCGGCATTCATGATTTTGGTCGCTTTTGCCATCAATTCTGACATAGTTGTAGGTGGATCTTTGGCCAAAGTGTAATACAACTTGTTAGGCAACAACCCACTCATCAAGGAGGTGATTGTTGTCTTTTCTTCATAATCTATGACTTCCAGCTTCTCGTTATTGAAACGAGTTATGTAATCTCTAGTATTCTCACCAGATTTTTGTCTAACACTTAACAAATGTGCTACTCGTTTTACTGGCTTTGCTCCAAAATAGAAATTACCGATGAACAACTCGGCCAATTGAAAGAAAGTTGAAATCTTACCCCGAGGAAGATTGTTGTACCTTATCTGGGCAGTTCCAGTAAGAGTTCCTGAGAATGCTCTTCATCTCATCTCGTCAGGGACAGCATAGATGTCGGCAGCAGCTTGATACTGTTCTATGTGCAGAACATGATCTGTCTTTCCATCATATTTGGGGGTCACCACAGGGGCTTTAAACTTTGACGGTGTAGGAAAATCCACAATGCCCTGGACAAAAGGTGTCCCTTGAACAAAAGTTCGTTGTAGGGGATTCTTTGCCTTATCCATTTCTCCCAATCTATCTTCCAACCGCTGAATGGAACCTTTCCACGCATCATTTCCTTCCTCGAGCTTATTAGTTCGAGCAATTGATTGTTCTGACGTGGCCTCTTGAGATCTATCTTGACGAGCAACTGGTCGCGATTGTGCTGATCCTTCTCTAAGATCTGATGGTTGTCGAAAACTCCTCAACATGGCCTTAGGTGGACTCCTATTCCTCCTAGGGCCTAATCAGCTAAAAGAAGATACCCTGATCAATCTTTCTAGGGCACTAGGTCTCTCTGGAGAGAGAGTAATACGTTGCTCAGTATCTGTGGCCCGTATTGATGAAGTTCGCCCAGTTTGATAAAAGAAATCATCAGATTCCTCATTATGATACGCATCTGTACGCCTGGATCGTGAAGAAAGTAAATCAGTTTGTATCTGACCACTTCTCTGTCCTGAATGTGTAGGTACTCCGCCATGAAGGGTTTGTATGAGTTGCCGCATTATTTCTTGCATGGCGGTTTGTCTTTGAGCCAGATTCGTCATAATTCCAGCCAGATCTGGAGCAGTTGATGGTGCAGAGGGATTTGGAGGATTCCCAACGTTTCCAGCATTTCGGTTGCTGGATTCAGGATTATCAGCCATTGATGATGAATGATTTTTGGTGAAAAACGATAACAACATTCGTTTCCCAAAGACGGCGCCAATCTGTTGATGCAAAAAATTAGATTACTTCTAATTATTTAATCACAGATAAATGTAAATGAGACAAAGAATTTTAAAGTGGTTCAGCCTTATAAGAATGGCCTACGTCCACTGTTTCTGTTATTGCCAAGTGTTTTGGAGTTCTCGATATGTAATTCTATCAAGAAAATCCTATCCCTTTGAATGAGGATGATACAATGTATTTATAGCCCTTAGGCTGTACATGCGAAAGGGTAAACAATTAATTCCCTTTAAGAGTATACGTCTGTATGATAAACATTCAATGAATAGTTGAACTGTTGATTATCTGGCAATCAATGATGTGGATGAGATATAGCTCTGTAAATCAATGCTGTGGCCGAGATGCAGCTCGGACCGCCTAAGTTGCTCGTCGTTCAGGAGTTCCTCGGAGTACACATGCTGCTCGGAGTGAGTATGATTTGGTCGGGTAAATGAACTTCCCCGTTGCTATTGTGCCACGTAGATCGACACCCGTCTTTTTATTATTTGTCTATATTAGCATACTAATTTTGGTATCAACAATCCACTTGATAGGTAGTAGTCTTTTTCTTTGATTCTTCCAGTTCTTCTTGCTCGGCGGATGAATAATATCATTCCCGAGCTACTTTCTGATCACCTTTTACAACTCCTACTCTAAAGTTTGTTGGAAACTTTAGGCACTGATGCACTGTAGATGGTACAGCCTCGAACTTCTTCAATCCTACTCTTCCCATGATGATATTGTATGATGATTGGACATTCTTATCCATCACGAAGAAACGTATTCTTTCTGTCCAACAAGCAGGCCACGTACCAATGAATATATCCAACTTGATCGTTCCAAGTAGAAATACTTTCTCGCCAACAAAACCGATGAGGGGTCTGTGGTAAGGTTCCAGTTGAGATAGCTTTAGATTTAAACTATCGAAACACGAGTAGAACATAATGTCTGCCGAGCTACCATTGTCGACCAGCACTCTTGAAATCATAACCTCCTTCATTCTCATCTTGATCACCAGTGGATCATCGTGAGGATATAAAACACCTGCAAGGTCATTTTTTGAAAAACCGATGACCAATTTCTCCTTGTTTACCTTTCTCGGGCGATCTTCCTCAGCTAGATTTATTCGCTGAATGTACGAGCAAGCTTGAGCCTCACCGTGGTAAGCTTTTCTTTCTGCAGTAAGGTCTCCTCCTCCTGCATCTCCTCCTGTAATAACATTACAATCAAATTACCCAAAGCGTATTGAAAATACCTCTCGTTCTGGCTGCCTTGGTTTCTTGGGAAGATCGGGGTCATCCTCTGGATCAACTTCATGGTTTCTCTTCTTGTTCTCCTCTGCTCGACGAGGAGATCTAGACCTCACTCTAGTTCGGTCGTTGTTTCTTCTTTCACCTCCCCGATCAACATACTTTGCTAGATTTCCTAGTCGGATGAGTGTTTCAATCTCATTCTAAAGAGCTATGCAATTTTTGGTCATATGGCCATGATCCTTGTGGAACTCGCAATATTTTTCCCTATTCCTCGTGTCAGGGTCTGCTTTCATTTTCTTTGGCCAGTTTAAGTCCTCGCTGTTCTTAATTTCTTCCAGGACGTGGTTGATATTTGCCTTCAAAGGTGTGTAATTATCAAATTTCCTCAAGACCTCCCATGAAGACCTATTTTTGGATTGTTTGTCACCACCATTATTCTTATGTTCTTTCTTCTTAGCTTTATCACCTTCCACCTTGGTTTCTTTGGCGTCCATATTCTTCTTCGCAGACATAGCCTCCTCGGCGTTCATAATCTTAGACGCTTTTCCCATCAGGTCCGACGTGGTTCGAGGTGGATCTTTGGCCAAAGTGTAGTACAACTTGTTTGGCAGTAGTCCACTCATCAAAGCAGTAATCGTTGTCTTCTCCTCATAATCAATGACTTCGAGTTTCTCGTTATTAAAACGATTTATATAATCTCTGGTACTCTCACCATCTTTTTGTCTAACACTTAACAAATGTGCTACTCGTTTAACTAGCTTTGCTCCAAAGCAGAAATTCCCAATGAATAACTCGGCCACTTGAAGAAAAGTCAAAATCTTACCCTGAGGAAGATTATTATACCATATTTGAGAAGATCCGGTAAGTGTTCTCGAGAATGCTCTGCATCTCATCTCATCTCATTTGGGACAGCATAGATATCGGTTGCAGCTTGGTATTGTTATATATGAAGGACAGGGTCAGTCTCCCCATCATACTTGGGAGTCACAACAGGTTCTTTGAACTTTGATGGTGTTGGAAAATCAACAATGTCCTGGACAAAAGGTGTTCCTCGAACAAAGGTTCATTGTAGAGGGTTCTTGGCCTTAGCCATTTCCCCTAATCTATCCTCCAGCTTTTGAATAGATCCTTTCCATGCATCATTTCCTTCCTCAGGCCTATTGGTTTGAGCAACTGATCGCGTTGAAGTGGCTTCCTGGGATTTATCTTGACGAGCAGCTGGTCGGTCATAGGATCTATCTTGACGAGCAACTGGTCGAGACTGGGCAGATCCTTCCCTTAAATCTGATGGTCGTCGAAAGCTCCTCGACGCTGCATTAAGAGGACTTTTGTTCCTCCTAGGGCCTAATCGGTCAAAAGGAGAAATCCTATTTAATCTTTACAATGCGCTGGTCCTTTCTGGGGAGAGGGTGACACGTTGTTCAGTATCTGTGGCTCGCACTAACGAAGTTCGTCTAGGTTGATAAAAAAAATCTTCAAATTCCTCATTGCGATATGAATTAGTACGCCTAGTACACGAAGAAGGCGCACGGGTATTTCTTTGAATGCTTCGTGGTCCGGAATGGGCTGATGCACCGCCATGGAGGGTTTGGATGAGTTGTCGCATTGTTTCTTGCATGACGGTCTGGCCCTGAGCCAGATTTGCCATTATTCCAGTCAGATCTGGAATAATTGGTGGAGCAGATGGACTTGGAGGGGTTCCAGCGTTTCGATTGCTGGATTCAGGAATATCAGCAATTGGTAATGGATTGTTTTTGATGAAAAACGATATTATCAGTCGTTTCCCACAAACGGCGCCAATCTATTGATGTAAAAAATTAGATCACTCTAATAATTCAATCACAGATAAATAAATGAGACAAAAGATTTTAAAGTGGTTCAGCCTTATAAGAATGGCCTACATCCACTGTTGTGTTATTGCTGAGTGTTTAGGAATTCTCGATTACAAGTTCTCTCAAGAAATTCCGGTATGGATTCGGGGTCCCCCTACAATGAGGATTGCACAATGTATTTATATCCCTGAGGTTGTAATGTGAAAGGGTAATACATTAAATGATATACATATGAAAGGGTAATACATTTAATGCCCTTTTTGAGTGTGCGTCTGTATGATAAGCATTTAATGAGCAGTTAAACTGTTGGTATCTTGCTTCGAAGTGCATCTCGGACCGCCTGAGTTGCTCGGACTTCTTGAGTTTCTCGGTGCTAAAGAGTTCCTCGGAGAGGTCTGTTCCTCGGAGCGTATGAGTTCCTCGGAGTAACATGGTTCCTCGGAGCGTGTGATCATCTCGGAAGTGCTTGTTGTTGCCATGTAGATAGCCACGTGTCTTCATATGATTGGTCCATGTCAGCAGATTAAATTTGGTATCAACAACTCGTGTGATTGAAGACTACTTGTATCTCCAGAATTTGTATATTTTTGTAAAAAACATATCTATTGAAAGAAATTTGAACAATTATGTAAGTAATATTATGACCAACATTCTTGATGAGATGAAATTATTTTGAACGTTTATTCCCTTATAGAAGATGTGAGATATGGGAATCAAAATATGTGAATCATTTATCATGTAACCCTATCCACAGGTTTGTCCAAAAAATTGAATTCAACATATATATTTTCTTATCTCGTCTTATTTTCTTCGTATAGATAAAAATAATATATGATGATAATTTATCATGGAAATTCATAAAGTAATTCATCTCAAAATCAATAACGAAAATTTTCAAAAAATTAACATGGCTGTGTAGATTTATAGATCAATGAAAATTGAGTATACAGTTTATTCAAATGTAGTTAACATCTTAGGTATCATACCTCTTGGCAAACATAAGTATGGGAATAAGCATATCAGACGTAAATGTAACCCAGTAGATAATCATATTCGTCCTACTTTTAAGGATTCATATAAAACTTATGATCATGATATCCAAGGTTTTGCAGATTTCGTAAATACAAATTGGATAACCAGTTTATGAATATATACATAAAAAAATCGTAATTGAATCATAAGATGTATGTACAACATATAATTGGTTATACGCTGTTAACGCAAAAATTCTCCATCTACGAGAACCAATCAGAAAAGGACACATGTCATCCTACGTGGCAATATTCGGCACCCGAGGAGTGTTAGTCGGCATCCGAGGAGAGTTGGTCGGCACCCGAGGAGTGTTAGCCGGCACCCGAGGAGAGTTGATCAGTACCCGAGGAGAATTAGTCGGCACCCGAAGAGAATTGGTCGGCACCCGAGGAGAGTTAGTCGGCACCCGAGGAGAGTTGGTCGGCATACCAACCAGGAAGATCAAAGGATAACTATGCATTTCATGTGCATTAATGAAGATGGCAGCGCATTTAATGAGCCTTAATGTACATTTATATTGTATTAATAGATGACAACACATAGCATACCAATCAATTCAATAATTAGATTCATTGAATGTAGACATAAATGTCTACATACAATGAATCTCTTTATCTCCCATCACTATAAATACATGTATCCCCTTAGCCAAAAAGGAGGGAGATTGGAGGGAACCTAGAAACACCATACACAAGATACACATCATTTCTCTCTCTACACTCTATGGTGCTATTGTAAACCCCTGGGAATAAAATAACAGTGGACGTAGGCTTTATTCATGGCCGAACCACTTTAAAAATCTTTGTCTCTCATGTGCTTGATTGGATTGCTTTCATCTATTTATCTGTGATAATAAAAATGGGATTCGGTCCAATTTTTTGCATCAACATACGCAGAGACTAAAAAACTTATCTCTTGTAAATGATCTTCGTCTCTTTTAATAAGAATGGAAAGATATTTGTGTCTCTTCCCACAAACGGTGTCAATCTGTTGATGACTAGAAATAACCTATGTCATCTTATAGGCATCAACAATAAATAAAGTGATGGTATGAAGTAGATGAGATTGAAGATGAAGTGGAGATAAACAATCACATCAAACATATAGGAGACAATTTTTTTTTAAAGTGGTTCGGTTGTTGAAGAAAGCCTACGTCCGCTTTTATTTTATTCTCAGGGGGTTACAATAGCACAACACAGTGTGATGAAAATGATTGAATTGTTCTATTATCTTGAGAGAGACATATATATATAGATGTGTAAAGAAATGCCTCCCTTTAGCTAAGGGAGGTCATGTATTTAAAGTGATGGGAGTCTAAGAGATAGAATGCCTTTATATATATATATATATATAATGAATATAATTGTTGGTCTTATTGGGTACAATGACTGTTATCTACTCCACACCAGTGGCTTTTGATATTTTGGATGGTTCTTCTTCTTTATGTTGGTCGGGCGGTACACCGAATAACTATCCTCAGGTGCCGACTAACTTTCCTCGGGAGCCGACCAAGTGATTAATTGTCACTTAGGATGACAGGTGTCTCTTTATTAGTGGTCCACGTAGATGGATAATTTTTTACATCAACAATACGTATAGGTGATTACTCCATAATTATTATAGAAATCCCATATAAAGTTCACCATATTTTCATTTATTAATATTTTACCATCTTGTGAATTATTAATTCCACCTCATAGAATAATTACTTAACCAATAAGTTAATTGTAATTTTTCTAGTTTAATGTGGGTGCATTTGTATTTTTAATAAATTCTTTTTTGTCCCAAACCCGGTTCCACTCACTTACTTGGACTCATGAAAATACTCACAGCAAAATCCGAGACCCAATACCCTCATTATTGTTAATATTCCTTAATAACCAAGTCTATATCCCGACTTGTAATTTAATTAATCTCTCATTAATTATTTTGTTATTAAAGTAGTGTCACCCAACTACAATACCCAGACTCACACATTTGGTACGTAACTTCATCTCTTAGAATTTGTTACACAAAGTCCCACTATCAAGTTTAACACTCCTCATTAATTTTAATATTCTATAATTTATTATATATCTCTATAATAAATTAAATCGGCTGCCCCGTGCCTAACTCCCGTAGCACTCCCCTTAAAAATATTCGAGTCACAACCCCGACTCTTAATTCCATAAGTATTAACTTAGAGTCATAATGTTATTCAAGATACTAAGCACATCTTAATCCAGCCCGTATCCTAATTTCATCCGAAATTTCCATCAAATCCGTTAATATATTTTTGAGTATTGTTCATCCTAAATGATCAAGCGCTAACCATGCGTAGTGTAATACGCAAATCGTTATTATCGATTCGACGAATCAATGCAAAAAATCTAAACTAAAACTACACTTGACAAGAAAGCATAGCGGTAAGTCGGGTATCGTAAGAAGTCCACATGGAGTGATTGAATTTTAGATTTTAATTTCTTTAATTACTTCGGGCATAAAAGTATAAAATAAATAAAAGAAAAGGTAATGGGTGGCTATGGTGGAAAAAGAAAAGAATAAGTTATGCTACACAAAAGTAAAGCGAGGATCGGGATCACATCCTACCACACGGATCGAAAAAACTACTAATTAGAGTTAAGGATATAAAGCAATTTAATCGAGTATTTAAAATTTAGCATAAACATCACACAATAAAGAATTTAACCCAAAGTTGCGAGATTAAACATTTAACGGAAAATGGTCACATGCGGATTAAATTGGGATTGTCGCTATAAACACTAAAGTTGCATGACAAATAAAGTTAAACGCATAACAATCTAACTTTAATACACGCGATTCAATTAAACACAATTTTACACAAAACCTAATTTTTGGAGCTCGAGGCCCGTTAATGGTGGAACACAACCTCGACCCTATTTATCTAAGGGCACAACATAATTTAAACTAAATTACAACTAATTAAAGATATAAATAAATAACTACAACTAATTATCTAGGCAAGGAATTAAATGACAAGAATGGAAATAAGAAATAAATGCAACTATATTAATGGAATGGACAATGAAAACCCACTTACAAAACCCAAAAAGGGCATAACCCCAAGGAGAAATGAAGAAGAGATCCCAAAACCAATCCTTAAACTAAGACAAAAATGGAAATTATCTGATTATTCTTCTCTCAAAATGAGAGAAATGAGTTTATATAAGAAAATATCCCATGGCAAACTTGCAAATAAAAGGTAAGAAAAACAAATATCTGCAGGGCCGGATCGATTTGGAATTGGGCCGAATCGATTCGGATGAAAATATCTCGTGGCTGCATAGGGGGTGAATCAATTCGGCTGAAATCCGAATCGATTCGAAATAGAAAAACTGGCACTCTGTCTCAACCCGAATCGATTCGGATTTGGGACGAATTGATTCGGACCTACATATTGAATCTTCCCCTGTTTTTGGTGTATTGAAATTCCCTTCCTCTAAAAAGGACATAACTTCTTCATTCGGACTCGGAATCGTGCACCATTTATGGCCACGTGAAACTTATTCAGAGGGCTTCAACTTCCGTGAAGACATTGGGCCAGTTGCCTAAATTGTGAAATGACTAAATTTCCCTTGCGCGTGGGTTTATGTACGGAACTTCGCCGAAATTCATCCAAACTTAATACTAAGTATCCAAATACTTATAAAAGCTCAATTAACCCCTACAAAACATGTTAACATAGAAATCTGAGGTTGTATGGTTAACGAGCATAAATATAGGGATTAAGATACCCGAGGGAGCTAATAACGTGTAGGTTAATGGGTGAAATACATTATATTTGCATCGTATCACACCCCCTAACTTACACATTGCTAGTCCCTAGGAATGAAATAGGAAAAAAAAAGAACTACAAGTAAACCAAAAGCAGGTTACAAGACCAAAATGATATGAAAAAGAAATAAAAAGATAAGGCCACTTTCGCGGGCGAACGATTGGATTTAGCGTATGCAATAAGCCGTTAAACCCCTAGGTTACCCTAGTGGACGAGAGTCATCTCGTGAGAGTTTTTAGGGATGAAACCCACAAACATCATATGGTTTCGTCAAAATATGCCCAAACCAACATGCGACAGGCACAACAATAACGAAAAATATTTTATACGCATTATTAGCACAATGAACGAATTCAAATAAAAGTCCGAAATTATTAACATTATAAAATGCACCTCATAGAATTGAACCTGAAAATGTGGGAGGGGAGCGAGCACATGCAAAGTGTGATTTGGCAAAAACTTAAATAAATCGGATACTAAATAAAGCAAGCATATATTCAATCGGCATTACACTCATCAAGTGAATTCACTCGAAATAGGGAGTTAACACACTGGACATGTGGTCATAAAGAGTGAATGTAAATGGAAACTAGGCCGCATACATGTCACAAATGAAGAACTCTATATATAAAATAAATAATTGTAATCTCAATGAAAGATACCTCTCATTAAAGGAGCGAAATGTATTTTCACAGATTATCAAAACTATTATGACTTTTAAATTAAATTCGCCCTAAGATCACATAGGACTTGTATAGGATTGTAATGTAGGCTAGGCTAGGGTATGAAACGAAAGAAATATATATGGATTCAAAGTGTTCGGAAATGAAATCTTAGAATAATGGTAATAGTGGGCATTATCAAAATTAGAAAACAAGTTCCAAACAAGCATTTGATATAACAATTGGAGAGTAATCAAAGCTTATTGAGCTATATACAATAGTTATAACTTTTTATTTTCTTTTTCTTTTATTTTCTTCTTTTTCTCATGTTTTCTTTTGCTTTTTGCTTTTTCTTTTCTTTTTCACTACACTTTCTTATTTTCTCACTCTCACATGCTTAAATTGCAACCGCACTACACAAAATCATTCAATCCCAAGAAACATTCCAAAAAAAGGTATGTAAGGTAATATGTATGGTGTATAACTCCAATTTGGAGTTGGTTATGGGATTTTGGGTGATGAAATGAAAGGCTATATTTAGGCTCAATGGGGTTGACTAGGGAAAAATAAGGTGATGTCAAGGCTAATATGGGTAATATAACAAAGATGGTCTATGATCATTTCATAAAGTTTACGTAATTCTCGAGTCAAAACAATATATGAAAATCATGCTCAAGCAATACATTTCATATATGAACTCAATTAATGAATGATCAAATGAAAGAATAGTGAGATTACCAATAAATTTAACATTTTCGATGAGAAAAAAATAGTGTAAACACTCACTAATCAAGGTATGTCTCTAATCTCACTCGGTGTAATTATATACAATGCAACAAAAGATTACCGAGTTATAAAGATCTTAAAATAAATCAATATAACAAGGAAAGGGCATGTGCTCATGGGATAAAGTTTAATTCATGAAGTTATTCACAATATCAATGATATGTGGACTAAAGTCTAATAACTTCTAAAATCGATAACATGCATCGTTGAGTTGTTTATTGGATCGGGCGCTTATTGGAATTTATCATAGAAAACAAGGCAAAATGCCCAACAAAGGGGAAAAAAGAAACAAAATATTTTTGAAATTTTTTTATTTTTAACAAAAAGCATACTAAGTGACTAACAAGTAAGCAAATCAATGGACTACACATGAAATGGATAGAATATCCTACACCCCCTAACTTAAATATCGCATTGTCCTCAATGCGCATTAAGAACACAACACAGAGAGAGGAAAAAATGACGTTACCCAAAATTGGAGCGATCTCCATAAGCACGAGTCCAATGAAATCTACAAAATAAGTTAGTACCGAGCATAGCGAAAAAAACAAATAACAAAATTTTAACTAATTACACTAGACTAAATAAAAAGGAAAGAAAAATAGGAAAGAAAGAAAATTAAAAAGCTATCTATTTACAACTTACTATTTAGGCTTCACACTAACTATGCACTAGAAGTCTAAATAGTTGAGGGTCCACCCAAAAAGGGATTTGACTTTGAAAGATCAACGGTGGAAACTCCAAAGCGAATATGCCTCCCGAAAAATAATAATTTCGTTTGAAAAACGGAAGGCATGTGTAAGGAGTAAGAAATGAACCATCGTCAATTAAAAATTTGAGAGGGACGATGGGGGATTTGGATAAAATGGGGGATAATACCACATCGATCTCAGGAAAATGGAAATCAAATCCCCAACGTTCTTTAATTGGAAGGGGAGGCGGGGCTAGTGCAAGTGAATATCCCATGAGATGAACCATCTCAAAATAACATTCTCGTTCAAGAATCGGGTCAAAGTCCTTAAGACTTTTAACCGATTCTTGTGATAAATTTAATTATTCAGGAATAGTAGGGAATAAAGGAAAAGAAGGACCATCAACCTCAGTACAATCGAAAGCATTAATAAGAGGTTGAAATCCGAAAGTGCTAAAACTTGGCTCACTCTCAATTATTTCTTTAACAAAAAGGGGTGGAGATGAAATGCAAGTTTCAACCTCGACCCGATTTTTTAAAGAAATAATCTCATCAAGCATGGTTTCATTTTCTAGAAACCAAGCTCGAGAAATTTTGGATTGGTCATTCATTTCTTTTATCATTAACCCATAATCAAACGAATAAGAAGACATTTCATCTTCTTTTGCGGGTTGCTCAAAGCTAACGGATTCCCCGTTTTTCAAATTATCCTCACAAGGCAATGATGGATCACTTACATACTCTTGAATTTCACGCTCAATGCGCTCATCTTCAAGAATTTCTAGGTATTCTCTCATTGTTTTGGGAGTATAACTTATAAAAAATTCTCATAACAATTAAGGTTATCTAAAGTGTAATAGTGAGACATTTCAAAGTAGGCAATTCAACAAAAGCAACAAGCGCCAAAATTTTAATTTCTCGAAAAAATCTCGTACAAGTCAAAAGGAAAGGAAAAAATAAAGAATACAAATATGAATGAAAGAAATACTACAAAATAATAAATGAATTACAATCTAAAACACACTCCCCAGAAACGACGCCAATTTGATCAAGCGCGAACCGTGCGTCGTTTAATACGCAAATCGTTGTTATCGGTTCGGCGACTCAATGCAAAAAACCAAAACTACAACTACACTTGACAAGAAATCACAACGGTAAGTCGGGTATTGTAAGAAATCCACAGGGAGTGATTGAATTTTAGATTTTAATTGCTTTAATTACTTCAAGCATAAAAGTGTAAAATAAATAAAACAAAATGTAATGAGTGGTTATGGTGGAAAAAGAAAAGAATAAGTTACGCTACACAAAAGTAAATCGAGGATCGGGATCGCATCCTACCACACAGATCGAAACAACTACTAATTAGAGTTAAGGCTAGAAAGAAATTTAATCGAGCATTTACAATTAAGCATAAACATCAAACATTAAAGAATTGAACCCAAAGTTGCGAGATTAAACATTTAACGAAAAATGGTCACGCACGAATTAAATTAGAATTGTTGCTATAAAGTTTCAAGTTGCGTGACAAATAAAGTTAAATGCATAACAATCCAACTTTAATACACGCGGTTTCAATTAAATGCAATGTTACGCAAAACCTAATTTTTGGAGCTCGAGGCCAGTTAATGACGGAACACAACCCCGACCGTATTTATCTAAGGGCACAACATAATTTAAACTAAATTACAACTAATTAAACTAATTAAAGCAATAAATAAATAACTACAACTAATTATCTAGGCAAGGAATTAAATGACAAGAATGGAAATAAGAAATAAATGCAACTATATTAATGGAATGGACAATGAACACCAACTTACAAAACCCAAAAGGGCACAACCCCAAGGAGAAATGAAGAAGAGATCCTAAAACCAAACCCTAAACTAAGATAAAAATGGAGATTATCTGATTATTCTTCTCTCAAAATGAGAGAAATGAGTTTATATACAAAATACCCCATGGCAAACTTGTAAATAAAAGGGAAGAAAAACAAATATCTGCATGGCCGAATCGATTCGGAATTGGGTCGAATCGATTCGAATGAAAATATCTCGAGGCTGCATAAGGGGCGAATCGATTCGGCTGAAATCCGAATCGATTCGCAAAGGGGGTGTGAATCGATTTGGCTGAAATTTGAATCGATGAGGAATAGAAGAACTGGCACTCTGTCTCAATCCGAATTGGTTCGAATTTGGGCCGAATCTATTCGGACCTACATGTCTTGAATCTTCCCCTGTTTTTGGTGTGTTGAAATTCCCTTCCTCTAAAAAGGCCATAACTTCTTCGCTCAGACTCGGAATCGTGCACCGTTTGTGGCCACGTGAAGCTTGTTCATAGGGATTCAACTTCCGTGAAGACATTGGGACAGTTTCTAAATTGTGAAATGACTAAATTGCCCTTGTGTGTGCGATTGTGTACGGAACTTCGTCGGAATGCATCCAAACTTCATACTAAGCATCCAAATACCTATAAAAGCTTAATTAACCCCTGAAAAAACTTGTTAACATAGAAATTCGAGGTTTTCTGGTTAACGAGCATAAATATATGGATTAAAATACTCGAGGGGGCTAATAACGCGTAGGTTAACGGGTGAAATACACTATATTTGCGTCGTATCACTAAAGACTCTAAATCCATACCTCGAATTCATTCCCATCTGATTTTAAGGTAAAAATAATGTTCCTTAATATTTTTTCGAGTTCTACACTCATCTACGAACATCCCTAAGTAATCCAGATTTTATTTCTCACAAAGAATTTCGATTTCATACACCCTTCCGTAATACATTCATAACTAATTAAAAAAAAATCAAAAAATACGAAACTGGCAGGCCCACGTTCATAACGAAACGATATATTTCCATGTACAAAACCATGGTCGTTTGAATGAGATAACAATATCGTTCGAACGAGATACTAATCTTGTTTGAACAATTTTCAATGTCATTTGAATAACCTTCTTCATTTCCCAACCCTTCGTCCTTCTTCTGTTGTTTTCGCCATTGACGAACCTCAGCCTTCTTATTTTCTTAACGGTGCGCCACGAGAGTATTTACAATGCTTATTATTCATCGAAAATAGGTTATAATCATCCCTTTTACATTTAAACAATACTGATTTACTTTAACATCCATCATTCAACGTTTTTGGTTCATATACGGTTTGTTAAATCCTCATCCTAAATTTAACTACATATTTTGCAAA
Organism: Sambucus nigra; assembly: GCA_949130495.1. NCBI lineage: Eukaryota > Viridiplantae > Streptophyta > Magnoliopsida > Dipsacales > Adoxaceae > Sambucus > Sambucus nigra. Next base: position 751,927,033 of record OX422207.1, on the reverse strand, counting down.
TCAACGATCCAAACCTCTATAACTCGAATCTAAACCTGATTCAAATAGTGAATAACACATATCCATCACCAATTTCATATTTAATCGACACAATTTACTCAATTTATCAAAACCCTAAGAGATCTACCATAAATTTCAAGATTTCGTTACCTAAATTTTTGGGACTAATTCTACATTAAAGTTAGTCCTCTACATGCATAGGTTATTTATTCAACATCAAATTGTTCACATCAAATCTAAATCCTAGAAATTTATGGGTCATTATGATGCATCAAGAAAATACATTGGAAGCTTAAATTAAGCAAGCGAATTCTTGCATTAGAAATTTGTGGAAGAAAGCCCCTTTCATTTCTCCTTGATTCCTTGCCCATTTCCCCTCTTTTGGTTTTTCTTCTTTCATCTCTCGTTAAGAGTTGTGTTTAGGTCTCTTTAGAATAGTAGTGGGGAAGTGATTTACCCCCACTTAAACACTAATTAAACCTATCCTGAGTTGGGCTTGAAACCCCATTTTTGGACCTTCAAATGGACCTGAATTCATACCCAAATTAGATCAAAAGTTCTCCAACCCATATACTATTGACCTGCGACCATTTGTAAAGATTTAAAACACCAAAGCGAGCCTCTAATGCTTTCCAAAACACGTCTCAATTATTTCTACTTCACTTAGACATTTTTTTATTATGTTTAAATGACACGTGCCAGTAAATTTATTTATGTGATTTATTTTTCACTAGCAAGCCCAACATGTCCAATTGAGTCTTATATTTATATAATCATGAATAACAATTTATTTAAAATTATTTTTTACTCATTTATTTTAAATCCTCGCAACTTAATTTATTCTCAAAATAAATCCAAAATTATTAATTTATTTATGTCGTAATATTTTATTATGAAATTACGGGGCATTACAAACTTCTTAAAAGTTGTTATAAAAACTATTTTAATGTTTTAAAAAATAATTTTAAAACTGTGGCGAATATTTAAAAAACTGTTTTGTAATGTTTTACAAAGTATTTTAATATTATAAAAAATTATTAAGAAAATATTTTACAAACTCTTTTATAAAAATATCATAAAAATTGTTTTAAACATTTTACAAGGTTGTTTTGAATATATATGAAAAAACGTTTAAAACAATTTCAAAAATCGTTTTAAATATCTCGAAAATTTGTTTTCAATATTCAGAAAAATGTTTTGTAATGCTTTAAAAACAATTTTTAATATTATAAAGAATTGTTAAGAAAATGTTTTAAAAATTGTTTTACAAAAATATTATAAAAATTGTTTTAAACATTTCATAAGACTGTTTTGAATATGTTATAAAAACTACTTTAATGTCTTTAAAAACTGCTTTGAATAATTAGAAAAATAGTTTTCAATATTTAGAAAACTATTTTGTAATGTTTTAAAAACCGTCTTTAATATTATAAAAAATTGTATTATAAAAATATTGTTAAAATTGTTTTAAACATTTTTAAAAATTGTTTTGAATAGACTATAAAAATAGTTTTAATTTGTTTTTGAATATATTATAAATTGTTATGCCTAAAAAACATGTTTTACCCCATTTGGTTGTTTGATAGCTTAATGTGTGAAAAACAACATTTGTTTTGGCAAATTTTATCATTGTAAATTTTACCATGAAAATATTTTCCATATTTTGTATCAAACGGACCCTAAGTTCCTTCATTAGTAATTTTCAAATATCCCATGTTTCTTTGGCCATTGCACAATTGAGTACCTGGTTATACTCTTGTGTACTCACTGATGCAAAACCCATAATAAAAGTAATTAGGTTGTAATTGCATGCAACAAAGTCGGCTTCTGACCAACTCACTCTTGGTTTCTTTATTCGAAGATCTTATTCATAAATCATGGGACTTGTAATACCCTTGATTTTAATAAATTAAGCAATAGTTAAATATTTGGGTTGGGCGACAGTTTACAGTTACATGCGTTGCACTATAGGTGTCGCACATATACATAAAAGGATAACAATTTGGTAAAAATTATAATTGACCTTAAACAATAAAATAAAAGTGTGTGAACCACTCGTATCATGTTAATAACATATAACAAGTGTCTCACGTAAGTTATAGGGATCTTGGTAAAAAGAAATTCTCGCGCTTTATTTTAAGGTTGCGATTTTCTATAAAATGTCACACACAAGATAATGATTCCAGGGTGATCTAATAAAGTTTATATATATTTTAAAAGAGTTTAATAATTAATTTTCTAAGTAAAGTTTTTTATTAAAAACATTATAAAGGTACGAAAATTATAAGATACCCTATTTTAGTTTTAAAAAATATCGTTTTGTGAGAAGAATGAGTTTTGTCAAAAATAATAAAAGTCATCAAAAATTCTGAAAAAATTACACAAGATGTAAAATTTAATTATGGATGACTTTCTATTCTTGTACATTTAAAAAAAATCATTTTGGGGTTGTTTGAGGACTTTTAAGGATCCATCAGTAGAGAGATATTTGGTTTAGTATGTTATTGAATTGTGGTTGGTTGGGGGTGTTGAGTTGTTGAGTCTAGGATGAATTTTCGTAAAAAATGTGTTGGTTTTAATTTGAGAATATTTGAGTATAAGATACATATTTTCTTATGAATTAATGGATTTTATGGGTGTAGAATTTTACTTTGATGGGTTAAATGTGAAAGTCACTCGAATGTGTGCCAAATAAGTTTTATACATGAATTTATGGCACTAATAATTTCAAAAATTATTCTACATAAAAACGATTCCACTTTATTTTAAGAATGGTAAAGAAATAAGGTTTAATATCCTCAAAATAAAAATTGGTAAAAATGTGTACAAGTTGGCATATTGAATGTTGGTATTTGGGTACAAAAAAGAGAGTAAAAATCATGGTAATGGTTGAAACTGGTAACCCAAAAAGTAGTATGTAAGTTGACATTTTTAGCAAATTGAAGAAAGTATTAAAAGAAGGAGAGATTCTAAGTGGCATTGAAGTAAAAATAAGCTTTGGGGTAAAAAGTAAGTTATTTTATAAAGTTATCACACTCAATGATATTATTACATAAATTTAGGTATCGCTTCATGTTAATAAATGTTGAGTCACATTTAAGGATTTTAGACATCAAAACTATGTTTTTATGCATAAAAGTGTCAGAAAAGTCACTAATTGTAATTTTAAGATAACTAGTACCATGGTAAGATGTTGTTAGAGGTGAAGTTATTAAGTTAATAATTTCAAAGTAAAGTTTGACCATTAAAGATGAATTCAAAGGTTGTAAGAAAATGTAAAAATGCAATAGTGTTGTTAAAAGGCTATAAATTAAAATAGGGTAAAGTTTGAGAAGTGGCAAATATGGAACATGGAAATATCAAGTTGTTAAAGTACGCAAACTAAGTGCAAACCAAATCCTTAAGTTGAGAAAAATGAAGATTTTTTCAAAGTAATACATTTTAAGTAAAAGTGTAAAGAATTTTTCATTAAGGTTTAACTGAATAATAAATGGTCCTTAAACATGTAAATGGAATGAAGTTGTAAAACTAAAGATGTTGGTAATACATAAAACATAAGTAATAAGGGCTAAATGACAAAATTGTATTCGACTGTATAAAACATGAAGTCATTGTGGTATTCACCTTGGATAAATTAATTAAAGTAAATATTAGTGGATTAAAAGGTATACTCTATTGCAAATAATATATGGAGATAAGAAAAGGACGAGTAGACTGGAAGAAAAAGAAATTAATGTAAAGTGAAAGAGATTTCACAAAGTAGTAGCGAAAAAATTTAAGGAGGGCTTGGAGCCTTAGGGAGAGGCTTCAACTTATACCCCAAACCACTTGCCAGGGAAGCATTTTGCGAAATTTGTGGAAGTTAGTGCAAGTCCGTAAAAAATATGATTACTTGTGACACCCGGCCTATTCTAATAACGAGTGGTCAGTTTTCTACTAAAATAAAATAGGAATCTCAGTCTGTTTCATTCTTAACATTACTACTTAAATTAATTTAGTTACTAATACCCTATTAGGCCTGGTGCCAAATTTTAAAAACTTATTAACAGCTTAACTTGCTTTAGTAAAACTTCCAATCAACGCAACAAACCATTCCATCTAACTAGTATACATTCACCACGAAAATAAAATTAATACTAAATGAGATGAAATGAATAAGTTAACCGATAATTCCCGATAAATAGTCATAATAAAAAACTCCGAATAACTAAAAGAAAATAGTATCTAAATAAAATAAATACTGACTAACTGCGAGACATGCCCGAAATAACTCTGAAGTAGATCATATCTAGATATCAAGGATAGAAGCATCTAATCAATCCTTGTAGGCATCCACGACAGCTGTAGCATCGTCCGACTAGAAGGATGTCAAAGGTAGGCGCCCCTATGGCTGAACACCTAAAAGTTTTGAAAATATTTTAATGTGGATCAAATCCCAAAACCTTTTGAAAATATTTTGCAAGTTTTTAAATTACATTATTACATATGCAATGTAGTCTTTCATATTTAAACTGGTGTGACACTCCGATGAGATACACCTCACCCTTCATCTATAATGCACACCTAATGCATGTATTTTCAATGCCCTAGTTATGCTACCCAGCCTAACTAGTCTCAACACTAATGTTAGTGCCATACGCTACCCTTCGTCACACGTATACATTATTTTATTGAAATTCTCAGTTAACTTTCACATACATTTCAATCCTCAATTATAATTTATCAATTCACATAACTTTATTCTAGTTATTAAGTCCATATGCACACCATAGTGTCATATACCCGTATATATTTTCTTTACACTTGTATACGTATTTTCATTTTACATTAAGTATACATACATATATATCGCTCACTATATAAGTATAACTGCACCACTCCGAGCATTACCCGATGGATGAAAATTCTAATAATCACACCACTCCAAGTATTACCTCGCAGATGCAAACTCTAATAACGGCTCCACTCCTAAAATTATCTCGCGGATGCAAACTCTAGCATGCTATCAAGCTCCATGAATATATACCTCAACCTAGTTCACATAGTCTCAATTACGCTACTGAACCCAAATCGTAATGCAAAATCAAAGGCGGTCATAGTTATATATCCGCGGGTCATAACCATACCGCATTATTCCACTCGACTCAAAACTCACATAGGGTGGTCGTGCGATAGACCAATGACTTGAGGAATCGATCCTAAATCTACTGGTCAATGGCAGGGTAGACTGCCTAGTACACGTAATCTCCATCGATAGCATCCTCTAGAGTAGGTATGTTTCACTTATATCAATCACACATAGATATATTTATACCTATAAATATATACTGTCTCTATACCGGGATATATATACAATAAAAACGGGCTAATCATGCCCATGTCACTCGTAGCACTATCCTATATTTCCCGAGTCTAAATCCTACTCCCGAATTAATAAGTTGTTACTTACTTATTTTTAATTCTCAATTATATTTTATTCTGGACACTAAGCCTATCTCAATCCATCCCGTATCACAATTCTATCTGAAATTCTTAATCGAATTCAGTATTATATTTTTCTAGTGTTGTCCATCCTAAACATCCTTAATTCCATACCTTGGTTTAATTCCCGACTAATCCCAAGGTAATCTTATATTCCATAAAATCCAAGAAGTCCTAAACATTGTCTATGGACCTTCCAATAATAACCAGGATCCCAACCGATTCAATACAACATCAAAACATCAATCCTTGCCAAACAAGTCAACCGAACCGGTCTAGGGTCGGATCGAATTGCCCCTAAGAACTGACCAAGTCGGGCTGCCATACTTGTTACGAGTTTCCTACACATTCTCAACCAATTTAAGTCCTAAAATTCATCCTAACATAGATTAACAGTACCTTATCAATATCAATCATAAGGGTACATGTTTTATGGATTCATTTCATCAAAATCATTCTAAATCATGGGATTTAATTATCAATTCTCACCTTAATTCTAATATCAAATTACACTACTTTCCCATATTTATAATTTAAGATCACCTCCGTTCTCATCATGATTCAAACTTAGATTTTTAATCTAGATTCCATCTTTTATATAGGATTCAATCTCAGATTTCATATGACATACTATTCAAATCAATTTCCATGAAATCATTTCCAAAAACCATTTTTTGTCATGTAAATCCCACCCAAAAATCATATTTGTTTCACCAATTATGATATGAACTAAAACACAACATATAATATCAAGCGAGTTAAACACTTTCCTCTGACGGTAGATTCTGAATCCTTTCTCTGTCAGTCTTCCTTGCACAAAAATCCTAGCTCAAAAATCGCCCCAATTTCCTCCTCGGATTGCCTTCTTAATTTTTTTACTTGAATTTCCCTTCTTTTTTGCCCGTCTCTCAAGACTAGGTGAAGTAAAATGAGTGTATGGATCCCTCCCTCATCTAATATCTCTAATTATTTCCCTAATATCAAAATTAGATTAAGTTATAATATTAAAATGACCTGATTATACCTTTACGGGTCTTGTATAGCCTTAAAAGTTCTCGAAATCTGATTAAAATCCTCGAGTTCCTAATTCTGAATATCTCGGCCCATTACGGATCATCCATGCACTTTAAATCACCATTCTAGTCATCTATCATCAAATTACCACCTCCTTCCCAAAAGGACCTCACCTGCGCGTCTTGAATAGGATATCGTCAACCCATCACTTTTATCGACGTAATATAAAATAATACAATTTCATTTACTTATCACACAAGAAAATATAATAACACATAAAAATTAATCCAATATTCGCTAATTAATATCTATTCAATTCACTTTATTTCTCAAATTAATTAAATTACTATTACCTGTGTAATTAAATATTTCCAAAAATACGGGGTGTTACATTACTGTTCACTCAGGGATAATAAAGGAACAATTTGAATTGGTTAAAAATACGGAATGGTAAATGAGATTAAGTGGATACTGATGTAATTCCAAGTAAAAGGTTTAAAATGGGAAATAAAAGGAATTTAACCAAAATTCAATATAAGTCCATGGAAAGAGTTATTTAGACGTTGCTAATAAATGATAAAATACAGATAAATAAGTGGCCTAAAGTGGTATAAACCCAATTGTACAAGGTAATGTGCTATGAAAAGTGTATTTTAAAGGTGATAAGATCAATATGTAATAATAAAGCGTCGAAATGGTAAGTATGTAAATTGGTGATTTTTGTGGAATATAAATCGAACTTCTAAGTGCACAATAAAGAATGTATTTCCCTTAAATTAATTGGGTCAAATCAATAGATTTAAGAGTTGTTTGTAAATTATTAATGAAACAGTTTTTTATATAATTAAGTTTTTTTTGCATATAGGGTTATATATATTGCATGTACGTATTAGCTATCGGTTTGTCATAGCACCAGTTCTTTCTACCGTTTATTTCTATACTGTATTTTGTTAAGCACCCCACTAGACATTGGCTCACACCATGAAAAGGCAGGGGTTATATGGATTCACTTGCAGTAGGTCAAACACAAATAAAATTCATTTTTAACAAATTTTACCTTGATTAGATTTAAGTGAGCGTACACGATGAATTATGAAGCCAATATCCTGACCAAATAGGAAAAAGAATAAATAGGGAAAAAAATACCCTTCGAACAATGTTGAGTCAGTATTTTTACGTCCATTAACTGTTATGTTGTGTCGATATTATTATTACTTTGGTTTGGGGATTTATTCTTAGATAGTTTCAGTAATGCGATGATTCTATTACTCTTGATGGTTTGGTATCAAACATTGTGTAATTCTCCACTTCAATGTTGAGTTATTTAATAATGCATTCATTTTATTCACGGTCATGCTTAGAATGATACCAAATTTTTATGGACTCTTATTTTATTTATTTTAGACCTAATCAATCTAACTTAAATTTTATGGGGTGTCACAGTTTTATAATGTGAATGTGAAGACAAAAAAGGTATAAAACTTTTTTTCATATGGGACACCATACAAATACTAGGAGTGTTAGTTCAATTCATCCTAAAATTACTATGAGTTAACTAGTAATTAACGTTTTTCAATTATTAAATAAATAAAAAATAAGTCCAATTTTAATTCAATTAATCCTAGAAATACTATGTGTCTACCAAATGACAATACCCTTCCACCAATTTATATTCACCCAAACATCAACCACTTAAGGAAGTGATGAACATGACCACAACATCTAACCAAGAAGACATATACACTAATAAGAAATAAAAAAAAATACATGAATTCTTAATGAGATGAAACGTCATCCTTCAAGTGAAGATACCATTCACCCGCACAAAATAAACATCAAGTAATTAATATTTTTCAATTAATCAATCAAACACAATAATTCCAGTTTTAGTTTAATTTGAATTAAATTAATTCCAGAATTACTATGTGTCCACTAATGACAAAGCCCTTCCACCAATTTGTGTTCACCCAAATATCAACAGGTAAGAGAAGGGGTGAACATGGCCACAAAAGTCAACTAAGAAGTTATAAATATATATAAGACTATTTACATAAAAGAAAAGATAAGTAAAATTGTAAAAATAAATAAAGTGGATAGAATTAGATGAGCTTCAATGATTGTTCTCCAATTATATGTGCACGTGGAATGAGAAGAAAACATGATAATAATTGTACAATTGCAATAAGATAAAAAAGTTTAAAAAAATACTACTTTGGCATATCCATGGGACAATAGTGAAGCAATCTTTAATACTTAACAAGGTCATTTCTACTAACATGATGTAAAATAAAGGCTAAGTAACTTTATTCATTTTCAATTCAAAATATTATTCAACAACCAATCCAACTACTATTATAATCCCATTAATCCATAATCAATCCAACTACTAACTAAATCCCACCAATTCGTAAGGAAAGTCAAGGGCTCATAGTTCATCCCTTTAAAATTAAGGTAATAGTCATATTTATATGAACATATAAGTCCCTAGTCCAATTCAAAATACATTTAACATTTTGATAATCAAAATTCATACTTTAAGCCTCGAAATCATAAGGGTTTCCAATAATTAAAAAATTACATATGAATTCGTAGTTATTTAATTAACATATCCCATTCACAAAAAAGAATCAAGTATTTATACATCAATGTTCAACATGTGAATAAAATCTTATAAGTATAGCATGTGATTTATATCAATTTCTAGATATATGGTTATAACATGGGATTATCCTCAATTATTACAAATCCAATTATATGCAATATCAATTTTTAAATTACATAAATTTATCATTAGAATTATCATTAATTTACCCTAAACTAACTATTAAGTGTATCAATTAAAATATAATTTATATTAAACATGTGTATCTCTACATGTCATATTAATAAAAAACATTAGCACTATTTTTTCCATCAAACCTTGTTAGAACTAATTATTTTTTTTTACAAATATGTAAATCATTCGTTTTCTCAAAATAAAAATCACAACTAATTTACAAAATCAATGTAAACCTTCAAGTAAATCTTGTGTTCAAACTATGTATATGTATATTTCTATATATATATATATACATATACATTCACAAACATACTTAAACATACATATACAAAAATTCATATGCATACACACACAAACATACATATAAATATACATATTCATATACATATACAATGCGAAGAGAGAGAGAGAGAGAGAGAAGACGTTGACTGTAAGTAGCCCTAACCGGTGAAGAATGACTATTTGTGTATTTCCTAGTGAGAGACATGGAAAGTGAATGAGGGAATAAACCCTAACATGTTTATTTATAATTGAAAGGGGATCACGGTCCTAGACCTTGTGAATTATCCGGGACTATTTTGAATCAAAATAACTTATCACGGTCAATAATGATATTCACGGTCGAAGACCGTGACCCTTAAAATAGTAAAAAGAAAGTTGTCACAACCCAACATTTTGACCTAATCGGGGTGTGTGACCATCCAGATCGGTGTGCCCCAGAAAAGGGCTCATGTGAAAATGGGGTTAAGGAAGAGAACTACCTTTTCATTACTCGCACGATATTCACGGGCTCCCAAGGAGATAAAGAGGTTGTTGTAAAAGAGTGAAAATGTAAAGAATGGAGTTGTCAGCCTATTTTTCTCAAAACATGCAAAAGATACAACCATTCTCGAAGAAACGACATCAAAAGACTAATTGATGCATATGAAACCAAATAGATCACATGTTCGAGGACTGAATTACGAAATTAAATTTTGTTAGACACCCATTCCGCCCTTTTGGTCTCTCATATGCTATAAAAATATTCTCATTTTTCTCTTAAAATGTGTATAGTGTATGTGGGGTACAAAATTTATATATGCATAAAATATATATAAGGAGATAAATCATCGTGTCCATGTCATAGAAAGACGGGAATAAATCATTCGAAGGAGTATATTATATATATATAGAGAGAGAGATAGATAGAGAGAGAGAGGGAGAGAGAGATTATTGACGGTGCATCAGATCGTGACTCTGTGGATAAATGAGCATGCATGTCTGATGGGACTGTTAAAAGGTAGTAAAATAAGTGAAATATATATGCTATGAGCAATACGCGAGATAGTGACTCATTACGAACAAATGAGTACGCATGTCTGGCGGGACCTTTAAAAGTAAAAATAAGTAGGCAAAAATATGTAAGAAAATACTAATGGAAAAATAGTGAGAAAAGTAAAGTGTGGAAAATTAAAAGAAAAGGACTCGAATCCCAAGGAAAACTCGGGTATCCTACATAGCCAAAAACCACCATAAAGTTCACATAGTTCGAAATAACATAAGGGTGGGATTTAACACAAAATATTAAAAGTAGAGTTTTTTACTTTTTATTTGTGGAAAAATGTGCATAAGTAGTGAAATCTAGAGAAATGAAAGAAAACTCTAATTTGGGGTTTATTAATTAACCCCTTTTTGATTTTGAGTTTATGAAATAAGTTTTGTTAGTATATCGATAATAAAAAAGGTGATTATGGGTGATAATTAAGGAACTAAATGGAAAGATGTGCTAAAAGTATTAAAGTGCAAGAAATTACACTAAATCAGTAAGCTTGAATGGATATAATATATATCTTCGAAATAACTTGAAATATGATTTGAGAGAAATGTGGGCTAAGTTTAATTGATGATGTAATGATGGAAAAGTGGTAATTAAAGGTGGGGTGAGAGCGACATAATGGAATGTCGGAGAGACTGTATGGAAAATGATGTTATATAAGGCTACACAATGATTTCAAGGCAAAATGTATTGAACAATGAGATCAAGGCTTCCTTAAATTAGAACAGGGGGAAAAAGACTAAGATGCCCTTTGGGGGTCTTTCCATCGGTATAGCCCTTGGCCTACTTATAAGCGAGCCCGAAATACATGGCAACCAAGTAAAGTATCTTATGCCTATAGTTAGGGGGAAGAGATGCCTATAGGCAGTCCAAAAATGGATTTTCTTAAAAAATGATTGTAAAATGGAAATCGTAAATCTGGTTTGCTCATGGTATGGACATTTGGAAAGAGGATTCAGAGATCTATCAAAATTTATTGAGGTACTCTCACGTTTGAGAGCTAACTAAAGTGAGACAAAGATTGGAAGTGCCCGATGACTTGGGATTTAGGGTTTTAGCTTAAAAAGGCAACTAAATGCAAATCGAAAGTCGGATTTGCACATAGTATGAACCGTTAGAAAGGGGATTTAGAGCCTATGAAAGTGTGTTAAGACATCTTGGGTTCGAGAGTTGACCAAAGTCAAAGGGGCTCTAAATGTGTCTATTGACTTATTTAATAAAAGTAATGCAAAATGTGAATAGTAAGTCTGATTCACACACGATATGGACAATTGCGAAGAGAATTCAAATCCATATGAAAGTGTTTTAATGTACTATTAGTTATTAGAGTTCAATAAAGTTAAATGGATATCAGGAGCATCCGATGACCTCTAGTTTAGGGTTTGAAGGAGGATAAGGGATCCAAGGGTTAAAGGGATAGTCTTTGGAACTATGAAGGTGTGGCGATAGGGGTTATAATGTAGGGTATGTACAAGGACCCTCAATGAGAGAGATGAAGATAAGCTAAGGTCATAAAAAAATAGAAACCTTCAGAGTGTTGGGTTCCTGTTAATGGTAACTCTAGCGAGGATGAGTAGATTTTGGTCATGTTGAGGATAAAGGTCTAATTTTGAGGGTATAAGAAGTGTATTCAACCGATTAAGAGAATCACAACCAGTTTTGAGGGTCAAGGCCAATTTTAATGACCTTAGGAGTGTATGCCACCTATTCAACAAATCGTGGTCGATTTTGAGGACCAATCTCTATTCTGAGGACCTAAGTTGTGTATGCTACTGGTTTAGAGGATCGTGACCAATTTTGAGTTCCAAGGTCAATTTCGAGAACCTAAGGAGAATATGTGACCTATTGAGAGGATTGCAACCAATTTTGAGGGCCAAGTTCGATCTGAGGACCTACGGAGTGTATGCTAGCGATTCGGAGGATCGCGACCAATTCTTGGGGCTAAGGTTGATTATAAGGACCTAAGGAGTGTATGTAGCTGATTCAGAGATTCGCAGAAAATGTAAGGGCCATGTTCTATTTTAAATACCTAAGGAGTGCATGAGACCGATTTAGAGTATCATGGACAACTCTGATGGCCAATGTCGATTATGAGGACTTAAGGAGTGAAGAGGTTAATTTTGCAGACCTACGAGCTGGAGTGGTTAAGCATGCAGACCTACAGGATAAAGAGGTCGATTTTGCTGACCTAAAGGGTGAAAAGATCAATTCTATAGACCTAAGGGATAAAGAGGACAATTATACGGATCTATGGGATGAAGAGGTCAATTATGCAAACCTAAGGGGTGAAGAGGTAAATTATGTGGACCTAATAGTTTTAGGATGGATGTGCGATGAATTGAGATTTTTTTGAGAGGTTCTGTATTTTTTTAAGGCGATGAGATATTTTTTGACGAGTTTTAAATTCTTGGATATTTGTGATGTTTTTTTTATAAGAAATGTTTAATTTTTGAAATTTTTGAATTTTTTTTTCTTGAGAATTTTTTCGATGGGGATTTATGTTATTTATTTGAATTTTGCTGACGTATGTTTATTTGAAGAGTGTTCATTCCTAAGAAACTACAGGGTAAACAAGTATAGGACAAGATTCCCGAGGAGGTGAGGTTGATGTGGACAATTATCAAGTACGTCTTACTAGCAATGCAATTAAACGATACCTCATGATCCACTATAGTGTTGTGTGTTTTTAGTGAATGGTGGTCCCTCCACCTGACTGAGGTGGCGATCTAGGCAGTGTTGGGGCCTATTCATGTGTCCTTATTGAAGGAGGCTTATTGGAGTCGGTGATGTATGTGGATGATAGTTAGTGGGTGAAATAAAAGGGGTGTGCCGTTTTATTACATTTTTGTTAGGGATTACGGTGGTGGCAAAGAGTAGTGATGAAGTCCAACTCTGGTTCCTTCCTTTCGAAATTTTGACACGGATCCATCAATATGATTGGGGGCCTGGCATTGACGATGTTGTACGCTTGATTTGGTGGTCTTTCTTTGTTTAAAACGATACTGAAAAAAATGATGTATTCTTATTTGATTATCTTGATTTGGTGGCTTACTCTACGTGCACTTTAATTTTCCACCGAGGGTTGAATTTGATAATATTAAAGTGTATTTTTTTAATTTTTTAAATATGTTTTTGGATGTTCAAGTAAAGAAATGTCTGGGGATCTTTTTTGTGATAAACGATTTTTTAGAATGGGCGTTATTTGAAAATAAGAGGAATAAAAAGGAATAAGCGGAATTCCAAAATGGGAGAGGTTGAACAATTTATCCCTTAACCTGCCAATCAGCACAATTACTCAAATACATTTTCTTTTTTAGCCTTTATTGCATTCTTCTCGTATTCTTGGAATTCGGTATAACCGTTGTTGGTTTGATTGGTTTACGAATAAGTGCTTAGACATATTGATGTCAAGTTAGTTAGTGTCGTCTCTATAATTGTGTGATTAACATTATGCTTGGTATGCGGGTCTTTGTTTAACTTTGTTTTACCTTCCTTGATGATTTTTGTGCCAACATGTCTAATAGTAGATCTTTCTTCCACACATAAACAATTTCTTCCTCGTGGAGGGCTGACTGAATTTTTGAGGATGACCTTGGGCAATTTGTGGAATATTGCAGGTCGTCTAGCCATCTCACCCAATATTTGGGGGAAGCTTAGGCAGTAGTTTATGGAAGGATTTGATTTTAAAGGTTTGTGATGAGGAAATTAGTCAAATTTGGTTGGTTTGGTGTTAGTTTAAATATGTGTATCGTTAGTATAACTTCAGAAGGATTTGTGTGTTGGTTTTATACCGAATAAATGAGGTAGAGGTGGATCCTGTTAGTTAAGGTCGTGGAAGAAGGCATGGCGATACCATCGAAATTTTTCAAGGCATATCTCCTCTTTAAGTGCATGAGAGTATACAACCAGAATTAGGATTTTTTTTTTGGGGGGGGGGGGGGGGGGGGCTCAAGAAATAGCAGTGGTGCGCGGTGATAATGATGAAGCAGGGCTTTTTGGTAGTTGAGATGGGTTTGCGATGCTTTTATTGGTGTAGGTTTCATAGTAAGTGTGTATATTTTTATGCTTGGGTATGGATTTAGGTAGGCTATGTCATTGTGGTTAGTAGGTGGGTGGTTTATGTAGGTTTTTAGATACTTTCTTGTCATTGATACTTCATGTGAATTCCATGTTGTAAGGAAAATTGTCTAATAGAGTCAATTTGTATGTATTGCCTTAATTCCAATTAGATAAAACCGTTTGAGTCATAGATAAGGACATAATTTGGTTTATCCTTCAAAGCCTATGATGTGTGTGATTGAAGACCATAGAGGCCAAGTTAAATTGTCTACATCATCATGTCGTGTTTTGTGCCATGTTTCATCTTCATCGTCTACGGATCTCATGAGGTATGATTGCGTATTATTTTTTATCCTTGGAATTTCATTGTGCTTTCTTTGATAAATAATCTTTTAGGACATTTTCATAAAATAATTTTTATAAGAAAAGGTTTTTTATTAAAGTCATTCGAATGAGATATATGGGTTGTTCAAACAAAATTACAAAAGTCGTTTGGAAGAGATTTATTGGTTCTTACGAGAATAGACTTTTAGTTCGAACGATGATCGAAAGAAATTTTTCTTCTTAATAGTGGAATATCATTCTAAGATCGTTTGATCTACGCTCGAACGAGTTTAGCCAGTTCGTTAAAACAAGATTCATTTTCATTCAAACGATATTACCGAAATCGTTTGAACGAACCTAGTGTTTTTGTTCGAATCAGATTCCTAAAAAATTATCGCCTCGAAGATTGTGTTTTCTATATAAAGGAGAGGTGGCATTAATTTTCTTTTATCAAAGCTTTCAAAATGATTTTCCAAATATATATCCAAGAGCCTCCAAACCCTAGTATCACCTAACTACTTTTGAGATCCAAGTTCTAATTATATATGTTATTTTGAGATCTCAAATTTGGCACCCTAGTTTTTTTAGTCATAAACACTCCAAGAGCCTCCAAATCCTAGCTTCACCCAACTAATTTTGAGATCCAAGATTTAATTATATATGCTATTTTGAGATCTCACGTTTGTCATCATAGTTTTTTTACTCATCAGTACTTTTTTTATTACATTTCGTGCAGAAAACTCTGTACCCATTTATTATTTACACAAAGTGGAGTCTGAATTCTCTTTGTTGACAGTTTGTTGAACCTTGATTGGTGGATATTGAGTCGTGTGTGGACTCACACGTTATGGAAGTATGTAGGTGGACTCACACATGTTATTGTGAAGAAGGTCGAAGAAACGAATAAACATTAAAGCTTGAAGGGATTGTAGTCAGTTGTATAAGTTTTTTGTCGTCCACTTGTGTAATTCCTAACATAGTAAATTTGTCGTCCGAGGTTTTTCCCATTTGGATTTTTCTCGTACATTAAGTGTTGTGGTTGATTGATTTATTTTATCCTTCTAAAGACCTAAATGTATGTTTTAGGGTAAGATAAAATTGGTTAATTGTTTAACACAAAACCCCATTTAATTGGTTCATGTTTTAATTGGATTATTATTTTATATAGTTTAAATTGAAAAATTAAAATTCAAAATTTGGTGTTTGTGTTTTGGATCGTCAATATTAGGCCTTAGAGTTTTTTAAATTGGTATCAAAGTATGTGTTTATAATCTGTTTAGGCATGGATTCGAGAGGTTTTTATATGGAGGTTTAGTTATTTCAAGGTCATAGTTGTTTGATGGGTCTAATTACATGTACTGGAAAGTACATATGAAATCTTCACTTAACTCCATAGATGAAAGGGTATGATTAGTTGTTGTTAAGGGATGGATCCCACCCACGACTTTAGTAGGTGAACTTCGTGTCTCGAAACCGGTATGAAGTTGGAGGATGAGCACAAGTTGAGTAATTACAATTCCCGTGGTTTAAATGATTTGTTTTGTGCGATCACACTGAAGGAGTTCCGTCGTATTATGTTATGTGAAACGTCCAAATAGGCTTGAGACATACTCCAACTCATCCATGAGGGGGACTAGTGCGATTAAAGCTTCGAAACTCCAAAACCTCACTACTATGTTGGGGACCATTAGGATGGAGGAGAGTGAAATTTTTTATGAGTTATATGCTAGAATATCTAGTGTTATTAACTCATCTTTTAACTTGGGAGAGAGAATACCCGACACCAAAGGTGTGAAAAAATTATTAAGGTCTTTACATGAAATAGGGTCTGTTTGGTTTGCAATTATAATTCTGTTTTATGTATTTAAATACAATTCTGATAAAAATTTACGTTTGTCAACCTGTTTTTAAACACTGAGGGCCTGTTTGGTTTGCAACTATAATTCTATTTTCTGTGTTTAAATACAATTCGGATAAAAATCTGCGTTTGACAACTTGTTTTTAAACACAAAATTATAATATTTCTGTGTTATAATCAAGTTTTTCAGAAAACGGGTTTACTGTGTTTTATAACTTCTATTTTTTTATTGTTCAACTCAAAATTATTCATTCTTAATATTTTAATGCAGTTATACCTTAATATATAATATACATACATAATACATTAATATGTGTGTAATTGTTATTAATAAAAAATATATATGTACATGTATACAAAATTACGTATGGAATAATATAAAGTTAAGTAATATTATCAATAGATACTTGATACTTATATATAGTTGTATACATATATTATTAATGTATGGAATAATATAACATATACATATTGTACATATGTATGAAAAAATATTATCAATTCATGTATGTATATAATTTTATAGTGAATTATACATGCAATATCATTATATATAAACATACATAAACTTTCATACATACATGATAGATACATACATACGTACATACATACATACATCATAAATTATTTACATGTACATTTAAATTCCCCACCATACCTCACTAAATATACATATATTTAGTGAGGTATGGTGGGGAATTTAAATGTACATGTAAATAATTTATGATGTATGTATGTATGTATGTATGTATGTATGTATGTATGTATGTAAGTATACCTACATGTATCATGTATGTATGAAAGTATGGATGTATGTATGTATACCTACATGTATCATGTATGTATGAAAGTTTTATGTATATATATATATATATATATATATATATATACACACACACACACACACACATAAATATATGCACAATATAAATATACATGATTGCCAATTTTGTCAAATTTTTAAAAAAACTGTATTTAAAAATAAGGTTACCAAACGCATACTAATAATTATAAACATAAAAAATTGAATTTTAAAACTGTTTTTAAAAACATCGTTTAAATCGAGTTTTCTGTGTAGCGAACCAAATAGGCCCTGAATTATAATGTTTCTGTGTTACAATCAAGTTTTTCTGAAAACAACAAAAGGGTGTTTTATAACTTATGTTTTATACTTTTCAACTCAAAAACATTCATTCTTAATATTTTAATGCATTTATACCTTAATATATAATATATATAGATAATACTTTAATATGTATGTAATTATGACAAATAAAAAATATATATGTACATGTACACAAAATTATGTATATTTATATTATTAAATTATATAATATACTAAGAACCATATGTTATATAATATTATCAATAGGTACATGATACTTATATATATTTTTATACATGTATGATTAATGCATGGAATGTTGTAAAATATACATACAGTACTCATGTGTGCGTATAATTTTATTGGGAATTATACTGCAATATCATTGTATAGACATATATACATTCATGTATCATTTATGTATGAAAGTTTTATGTATGTTTATTAACACACACACACACACACACACACACATATGTATAATATGAATATACATGTTTGGCCAATTTTGTCAAAATTTCAAAAAACTGAATTTAAAAACAAGTTTACCAAATGCAAACCAATAATTATAAACACAAAAAATTGAATTTTAAAAATGTATTTAAAAACATCGTTTAAATCGAATTTTCTGAATATAGAACCAAACGGGCAAAGTCAATGTTTTGTATTCTTTAGGTACTATTGACTCTACGAAACTAGAGGAGCTTGTGGGTGATCTTCAAAAATATGAACTCGACATGTTTCCTCAATATAAGAAGAAAAAATATAAGGGAATTGCTTTGAAAGGTCGAAAAGAGGAAACACTGGTTTTAGATGATTACTTTGACATCAATTTCAATGATATGGACGTGTTTTCTAAGAAGTTTTAGAAACTTTCCAAGTTTAACATACATAACTTGAAAGTTGATGGAAAGAAATTTGAGAAGAACATGTTTAACATGGCTGTAAAATTCCCTAAGAATCATAATGATAATTTTAAGAGGGGTGAATCATATAGATGCTTTGGATGTGAGGGTTATTACCATAGTGTATTTAGATGTCCCACTGATCTATGGAGGGAAGACAAGAATATGAAGGCATACAATGCCACCCTTATTGATTGTGAATCATAAAAGGAACTCGATTCCCTAATTGAGTATAATTACACCGCGTTCACGGCCAATCATGTAATCTTAAATGAAAAGTCTTCTGATGAAAATAATTATGTGTATGATGATTTTGAGGCCAATTAGTGTGAGTCCCAAGTGAGTGGTGGAGAGAATAAGGAAGACGGGGAGAAAAGTGAGCTTCAAGTTGGATTTTGATATTTATAAGTGTGATACCACGCCCATTCTAGTAACAGGTGGACAATCCTATACTAAAATAAGACAAGAATCTCATTCTAGTTTCTTAGCATCATCGTCGAAAACAAATTTAATTACTAATAACCTATTAAGCCCGGTGCCAAAATTATTTTACAAACTTATTACCATGCTTAATTAAACATTGAAACATAAGTATAAACCTTCACCCCAATGAAATAATAACGAGTGCCGATGACATAAATAAATAAAATAAACGAATAAATCTTGATAAAATCCAGATACAATCATCCAACTGAATAATGAAATAAAATAAAGTCTCAAAGTGAAAATTGTCTGACTGTGGGCAATATGTCCTAAATGAAATACTAAAATAACCTACAATCTAAATATAAGGGATATAAGCGTCTGTGCAAATCCTACAAGAATCCACAATTGCTGCAGGATCATCTAACTGGAAGAACATGCTAACCCTGGCGTCCTTGTGGCTGAGAAGCTAAAATGTATTAAAAAAGATTTTTGATATGGGTCATCGCCCAAAACCATTTTAATAATATTTGCAAGTATTTAAAATGCAATAAATAGTATGCAGCAGAATTATTCATGTTCATCTGGTGACGCACTCACTTAATATTATCCTTGCCCCTCATCTATAGTGCATACCTATCGTTTATATATTAATTCCTTAGTTATGCCGCCCCGCCTAAGTAGTCTAGTCAATCATAGCACCGTCCAATGCGCTAAACCTCTATCCCAATTGTGCTATACATATTTCACTTTAGTTTGTTTATCTCTTAGCTATCACATAAGCTATTTTGACCGTTATATAATCACATAACTGTAAACTAGTTATAGTTTAACGTTCACCCATTCATTAAATTCACATATACATATACCACTCTTTTATATGTATATGTATATGCATAACATCCCCAAGTTATGCTCTAGGATGCATTCTCTAGTATGCTATCAGGCTTTAAGTATGTCACGTACAACTCTAAATTCACCGGGCTAGAATCTCGCCACCGATTCCAAATGGTAAATACATAAACTGGAGGCGGTCATAGACATACATCCCTGGATCATAACCATACTACATTACCCCACCAGACTCTAAACTCACATACAATGGTCATGCAATAGTCCTATGACATGAGGAAATGACCTAACACCTGCTTGTCACACTAAGGTGGACCACCCACTATGTGAAACCTCTAATGATAAAACATACAGAGCATACATTCACACACACACACACACACACACACACACATATATATATATATATATAGTCTCCTGTACATACCAAACGGTACATACCATCGGTGCATACCAATTTTTTAAAATAGTAAAAACATTATTTTTTTTAATTTTTTTATATGATGTTTAAACATTTCAATAGACCCATATAAAAAAAATCAACTCAAAATAACGTTTTTGCTATTTTAAAAAAATTGGTCAAACTTTCGCAGCCTTAAAAGCTTTTTAAAAGCTGCAAAAATTTGACCGATTTTTTAAAAATAGAAAAAACATTGTCCTGATTTTTTCATATGACTCCACCGAAATGTTCAACTACTACATAAAAAAACTTAATTCAAAATCATTAATAAAATGGGTTTGTGCCAGCGATATGCACCGTTGGTATGTACCGTTTACTATGTACAGGAGCCAGACTCTCTCTCTCTCTCTTTATATATATATATATATAACCTGCTAATCATGCATATCTCCCTCATAGCATTAACCCATAAATCCCGAGTCTACCCCGACTCTCTATTTATCAAGAATTCACTTTCTTATTACAAATTCTAAAATTTTACATTTCTGGCCATTATCTAATTCTTCCCTAGCACTTGTACTAATACCTATCGAAATCCCAATTCGATTTCACAATCGATATTCGAGTACTTTTCACCCTTGTGTACCCATAGTTTCCCCTCGAAACTTACTCTTGTATAACCTAAGGTACTTTCTAATTGTCCTTTATTATTTTCAGAAGTTCAATTTAATTATCCCGACCCCATAAACTAAATTGACTCCCAAATGATGTACGAAAAAACACATAAGACAAGGTAGGCAAGCAAATAAGACCGAACTAGTTCTTTGGCTAGTGTGAACTAGTTTGCTGAGCGAATCGGTCTGCTCCCCCTAGAGAACTTGTTCAGTTCCGTTGGGCTACCTTGACAAACTTTTGATGGTTTCTCCTCTTTCCCATCAGCCCTAGGAGTTCCAATCTTTACCCAAAACCCTAATATTGACTCCAAACCTATCCCAAACATATATTTGTTGAATGCTAGATATAAATAATCCCATCAAAATCTATTACATGAGATTATCAATTCATATTAAGAATTGCATATAGTTTCCAACCCTAATTCTAGATTTCATGTTTTGTGGTTTAGATCATTCAATATTTCATCTTTATCATTACATTCACCTTAGATCTAACATATAATAATGATAAAAGTTCTCCTCAATAATTTCATTACTCAAAAACCCCATTTTTACACGTTTCTCCAAACCAAAATTTGTGTTTTCCTACACCAAATTTATACATGAGAGCAAGTTAAATACTAGCCTTATGATTTAAGAGATTTTCAGTTGTTCCCTTTGAGTTCTTCTTTTCATAGTATTCTTGTGCACAAAATGATTAAATCTCCCTCCTGAATCACTTCGCTTCAATTTTCTTCACTTTCTCATTCTCTTTTCTCTCCTCTCTCAAACTTTTAGCCTTTAGAATAGTTGGATGGTTGACCACTCCATATACCCTCCCTAATTATAATCCTAAACCCTCCTCATCCAAAAATTAGGTCAATCCTTATATGTAATATGACCCGAATTCCCTTTCTCGGGCCCGTTTGGCCTAAAAAGCTCCCAATACCAAAATACAACCCCTGGGTACCTATTTCTAACTATCCCAACCCATTCCAGATCATTGGCACACTTGAAATCACACTACAAGTTATATAACATTTAATTTCCATCTCATTCCCAACATGACCCTATTTGCGCATCCAGAATGAGATATTATTAAACCCTCGATTTTACTCAATTAAGACATAATATTATTTAACATATTTTCATTTACTTATCACACAAGTAAATATAATTCCATATAAATATTAATCCTTTTAATTTCCAATTAATAATTTTTTACTTCTCTTTATTTTTCAATTTAATTAAATTACGTGCACATGTGTAATTTAAAATGATAAACAAGTATGGGGTGTTATATACTTCCCCCAACAACGAAATATTGTCCTCAAAATTTAGACATACCTGACATAAAGATATCCAGATACTTTTCTCGCATGTAATCCTCACGCTCCCATGTTAACTCGTCTGCATTATGCACCCCCTAAACACGAACTAACGTCACTACCTTTGATCGAAGCTTATACTCACTACAATCAAGGATATCAACTGATCTCTCCTCATACATAATATTTGGATGTAATTCAATCACGTCTAATGGGATATGCCAATAAGCCATGTCACTCCTTTGGTATTTCTTTAGTAACGACACATGAAACACATCATGAATCCTCTGCAAGTGCTCTAAAAGGATAAGCCTATACGCAACTAGCCCCATCCTCTTAATAATAGGGAAATGCCCCAAATATCTTGGTGCCAATTCCCCCTTTTTCTCAAAATGCATAACTCCCTTCATGGGAAACACCCGTAATAACACCGAGTCACCTAAATCAAGCTCCAAGTGTCTCCGATCTGCATTTGCCTAACTTTTCTGCCTTTCCTGAGCTATTCGTATACGACGTTAAATTAGCTCGATCTTTAGAAAAGTCTCCTCGATCATCTCTGATTTAATAATATTATTGTCCCATACCTCTAGCCAATAATCGAGTGAACGATAAGGTCGGTCATACAACGCCTCAAAAGGTTCCATGCTTATCGAGAATTAGTACGAGTTATTATAGGCAAACTCTACCAGTGGGAGGTATTTCTCCCATCTTCTTCTAAACTCTAGTATGAACATCCTTAGCATATCCTCCAGCATTTGATTAACTTTCTCAATATGCCCATCTTTTTATTGATGGTAAGCTGTGGCCAATCGTAATTCAATCCCCATAGCCTCCTGGAAAGTCTGCCAATATAGGCACGAAATTCATTCCCGAATGGAAACAATATTAATAAGCACCCCATGTAACCTCACTATCTCGTCTATAAAAACTTGGGCATACTATTTGGTCACATAATCTGTCTGAATTGACAAAAATAGGCCACCTTTGTCAGGCAATCAACAATCATCCATATGGAATCGTGACCTCTCTGCGAAGTCGATAACCCTATGATGAAGTCCCTCGAAATGCTCTCCTATTTCTAAACTGGAATCTCCAAAGGCAGCAACATCCCAACTGGTCTCTGATGGTGGTGCACTTTGAGATAAACTCAACAATGTCTCGCTTCATCTTATCCCACCAATACTATATATCTCCTCATGTATTGGTAAATATTATCCCCTTAGGGATGGATTGAAAACTTTTACCCATGAGACTTTGTCATCACTTCATGTCATAGGTTCCTATCCTCTGGGACTATAAGTCTCTTATTGAAGCATAAGCCTCCCTCTAAACCGATTGAGTAAGAATCTTCTCCCTTTGATAGTAACCAACATACCACACCCTAATAAAATGGATGCCCAACCTTTGATTTTATAACCCTCATGATGATTTTGGGCATGATAATCAAGACTTCCATAAAATCCCTGGCCACTGCATGATCCGATTGAAGCTCACTACACTTAACTTTCTAGACCCTTGCTAACTCCCTTGTAGGCCTTGGGCTCAATGTGTCTGTCACCATGTTAACCCTCATCGAGTGGTGCTAGATATCAAACTGATAGTCTTTCACAAACTCAACCACTTACACTGTCTCATATTAAGATCTTTCTATGTGAACAGTTACTGCAACAACTTATGATCTATAAACAAATTGAATTTATCCCCTAGGAGATAGTTCCTCCATATCCTCAAGGAAAAAAACTACTGGTGTAAGATCCAGATCGTGCGTGGGGTAGTTCCTCTCCTCGGGATTCATCTTGTAAGAAGGATAAGCTATAGCTCGATCCTCGTGCCATAATACACCACTAATTCGTTATAAGGATGCATATGTAAATATAAAGTACTCCACTCCTCCCCTAGTCAATGGACTAATGGTGCTGAATAAATTTCTCCTTTATCTCATCAAAAGCTAACTCATAGTGATCATCCTAAACATAGGTCATACCCTTGCGAGTCAGATTTGTCAACAGGCTCGCAATCTTTGAAAATCACTTTATGAAGTGATGATAGTAACCATCCAAACCCAAAGAGCTACGAACCTTCGTTGGTGTCATGGGATGATCCCACTCCCTTACCATTGCCACCTTACTTGGGTCCACTGAAATGCCCCCGTCTAACATAATGTGACCCAATAACTGCACATCCAATAATCAGAAACCATAATTCTCGAACTTGACGTACAACTAATGGTCCCGTAAAGTCTGGATAACCATATGTAAGTGCTCTTCATGCTCACCTTTTGTTTGAGAATTGAAAAAAATGTCATCTACGAAAATGATATCGAACTGGTATAAAAACTCTCTAAACACCCTATTCATTAGACCCATAAATACAGTTGGTGCACTAGTTAGCCCAAACGGCATAACCCTGACTAAAAATGACCCATACCACATCATGAATCAATCTTAGGGACATCCTTCTCCCTTATACGTATCTGATCATGCCCCAACCTGAAGTAAATCTTTGAGAAGTAAGTTTATCCCCTCAATTGGTCAAGCAAGTCATCTATATGAGGCATACAATATTTGCTTTGGATTATAGCCTTGTTCAGCTCTCTGTAGTCAACACATAATCTCATAGATCAATCCCTCTTCTTCATAAACAATACGGGAGCACCCCATGGTGATGTACTCTGGTGGATAAAGCTCTTCCCCAAGAGTTGCTGAATATGGTCCCTCAACTCTCGCATCTCCACTGGAGCTATGCGTTAGGGAACACGTGCTATTAGTCTAGTCCCAAACACTAAATCACTAATAAACTCAATCTCGGCACGACGACAAACTTGGTATCTCCAGGAAAACATCCGCAAAATCCTTCACCACTGGGATCGAATATAATAATATAACAACACCCTACGAGGTATCTTTCTTAATATAATAAAGATGTTTTCTCGACCCTCTCTTGGGAAGAGGCATCAGCATAAAAAATTTCTCATGCCTTTGAATGGCGAACACGACGGTCCTATTAAAATAGTTTACCATTTCTCTATAAATTTCCAACTAGTAGATTCAGAGAATGACATCATACACCACCATATACAACATGGGTAAATCATCATTCAAGCATAATATCCCTATATCTTTACCATTCCTCTATAAATAGAACGGACAAGGGTCCTAGTACCCAACTGAGAATCCACACACACAATAATACTATCGCCTATCTCTAATAAACTGGTTGTTCATGAAAATCTAGTGGAAATAAATGAATGTGATGACCCTGTGTTAAATAAAACACAACCCATACGCTCATGGATAGGAAACATACCTTCTACAGTTGGCGGCACTGTCGTTGCCTATGGAATCATAGTATTTTGGATATTGTAGACACTCCTATACTGTAACTATCCCTGTTGAGGTGGGACTGCTGGAGCAGGTGGTGCTATAGGAAGAAATGGTGTTTGTGGTCCTTACTAGGAATTCTGTTTTCTCCCTCTGGATCATTGTGGACAAGATCATCTCATATGGCCATGCTCTTCTTAAATAAAACATATGCCCATGAAATTTCCCTGTATTTGGACCTACTGGCCATGTTGGAGATTCCTAGGTCTCTAGCCCTGGTGGCCTCGACCCTGATGGCCACCCCTATTAAGGAATATGTTGTTGGCTCTGATGACCCTACCTGAATCCACCATGACCTGGTCAGATCCCCCTGATTTGATTCTCTCAGTCGAATCCCCTACTAGGTATCCTGCTCATGTTGTCTGCCCTGCTATTACTATGGTGCCCCACTATCACCATTACCTCCAGTCTTTCCCTGTTGGCTAGACTCCTTAATTATCTTCGTTTCATTTAGATGGAAGCAGTGCTCTTATCAATGTACAAGTGCAGCATTGACGACCTCAGTATAAGTCTTTAATGCTGGGTTACCCAGTAGGTGCTGTCGAATCTTCCATATGAGTTTGTCTGTGAACCTCAACATCTTTATCGCCTCTGCATTCACCTCGTCGGGCGTGAAGTTTTCTAAACGGGGGAATTCCTCCTCATATTTAGCCATGGTCCGGACCTCTTGCGATAAGTCCAAAAATTTCCTCCGCATCTCTATTTAAATATTTGATGGAAAGAGCTTACGGTTGAACCACACCCAAAACTCCACCATAGTCATGGTATTTCTCTCCTTAGATGTGGTGACTTATTCCATCACTCTAATGCTACTCCCATAAGGTTAAAAGTCGCCAAGAACTACTTTTGAGTGTCACTGCACTCAACCATACATAGATGTCACTGGATATCCTTCTTCCACTGACTGGGAGCCACATTCGTGCTTCCCTAAAACTCTAGTGGGTGGCCTTTATGAAAGGCCTCTCTAACTCTTTCCTACACCGACGACATTGGGTGGGCCTGAACAACTGGTGCCATCGACTGCTATGGCTGGGCCCAGGGAAACTGTTGTGGCATGGTAGTCATTTTGGCATTAACCGCACGTGCACCTATGGTGGCAACCTTAGTAGCTGTTACCCTCTCCAGTGCCACATGTGACCCTCCTAGAGGCCCTAGCTGGTCGTCATCTCATATTTATCATCTGAAAACAAGACAAATTTTTATGACATTACAAGTAAATTATATGGCTCAATATCAAAGCACGCTATGTAAATATAAATAAAACAGTCCTAATCATATGGCTTAATATCAAAGGATGTTGCGCTAAAAACGCAATAAAGTTGCATAGATCCTAAGGACACTATAACTTGATGCTTTGATACCATCTGTAACACCCCGCCCATTCTAATAACTGGTTGCCAATCCTCTAATAAAATAAAATAGGAATCTCAATCTGGTTCATTCTTACCATCACTATTAAATATCGATTTAACTACTAATAGCCTATAAATCCCGGTGTCAACTTAAAAAAAACTTATTACCCTGCTTAGTTAAACATCTAATCATAAGTATAAACATTGACCATAATGAAATAATAACGAATGTCGATGACATAAAAAATAAAGTAACCGAATAACTCTCAAAAAAATCCACATACAATCATCCGACTGGATAATGAAATAAAATAACAAAGTCTCATAGTGAAAACTTTCTGACTGTAGGAAACACGCCCTAAATGAAATAGTAGAGTAACATCCTAACTAGATAGAAGGAATGGAATCATTTGTGCAAATCCTACAGGCATCCACACCTACTGCAGCGTTGTTTGACTGGAAGAACAGGCTAATCCTAATGTCCTTATAGCGGAGGACCTAAAAGGTTTTATTTTTTTTTTTGATACGGATCAGCACCCAAAACCATTTTAAAAATATTTGCAAGTATTTAAAATGCAATAATGAGTATGTAGCAGAATTATTCATGTTCATTTGGTGATGCACTCATATGAGATTATCCTTTCCCCTCATCTATAGTGCGCACCTATCGCATGTATTTTAATTTCCTAGTTATGCTACCCCGCTTAATTAGTCTAGTCAATCATCGTACCGTCTAATGCCCTAAACCTCTAGCCCAATTGTGCTACATGTATTTTCCTTTACTTTGCTTATCGCTTATCTATGACATAAGCTATTTTATCTTAATTTTCAATTATATTTTGATCATTATATAATCACATAACTGTACGCTAGTTATAGTTTATTGTTCACCATTCATTAAGTTCACATATACATGTAACACACTTTTATACGTATATACATAGCGTCCCTGATCTGTCCTCCCGGATGCATTCCTTAGTATGTTATAAAGATCTAGGAACGTCATATACCACTTCTGGGCCATCCGGGTAGAATCTCACCACCGATCCCAAATAATAGACGCATAAACTCGAGATGGTAATAGACATACATATGTGGGTCATAACCATACTCCATTACCCTATCAGACTCTAAACTCACATAAAATGATTATGAAATAGTTCTATGGCCTGGAAAAATGACTTAACACATGTTGGTCATGCCAGGATGGACCGCCCACCACGTGCAACCTCTAAAGATAACATATCTATAGTAGGTATATTCACACACACACACACACACACACACACACACACACACACACACACACATATATATATATATATATATATATATATATATATTCTCGTTTAATCGTTCATATCATCTAGTTGTATTAGCCCATAAATCCCGAGTCCACTTTAACTCTCGATTTCTTAAGTATACACTTTCTTATTATAAATTCTAAATTTTCACGTTTTTTGCCACCATGCTATTCAATTTGAGCACATAGCCTAATACCTATCGAAATCCCAATCCGGTTTTAAAATTGATATCCGAGTACTTTTCACCCTAGTGTACCCGTAGTTTCCCACTCGAAACTTACTCCCGTATGACCTAAGGTACTTTCTAACTGTCCCTTATTATTTCTAGAAGTCCAGTTTCATTATCTAGACCCCATTAACCAAATTGTGTCCCAATAATGCACGACAAACCACACAAGGTAAGGGAGGCCAACACAGCAGACCGAACCGGTTCACTGGCTGGTCTGAACTGATTCGGTGAGCGAATCAGTTCGCTATCACCAACGAACCGCTTCAATTCAACTGGGCTGCCTTGATGAAATTTTAGCGGGTTCTCCTATTTCCCATCAATCCTAGGACTTTCAATCTTCACCTAAACCCCTAATATGGATTCTAAACTAATCCCAAACATAAATTTGCAGAATTCTACACATAAATCATCCTAACAACATATATTACATGAGATTATCATAGCTATAAATCCTAATTCAAGATCTCATCTTTTATGAATAAGATCATTCAAGATTGCATCTTTATTATTACATTCACATTAGATCCAACGTATAATCATCATAAAAGTTCTCTTCAATGATTTCATTAGTAAAAAAATCCATTTTCCCATGTTTCTCCCACCCAAAACTTGTGTCTTCCGACACCAAATTTTTAATTGTATGATTGAGAACTACACTAAAATTATAGCAAGTTAGATACTTGCCTTATGATTAAATAGATTCCGAGTTCTTCTTTTTGTAGTGCTCTTGTACTAGGAATGATTTAATCTCCCTCCTGGATCACTTCTCTTCAATTTTCTTCACTTTCTTCTTCTATTTTTTCTCACCTCTCAAAGCTTTAGCATTTATAATGGTTCGATGGTTGCCCACTCCATCCACCACCCTAATTATAACACTAAACTTTCCTAATCCTGAAATTAACTTAGGTCTAATCTATATAATGGCCCAAATGACCTTTCTTGGTCCCCTTTTTAACCATCTTGATCCGTTCCGGATCATTGGAGCACTCGAAATCATCCTCCGAGTTACCTAACATTTATTTTCCGTTGAACCTGTCAATTTTACTCACTCACGACGTAATATTATTTAATATATTTTCATTTACTTATTACACAAGTAAATAAAATTCGACATAAATATTAATCCTTTTATTTGCCAATTAATATTTATTTACTTCACTTTATTCCTCAATTTAATTAAATTACCTCCACACCTGTAATTTAAATTGCTAAAACATTATGGGGTGTTACAATAAGAAATGTCAATAAAGTTGAAATAACGTGCCACTGGTAATGTTTGTTTGACATAGAGTGAGGATCTTATGGAACATAAAAAGACTCTTAGGGATAAGCTCACTCTAGTTTAGGAGGAGAGAGATAACCTTCACGATTTGATGGAGATTTTATAGAAGGATTCCCTACTTTTTTACGACTCTCATCGTTTTCTCAAGTCTAGGATTGAGGAGTTATAGGAGAGAGTGAGAGACTCGAGTCACATTAGATTTTATTTGAAATCTAGGTCAGAAAACTTGGATAAGATGTTAGGCATCTTCCAAGTCAAAAATGATAATTTTGTAATTGGATTGTATGATCACGTTGCTTATTTTACTAGAGCCAATATCAACATTTTAAGAGGTTCAACCAAAACCAAGGACGTTAGAAAAAGTTAACAATTTGGTAATATTACTCCTCGTGTCTACACGAGCACACATTATGGTAGGAAAGGTCACCTGAAGCATTTTTTTCTTTGATCTTAAAAAATGTCCTAGTAAGTCTAGTACTACACTCACCAAAATTTCCAATACCCTAGATCATCACATTATACCTATGTGGGTTAGGAAATTAGATTTGGAGGCACTTAACATTAGAGTTGTTGATTCGTGCTTACTTGTACATAATTCTTCTCATGCCAAATGTAATAGTTGATTTTGGTTGCATGCCTTTGTAAAATAGCTTTTGTGCTTCATGTTATATTTATTTACTAGTTGTAAGATGTTTGAGTCTTTTATTTCTTTATTTTCTTTTTATTGGGTCTTATTATGAAAATAACAAAAAGATTTTTTTTTATGTATTTTGAGTTATCTTTGAAATTTGGGTCATTTTTTTTAAATGTTGAAAAACTCAGAAAGATTCATGGTTGTTTTATGTATTTTGATTTTACACATTTTGTGTAGCATATCGGTGTGTTTGAAGCCCATTTGTTCCACGTATCCATATGTACATGATATTTTTATTATGATTCAATGCTCAAGTTTGTAATCATGCTTGCATGAAATTTTTCAAATTTGATTTGATTCATGAATTCACTTTGTATATGCCTACCCGCACACACTTTGCATGAGCTCTTTTGAATTTTAACTGCCTATGTTGAATGAGTTGAGTGAGATGTTCTTTGATCAATCTTATCATATACTTACCGTTTTTACTATGGGGGATTTGTACCTGTAAGAACCATTGGTCGAGAGTTTTTATTTTGTTTAAATTATGAGAGAGCAATGGGAGTAAATCTTTCTTGCGTGAAAGACCACCATTGACAACAACCTAAAATAAAAGAGAGGCAAAGAAAATAAATTTTCCAAGGACACATTTTTTACTGATCCTTCAAAATTGATATCTTCAGAAGGAAAAATAAATAAATAAATGATATAAAATTTTTAGGGTTCAACGGATTTGCACAATGAGTCCTAGTTAAGCTTAATTATTTTGACGCTATTTATTTGAGAATCATCAAGACTTGTAGACTAGTGTGCATTATGTAAGTTCGTCATTTACGAGTTCTTTATTTAATAAACGAGGCTAAGTTGATAAATTTTTGCAGTCAAACATAACTCTTTGGATAGTTTTTGAGTGATTAAGTCATATTTCTTTTATTTCTAGTGCACGCCCCTACACTCCTTATCACTTATGTTTCGACACAACGATATTATACGAGTGAGGAAATTTTTTGTGTTATGTGTGTTTTGTGGTGCTTGTACTATATATATTCATGTATTTCATTGGTATATCATTGGTTATATATATATTTGAGTTTTTCCAGTTGCATTTAATCCATATTTGTCTTATTCTTCATTGTCGATTCATATTGGTATGTTGTATGGTCACATTGGTATCTCATTTATGCATCAATTGCGGTATTATTCGTTAATTTTTGGGATTATTTATGCTTATGTTGTTGAGTTTTTTGTCATTGCATATTTCACTTCACATCATTGCATAATATAATTGTTTTACTTTATATTCACATGTGTTACATTTTGGGGGAGAAGATTATTTATATTGTCCACCTTATTCTTTGTCTATTCCTGAACAAAAAAGGGCGAAAAATGATATCTAACTCTTAAACTCAGGGAAATAGGATATTTTTACTGTAGGGGGAGAGGTCTTACCTTAGGTGAAGACTGTTAGACAAAACGGGAGATTTTTTCATATTTATATTTATATTGTTATATATTCAAGTTGGATTTGAAAGGTTTGTTTAAGTGTGCAGGTTTGTAATGATGCGGAAACATTTCATTAGTGCAAAGTTACTTTGAGTTTTTGTCTATCAAGTGTTTGTATTTTTTTCCTTTTAGGGTACAGATTTGGTTTTTAGAGATCTTTACGGCCCATGGTTTTTTTGTATGTTTGTTCCAGAATAGCCAAGGGGGAGATTTGTAAGAAAAAATTTCTAATAGATTCATTTTGTTTGTATTGGGTTTATTTCGTTTGGACAAAACTGTTTGAGTCATAGATTATGACTTGCATTGTTTTATCCTTTAAAGACCATAACATGTGTGATTAAGATAGTAGCGACCAAGTTAAAATCTTTACATCATCATGACGTGCTTTGTGCCACGTTTCATCTTCATCGTCTATGGATATCGTGAGGTACGAATGTGTATTATTTTTTTATCCTTGGAATTTCATTGGGTGTTTTTTATACATATTCTTTGAGGCTATTTTCATAAAATGAGTTTTATAAGAAAAATGTCTTTTTAATAAAGTCTTTCGAACAAGATTTTTGGGTTATTTAAACCAAATTGCAAAAAATCGTTCAAATGAAATTTTTTGTTGGTTTTAATGAGAATAGGGTTTTTTGTTAAAACGAGGTTCAAGTGAAATTTTTCTGCCTAAAAGTGGAATGTCGTTTGAAGATCGTTCGATATCCATTCAAATAAGTTTAGCAAGTTCATTCGAATGAGATTTTTTTTGTTCAAATGAAATTTCATAACTAGTTCGAATGACCATAGTGTTTTAATTCAAACGAGATGCCTAAAAAATTATGCTGCCTCAAAAGATATGTTTTCGATATAAAGAATGTTGGGATTAGTTTTCTTTTCTCAACGATTTAGAAATTATTTTCCAGAAATATATCTAAGAGACTCCAGACCCTAGTCTTACACAACTTGTTTTGATATCCAAGTTTCAATTATAAATGTTAGTTTGATATCGCATGTTTGGCGCCATAGTCTGTTTACTCATCAACACCTTACTGAGTACAATTCGTGCAATGGAATCTGTACCATTTGTTACACACGATGGGCTCCGTGTTTAGTGTGGTGGTTTGAAGTGGTGGAATCCATATTCTCTTCGTTGATGGTTTGTTGAGCCTTGATCAGTGGATATCGAGGTGTGTGTCACGTTGTGACAATGCATAGGTGGACTCCTACATATCGTTGTGCTGAAGGTCGAAGGAATGAAGTCATGTCACGACTTGAAGGGGGTCGAGTCGGTTGTGTAAGTATTCTGTCACGTCCTTGTGTAATTCCTGGCATAGTGTGTGCATGGGCCATATGACGTTTTTACTATTTGGGTTTTCCTTATACATTGGGCATTGTGACTGTTTTATTAATTTTATCCGTGCTATCCCTTAGATGCATGTTTTAGGGTAATATAAATTTGGTTAATTATTTAACATAACAATCCATTTAATTAATGCATGTTTTTATGGTGTTAACTGTTTAAGCTTAATTTAAATTGAAAAATTAAAATTAAAAATTTGGTGTTTGTGTTTTGAACCATCCATATTATACCCTAGCATTTTTCACATGTTTTAAAATAAAAGATGAAACAAATGATGATTTCAACATATTTAGTTGTGCCTTTGGAAGAATCCTTTAATGTTTGAACTGTTTATATCGATAACTAAGTTACACATAGATCATTTGCGTATTAATAATGATGATAAAGACTAATGTTCCTTGATGAGAGAAAATAATAGCATTTTGTGAAAAAGAAAGGAGCGTGCCAATGTAACTTTATGGGTTGCCTACGTAGCTCTGTAGGGATAAAATGTTATTTGTGAATTTTGAAGAAGTAATTTAAGAGGATCAGGTCCTACATAGTTCTTGCAGAGAAATGAGATAAGATGTTTTTTTAAAATATAACAGAATGGACATGAGAAATGCGTAACGCAATGAGAGTCGAATTGGTGGTAAAATATCTTGAGATGGTCCAAGTTGACTAGACGCGGAATTTCTTCTCCATCGAGGTCTGTAAGCATAGCGGCATCACTTGATAAGATTCTTTTCACTAGATATGTCCCACTCTAATTAGGCTTGAGTTTTCTTCTTGGGTCCGAGATGGGTTCTATGATTTCATTGAGAGCAATATAGCCTTCTCTCACACTGCGATCATTGATCTTTCTGTTGAATGATCATGCAATGCGACGGTGATACCTTTGTATGTGGTATAAATATTTTAGTCTTTTTTCATCCAAAAGAGAAGGATTTTCATAAAGAATTTGTTTCCAATCAACTTCTCCAATATGACTTTCAAGCATAACCTACAGAGAGGGTATCTCAAGTTCAATTGACAGGACCGTTTTCATGCCGTACCCTAGTGGGCATTCTGACGGACGTTTGGTAGCCCTATAGGACATAAGGGATCCGATCACCCCAAGACTTGCAACTTTCATTCATTTTCCTTATTATGGATTAGAGGCTATTGTTAGAGGCTTCAATAACACCACTAGTTTACGGTCAGTTGGGAGAAGGCTCGTGCCTTTAAAGTTTGTATTCCTTGACTACTTTTGTGATTTTTGCTTCAAAATAAAGCTCATTATTTAACTCTAGCTCAAGAGGGACCTTGTAGTGGTAGATGATATTATTTATGATGAACTTGTATACTTTTATCAGACTCAACACCATATATGACTCAGTTTTAAAACTACATCAAAACTGGTAACTTGTCACGATTAAAAACCCTGCCAATGCAGCCTTATCTTAGTCAATGATCATGAAAAGTTTTGGGGTGATAATGTTTTTGTCACGGACTTATAATGGTCAAAGTTCGTGATAAGAATTGAACTTGTCACGGACTTGTCACGATCAAAGTCTGTGACAATTCTGGGAAGATTTAAGAAAAATGTTGGGTAGTATAGCCACTATCACTACCCAACAGTATATTTTAACATGTTCAAATAATATATATCTCAAGCAACAGTAAATTTTTTATAAAAACTACACATTAATTAACTAATAAATATTCATAACCAATAAACATTCAATATTCAAATGAAATTAATACAAATAATATCCAATATCCAATATTCATAACCATGATATTAATACAAATAATGTCAAGGGATTGAGTTTTGAATGAGTCTGAGGAGTAAGGTAGGCCACACTACATATGAATTAAGACAACCCTCAATTTGTTGAACGCCACATTGTTCGTCCAACCTCAAGGCTTTATTCTCTTTTGTGGTCATAACATGCTTAACGCAAATCCTTGCCTCAATATCTTGCAACACACGTCCATGAACCATACTACCCGGCTGTGTGTTCGGGTCCCTTTACCCCTAGATATGGGCTTGCCACCCCATGTCTATTATATACATATTTGGCCAACCCATTGTTAACATAAGCCATTCGATGGGGTTAACAGTGAAAAATAGATCATATACAGGCGACGAGGGGGTGCTTATCGGCGATGAGGGTGAGAGAGATAGTGCCTAGCACCCTTGTATACCTCTTTTCACTTGTCCTTACATAAGGTGGACCCTAATTGATTCTTCATGTACTCGAACATATTTTGGATTGTCGCCTCTAACCTTTCTAACTTATCGACATGGGTTTCCACCTTATGAGCTAGCCTAGTGTTACTCATCTCAATCTTAATGAGCCTCGACTTCCCCACCCAAGAACTCACCTCTTTGTCCTCCCCAATCACTTGGGTTAATGTGTCCATAGCCAAAGATGCCTTATAGGCATCAGAGTGGTAGTTGTGCACTTCCTTAAGCTTTCCTTGAAATGATAAAAAGTACAGGATTAGTTAAGTTAATAAAAATTATAACGTAATTAAAAACAATTAAACAATTGTAAGATATCTTTATACTCTGAGTAAATCACTTGACTTGGAATGTGTAGAACGATTGACCATGACTTGTTGTTGATATACTAGAGTAAAACACTTGCTTGACCTTTTGAAAAGCACAAACAAATGGCTCATTACTCACATACTCGTTGCCCTTCAACTTGGACCAGTCAACCGTGACCAAACTGTTGCCAGTATCAACTTTACAATCAATTTTACAC
Source organism: Sambucus nigra (assembly GCA_949130495.1). NCBI lineage: Eukaryota > Viridiplantae > Streptophyta > Magnoliopsida > Dipsacales > Adoxaceae > Sambucus > Sambucus nigra. The sequence continues at coordinate 751,890,776 of OX422207.1, read as the reverse complement.
TAAACTTTTACCTAATCACGGTAAAACACGACCTTTTTGAAGCTTATGTAGTCCAATTCAAATATATTTCGAATGACACCATAATAAGTCATTTAAGATTCAATGAGGTTTTTATCTTTTATGCTCGCTCAAAAATAAGTAAGAGCCTTGTATGAAATGCCCGAGTTTTGTACATTTGTATTTTTATTTTACACCATTGCACTGAATACGTAACCGTTCAATCGGTACTTTGTGTACTCGTGTGTCATGAACACGGGTTTAGTGTCTAGACAATAAAGCCTTGATGTCGCATCACCCATTATTAAAGGCTGAAATTATAGATAAATTAATTAGGTTATTTTTAAATCTTTCTTGTAATATGACATTTAATAAGAGAGCCCACAGCCCAAATTCGTTGTCTGATTATTCCATCGTTCTTCATCTTTTATTGTTCCCACACGCCTCATATGTTTTACATTGATCGTGACAAACATATTAAGAAATTGATCATGTATAAAAATTAAAATATTGTAAAACTTAAAATAATATAAACTTACTTTTTCATTCTTAGGCATCTTCATCTGTGTCAAATAGATAACAAGCTACTTGTTCATGTTATAACCTCGTTAATTTCACTCGCTTGCCATCACCAGACCACCCTCATCGACGAAGTCATCACTGTTATCCACTCTACTTCGATCAGGCATATATTCTCGAGTGTAGATTTATGACTCCACGGTGATGTATTCCTCTATAATTGATCCTTTAATGTACTGTGTATTCTTGACGTATTATTTGAAACCTTTCATAAATCTTTCAAACGGATACATCCACTGATATCTAACTAGGTCACAAAGAAATGCCTCGTCGCATATGTTTACCAATAAGTGAACACTTATATAAAAAAATGATGGGGGAAAATTCTTCTCCAACACACAAATCGCTTTGATTACCACTAATTTTGCTGCCATTTTGTGATCACGATTGATTACCTTCTCACATAAATTCATGAAGCAAATGCTAATTTGCATAATAGCCCTCCGCGAATCCTTGAACTTGGAGAAACAATTCTTTAAACAATAGAGAAACCAATTGACTGATCACATGCAAATCATGGGATCTACACTTATGTAAATCATGGGTAGCATAATTCACAATCCTTTTGCAAGTTAAATGAAAAATTAGATGGAACCTTCAAATCATATATTGTGTCTAAAAGCACCTTCCTTTCCTCACTCGTCAAAGTAAAGGCACTAAGGGGAATTATTTTCCTTCCCCTACTATCTTCTTTCAAACATAGTTGTGGCTTAAGTTTCTACGATTTAAGGTATTTTCATGCATTTTCTTCATCCTTCGAATGATTCCCCCAAGGCATGTGCCCAGAATATGTTTAGTGATTTTCTTCTCCGCATACATCACATCCAATACATGGTGCACCGAGTTATTCTTCCAAAAAGTCAAGTCAAATAAAATTGACCTCCTAGACCATGGTTTTATTATCTCAGTTTCATTCCCAGATGGAATCTTCTTATGTTTGACATTCTTTAATTTTTTATTCTTACCTAGTATATTATTCAATTTAGGATTCTTCAATTTAAGATTTACTTTCAATTTGTGAACTTGAAAGTTTTCTCGAAGGTAGCCCATGTTCAACCCATCCCAGTAAAATATTAGAACCTTTCTTAAATCTAAAACTACGACAAGGTGGTAAAAACTTCCTACGACATTGGTATATATTTTTTATGCCACTGGTTACATGCAAAGATTCAGTCTCCTCTCCACAAATAGGACAAACCAAATTACCATGTACTACATAACTGAATAATGTCCAGTAACCTGGATAATCATGAATTGCCCATATTAACATAGCTTTCAGTGTAAACTCTTCTTTTTTAAAATAGTCAAATGCTTTCACACCCTATTCCCACAACTCATTTAATTCTTTTAACAAAGGAGCCATATAGGCATCGATGTCCTCACTTAGTGCCTTTGGCCCGGGTATCAACAAAGACAACATCGAAAATTCAGGTCTCATACACCGTGAATGAGGGAGGTTGAGTGGTGCTAGGATCACTGGCCATAAACTCTGATTAGTGCTTAGATTTTCAAATTAATTGAAACCATCTATTGATTTTTCCAAAAGATTGTTACGCTGTTCTAGAGAAAAATTGGGATACTCATAGCTCATCATCTTCTAAGTTGTAGAATCAATAGGATGATACATGAAATTATCCCCTACTTCTTCCCGAGCATGCCAATTCATTTCCTCTGCTATCCATGTACTATGAAAAATTGTTTCAATATAGGCCTAACGGGAAAATATTTCAACACTTTTTGAGGCACTTTTGAGCTTTTGCCTTCCTTGCCATTACATTTCATGTATCTAGGTTCATCGCATACCAGACATCGATCGAGATTTTCTTAATCCTTTTATTATAGTATTCAGTCACACAAGCATGAAATGATCTTTACTTCATTTCCAGACCTTTTAAATTGTTTTTTTATAGTAGGATAGCTATTTGGAAGCGCATTTTGCTTCGGTAGTAAGCCCTTCGCCCATTTCAAAATTCATTTCATGCTATTGCCAGACAAACCATATTGGGTCTTCAAACAATGAAAACTAACCATGTCATGTAAAGTTGTTTGATCTTTATCACATCAAGAGTACAATGGTTGGGCCGCCTTAAATTTTAAACTTTGTTACTCATCGTTAAGGTTTATATATAATATCTTCATGAGCACCTGAACCTTATACATCATCAGCGACCTCATTTTTTTCCACTTCTTGAACTTCATACGCGTCATCAACTAAATCCTCTAGCATATTATGATCTATATTGCCCTCCTTCCCTTGTACATCTATCCTACTCGTTTAAGGTTGTTGTAAAGGTTGCTCGGGGATAAAAGGAACATCTGATTCCCCAAAAATCCAAAATCGATAACTATCTTGCATACCCCATCTTAACAAATGTAGTTTAATTGTTTTCCACTCAAACACCTTACCATTCCTACAACAAGCACACAAACATCGGAAATATTCATCATTACGGCATCTATTACATATTTCACAAATTCATTAGCACTTCTATGACATACATCCCCTGATTTATTTGTCTCACCCATCCACTCTTTGTATAGAGGATATCACATCACATCTGCTACAAACAACCACTTATTATCGGTAATAAGTGTATATTTATGGATTAGTATAAACAAAATTTTGAAAATTTAGCTTTCAATAGATGATTTACTAAAAGATTGACATTTCATCTTTCGGTGTTATATTATAAAAATAATATGAATCTTATTTCCTCTTTCTTCTCTAAAGGGTGATGGGTCCTATCCTATTCAAGGGCGTATATATCTGTAATATACTTAGAAGATCGTGAACATTATTTCAATTTGAGAAATATTCGGCAGTATATCCCAATAGTTCTCCAAGTACATGACATAGATTTGCATGTGTAAGTGGTATTTGAATTTATTAATTGAAATAACACTTAACACCGCATCATCTAATATGTACCTCGAGAACATTAAGATATGGAAACAGAACTTCCTCAAAAAGTAACAAATTTAAGCCACTAAGAATATTATTATACAAAAACTATGATGTCCCAAACTGTACAAGCGGGACAATTCAAGAGATTTCATTATAGGGGTAATGACTCTCGAACGGGTTTAAGGGTTATTGAATTGTTACGAATAAAAACTAGAAGGCTAGTATTTATTCGCACTTTATATAATTTAAAGTAGTTATAAATTACCTTGGTAAGTATATTTCATTTATTCAGTAGTAATGTTTATAGTGATAATTTATACATAGTTATGTTTCATTTCGCATTATTAATTATTTAACAACAAGTTTTTAAAATGTATTGTATGTTTTATTTCCGTCTTATTTATATTTGGTAGAATCATAATACTAAATGTTAGAAATTTCTAGGGCTAACCAACTCAATGGCCACCTAAATGTTCAAATCCATTAGTCAACAACAATTCAAATAATAATGTGAAATATTAGAAATTCCTATGGTCAACCAACTCAATGGCCATATAAATATTCAAATCCACCAATAAATAACAATTCAAGAATCCCAAACAACAATTCAAATAATAATGTGAAATATTAGAAATGCATTGGACTAACCAACTCAATGACCATCTAAATGCTCAAATCCACCAATCAACAACAATTCAAGAATCCTAATAAATAATAAAGTGACATCATTTTTAAATTAGCACAATAAATAATAAGGTGACATCTTTTTTAAATTAGCATAATAAATAATAAATTAGCACAATAAATGAAAAATAAATTTGCACAATATATTACAAAAATGAAATAAGTGCAAGTGTCTGAAATTATTGTTCAAGTTTCAAATTAATTAGGATTTTCATTTGAAAAGGTGTATGTGTGTGTGTGCCATGTGGGTTGTGGGTTGTTTAGGTTTTTGAAATTAATTAGGGCTTTCATTTAAAATCATTCTAGGGTATGTGTGTGTGTGTGTGTGTGTGTGTGGTATGGTGTGTGTGTGTGTGTATGTATGATGTGTGTGTGTGTGTGTTGTGAAGAAGAGAGAGAGATTTACCGAAATGTGTGTAGAGAGAGAGATAGATGATTGCCAAGAGAGAGAGAGAGAGAGTTGTGTTGGTTAAGACGAAATGAGAGAATTGCCTATTCTAATTAAAAGAGTTATCACGATCCTGTCACGGACTTTGACTGTGACAACTTATAAATTTGTCATGGTCAAAGTTCGTGATAGGATCGTGGCAAAAAATGTATGTTTTGTTGTCACAATTTTTTACCATGACAACACTGACCGATATTAGAGTGGAAATTTTTCAATTTTGGTGTAGTGCAACCCATTTTGTAAAATAGTTGATGGAGAATAAAATGAATTTTTTCCCATCTGAGGCTTTGGGAGTGACTTTCCTAATGATATCAATTCCACAAGTTGAGAAGGGCCAGGGAGAGGTCATGTTGTATAATTGACGAGGAGGTAAGTGTTAGAGATTTGAGAATTTCTCTCATTTAAGGAACCTTATAGCATAAACAACGCTTTCTTGGACCATAATTCTCCAATAGTATCCCTTTCGGATAATCTTCTTAGCAAGAATATGGCCATTCATTTGGGGTCACCATTCCTCACTGTGGATCTTCTACATCATTTCTTCAAAGTCAGTCCCTGTTACGCACTATAAGTGGTGGCCATAAAAGTTACTCTTGAATAGCACTTTTTCATAGATAATATAATGAGCTGCAAGCTTACAAAGGGTCGTGTGGTCTTTCTCATCATCCTTTTAAGGATATCGATCTTGTTTGAGGAGGCACCATATGTCAAAATATCGCAACCCAAATTTATTTAGATCCTTTTCTGTAGTGATCTCGATATGGTAGCAATGAATTTGTAGAGACTATTTTTAAATTTGAAAAGGATCCATTATTATTCCCTCTAGCATGTCGACCATGGAAGCTAAGGTTGCCAATGCAGCGAGAAAACTATTTCTTTAACGAGAAAGGTAGTGAAAGGTGATATCCTTGAATTGGGATGAGAGCTCTTTATGATGGGAGTGAAGAGGTAAAAGCTTCATGTCTTTGACTACCTATTTTTGGAGGACTTATTTTATGATGAGATTGAGTCTCCATAGACATTGAGATATCATATTCCTTTCTCGAGGGAAATCTTGAGTCCCACGGTGCATGCTTCATACTTTATCATGTTGTTAGTGCAAGTTAAATATATATCTATGGTTATGGGAGTGTAGGAGTTATCAGGAGTGATCAGGAGTATCCCAATACCATATTCCTTTTTGTAAGTGGCTCTCACAAAGAACATTTTCCTCCAGATCTCTTCGTGATAAGTACAGAGAATATCCTCATATGGGAATTTAGAAAATAATACATCGTTTTCTCCCATGGGATTGTCGTCTAGGTAATTAGAGATATCTCTCCCTTTTATGGATTTTTGTATAACTTATTTGATGTCAAACTCAGCTAGAGACAATAACTAATAAACCATATAGCTTGACAAGGAAGGTTTCTTAAGCAGGTACTTTATGGGAACCAATCGAGACACTAAATTAATGGGGAATAAAAGAATATAGCGTCAAAGTTTCTGGATGACCTAAATTAGTGTGGCACATGCCTTTTCCAACGTGGTGTAATTTACTTCATATCCTTCAAATTTTTTACTATGGTAGTTAATAGCCCTCTCTTTATGTGACTCCTCAATGTATTGGGATAGCATAACCCAACTACCATGTCTGTGACTGTAAGGTATAGGAAAGTGAGTAGATTCGATTGTAGTGGCATGAGCACTGGAGGTCGAGTAAGGTATTATTTGATTTTATCGAAGGATTTTTAACATGCTTCATTCCAGACTTTGATTGAATCCTTTTGGAAGAGATTGAATATAGGCTTGCGAATAGAAGTCAGTTAAATAATGAATTCTGCAAATGTATTAGAGCTTTCCCAAGAAAATGCAAACTTACTTCTCTGTTTCAGAAATGGCATTTCAAAGATTGCTTTGAGTTTAGCAGGGTATGCTTCGATCCCTCTCTTAATTGACCATGAATCCAAGTAGTTTACCATTTTTTATGCCCAAGGCGTTAAGACGCATTTGGTATTACCATAGTCATTTAAAGATTTTTCTCAAGGTAGGAATGTGACCTTTTTTAGTATTGGATTTGATGATCATATCGTTAACATATACTTCAACCTATTTATGGATAAGATAATTCAGGATGGTTGTAGCTTCCCTTCGGTATGTAGACCTAATATTCTTAAGATTAAAAGGCATGACAGCATTGAATTTATTATCGGGGAGCATCATGATTTGATTATATCCTATAAATGCTTAAACGACTTAACGGCGTGATCGGTAGTATTTTCAACGATCATGTTGATATGGGTCAAAGGGTAATCATCCTTATGAAAAGCTTTATTCTGATCTTGGTAGTCGAAACACATGCAAACTTTTCCTCTTGGTTTCGACACAAGGATGATACTGGCAAGAGAAGTTAAATATTCAACCACGGGGATCAAACCTATATTCAGCTGCTTAGCCACTTCATCTCTAACTTTAAGAGACCACTCAAGATGTAAATTTCTTAGTTTTTGCTTGATAGGCTTACATTCTGGATAAATGGGGATTTTATGTTGCATAATCTCTGGGTTGATGCTAGTTATATCATTGTGGGACCACATGAAGATATCCATGAATTATTTCAAGAGTTTTCAAATTGAGACTGCTCATACTCATTGACAATTGACCATATCCTAATCTCTCATGGAGTGATATAAGAACTAAGATTAATAACAACAGACACATCATCATTAGTTCGCACGGGGTGCTACTTATTCATGCATTAAATCATCTTCATTATTTGGTTGATTAGAATCAATGCAATTAATATAAGGCATAACATGATAATCAAAATCCTCATTTATTTTATTAGAAATATTTAATGGAAATATAACATTGAGAACCTCATCAAAGGAGGCCTAATTTATATTTGTGTCAGCAATAGAAAAAGAATAAACATGTTTTGGTTTATTATCAAGGGTGTAGATAATATGGTTTTGAATAGGTAGAGTTGGGCTAACTGGGAAGCTTCACCAGTTTATCAGCAAGAGTGATGTTTACAGATGGGTCAGACATATCGAACTCATCATGGATATTGCATATATCCATTTCTAGTGTATGGAGTCCAAATGGTGCATCATTGCTAGTGCTTTTAGTTCTTTTCGTGCTTTCAGTGCTTTTAGAGGAGCTCAAGTCACCAAACCTAATGGTCACCAGCTTCACCTCATATTTTGGGCCTTACTTCCAAGAAATCTTATCTTTAAAAAAGATCTAAATCCCATTTTTAATATTGGCTTCACTATCGGAGTTGTTTAAGGGACCCATATCTGATAGCAATAATGTTGTCTTTCTAGGAAAAGTCGATGAATTCTACAACCTCAACTGCTTCATCATACAAGTCTTCCCATGAGACAGAGAAATGTCTAAAAGAAGAGAGAAAATACCCTTTGAGTTTTAGCATTGGAAGTAGCTCGGGGGATTCTCATATCTTCATCTTCTTGACACATTCTTTTAACAGGGCTTAGACAGTGTTATCTAAACTGAATTCTTTCGGAGGCATATACTAATCATCTGATTGTTTGGGCCACTTCTGGGCTTCTATGTACAGATCAATGAAATTTTCACAATTACCTTCTTTAAGGGTCATATCATATAGGAATTTCATCCCAAAGCTTCTGAGCTATCCTGGGACAATTGGCAATTCCATACTCTTTGATTTTTAATGAGTTTGAACATTTATGCATGCTCTTGTCGTGACAAAAGTTCCTGATCAAAATAATTTTGAGTGTGTACGAGAAAATATTAAAAAATTTAAAAAGGTTTAGGTGATTGGAGTGAGCTTCTAAAATGGGTAAGTCTATTGACATGTTTGATTCTCACCGATGGGGAAAAATAGGGATCTTCATCGGTGATAGTAGCTTTCACGCCGACATGATGCATTGGTAAAGGATTTTGGATTGTGTTTGGCCTAGTATTTTTTAGAGGAGTGATAATGACTTTGTCTATCATGCCTTGAATCACATTTTATAAGTGATAACATTAGTCGATGGTGTGATCGGTGATTTGTTGAAAGTCACAACGGGCATCATGTCTAAAATTATTGGTAAATGGATTAGACAATGGACGAGGATCTAAGGGTTTGATGTTATTTCGAGATAGCAAAGATTGATAAACTTTAGAAAGGGGAACATAAAGCTTGTTATATTCCTTTCGGGATATAATAAGTAGGGATTCTAGTGCCCATGAAGTGACAGGCTAAGAGGTGTTGTTGATAGATGAAACAATGATGGTAGATGGCTTGTCATACTTGTAGGGAGTGAACTAACCTATTGGATTATTTGATTCAAACTCGATCTTCTAGTTGCTGGCACTTTCTTAGATCTCAACCCTCACCTCTCTAAGGGCTCTAAAATAGGGGTAATATTAGTTACCCGTTCAGGTTCAAATGTGTAGTAGAAAATTCTTCTTCCTCAGATGGGCGGTTAGTCATGGTATCGACCTTTTCCCTCCACTTACTAATGAAACTATTGATAGATACCCTAAGATTTTTCTTGAGAAGTTCAAAATCTCAACGGGTTATTTTTTATTTCTCATTATAATTGTATTGAGCCATGGATTTCCTAGCTACATCATCCTAACTACGAATTCAGGATTCTATTAGTGTCATGAACCAATAAAGGGAACTTTCCTTGAGAGCTTGTTGGAACATCTGAGCCATGATCTCCTCGATAGCCCCAAATAGGCTCATGGAATGGTGGTAGTTGATAGGTGTACAATGGGAGGTTAGCTACCTCCAAACTTCTTGATATTGGGCATCTTGAATTTCTCTAAAAAATAGGCATTCAGGTAAGGGTGCATGTGGGTATAATCCATGTAGTTCCTTGAGATCTTTACCCGACCTAAATTCTTGGAAAGAAGTTTGAGATATTCCTTGCCATAATTCAATTATTCCTTATTGGGATCAGTAGGAACGGGTGCCGACAGGTTAGCCCCTAGTTGATCAAGGTTTGTTATTAGTAGATGAGCAGGTGGCGATCCGTTGATAGACATGACATACGGAGGGTGAGGAGCTGCTGATGCTCTTCTAAAGAACCACATCGACCTAGACATTTATGATCCCCTAGTACAGGGAAATTCAACATGAGGTTCGGGAACCTCGGGGGTCTGTCCCCTATTTATCTACATTCTTGTTCATTATATTACAGACTGTCTATCTTTGCACTAAGCTGAGAAAGTACTGTTATCATGTTCGACTGAAGATTGGCATTTTGATCAGGTTTCTCCATGGGGAATCTCTGATAAGACCCTTCGATTTACGCTAATTCGATGATGGGGCTACAGAACTCTGGGGTAACTGGATTGTAGATCTAAGCCAATAGGGAGCCTGGCTAAGGAGTGCAGTCGCACCTTAGAGGGAAAGAATTTTTTATATTTCTTGGAAAAGGAATATTTTTATTTTTTTGGAAAAAGGAGGAAGTATTTTTGGTATTTTAAAAAAAGGTTAAATTTTTTTATCTTGAATAATGAAGGAAGGAATATCCCCTAGTATAGTTATTATTATTAGGTTTCACTTGTATTATGTTCCACCTAGGGTTCTTGTGAAATGTCGGTTAGGACTCGAGTCATGGAAATAATGGGATATGCGATGCAAAGACACAGTTTGACTTGTTTATAGTCTCACAGATAGTGTCCTATTTTTTAAAAATGTAAAAATGCCATAAAATATGGGTGGTAAGACAAGCCAAAATTTTGACAGATTTTCGTGTCGAAATAAAAAAACTAGGCATGAGTGTCCTACGGTAGATACCTATATGAGGTTTATTCATAAAAGGTTAGTGTAAGGGTTCCCCCCTTAGGCATGACTTACAGGATATACCCCTTGCCTATAGGGGAAATCCTTCATCGGTATTAGTGGAAAATCCATTTAATATAACCGAGTGCACGTGAATTTCCTCATGATATACCTCATGGTGATGGTACGTGTGAGGGATAATTCAATATAATATACATACGTGAATGAATTCCTTTCTATACACCTCTCGTCGTAAGTTTGGTCAAGCAGTACAACGCGAGATATGTAGAAGTTACTTAGCCAATGTAAGTTTGGAATCATATTGCTTAAGTTTATCATGCCTTGCAGAACGGCAACCCATCATGAAGTGACGCCCCAGTATGGGACAATATAGGGTCGAAATTTAGTGTTCATGAGATGTAGTGTGCAAAATTCATGAGTCTTAATTAGTATTTTCATGCAAAGTTTGATATATATTAAGAGGAATATGTACAACTACTAATCATGTAGGAGAGCATGGGAATATACATGAGTTCCATTGGAAAAGGAACCTAAGTATACAAAAATGGGATAAAGGGTAAAAAATTGTGTATAAGTATCATGAAGCATGAATCTTGTATAAGAAAACAAAGCATGGAGATATGATCAAGGTATGAAACATGCAGATATATATAAGAAAGAGAGATTTATGTATAAGGTGAGAGTAATATGGTGACATGCCTAAGTGAAAATAACATGGAAGTGTGTGCAAGTGAGAGTAATATGGAAGCTTGTGAAAGTAATGGAAATTGGGGTATATACTCAAGTGGTATGTAAATAATGTGAGTAGCCATGGTGAATATATACAAGCGGTAATAAGCATGGATATCTACAAGTCACATGGAGTAGATGAATCGTGTGAATAGGTGGAGTGAAACATGGTAAGTATATGAAGTGAGTGTGAACATATGTGAATGTAAAAGTGAATGGAACATAATTATATAAAAGTCATGGAAAGAATATGATAGGAAGATGGTATATACATGTGATTAGAAGATGAGCATTATGAAGAAAAAGTATATACATGGGTAGAATGACATGAGCGTGGCATATATACAACATATGTGAATGAAAGTAGAAAGAGGAACACATAAGTAGAAACATATATACTCATGTATAAAGACATATAAAGAACAAAAGGGAAAACAAAGTTCGTGTAAAATAGAGTCTAGTATTATAAAAATTAAAAGTCCCAAGTGGAGTCGCCATTGTAACCATCCGGACCGAGTGTGCTTCAAAAAAAGGGCTCGCGCAAAAATGGGGAGGAAGACAACTCCCTTTCCACCACTCATGCAATATTCATGAGCTCCCACAGACATAAAGTGACCCTCGCACTACAAGAAAAATACCTATTTAAGACGCTTCTATAAATGAATTTACATCACTATAAAGTGAATAGTTATAAACCTCTTTTTTCATTTTTTTACATCACTTTTTTAATTAACCAATTTAAATAAATTTTAATTGATTGTTTATACAATATTTTTTTTATTAAAACCAACTTAAACTGAGACTAACCGCCCAAACACAACTCCCCATCTCAACACCTATCCCGATTTTCTTGCCACTCCTCCACAATACCCATCCTGATTTTCTTCTCCCATATCTTTTTCTCACGTCCTCCCTTCTACCCATCATGATTTCTTCCCTCATCGCCGCTAGAGCAGCGCCACAAGTCCCCGCATTATCTCCAAGGTAGTCGCATCAGGTTAGTATATTAACCGTTGCTCTCCTGAATCTGAACAGAGTAGTTTCTGAAAGGAGTATAGAAACTTTGATCACCATATTCATAGTAATTTGGGTTTAAATAAATGTTTTCTACTGTTGTGTATAGAGAGGTAGGATATGGTGAGAGACTGGACTTTGTAATGGAAGACTCGTGTACCGTATTTACTTAGTTTATAACTGTTGATTAATATCCATTATTTCGTTTAGTAAATTTAAATATTTCAAAGTGTTTTTGCTAACTTATTTTATCTTTTTAATTAGAAATACATGGACATTCTTTGAATCCCACGTGGCAATCATGACTATGCGTGTGAGGCTGCTTGTGACTCAATGAGGTTACATTGAACATTTATTGGATGGCTCCATTCCATCTCACCTCCAAATAATATAGGTTATTGTAAATAGGGAGAGTGGGAATTTGTGTCACTCATATTTAATTCATATGTAATGGTGTATTATAAATTTGAATTTAATTCAAACTTATATTTACTGTGTATAGATCGATTCAAATCTTGCATTGTGTATATTAGATAAGTCTTTGAGTACAAATTTTTGAATGCTTTAGCAATAAGTTTTGACACACTTTCATTTCTACCCTTATTCTAATTATTCATTTTTTAATGAAAAAGGCCCACAATCAATTCTCTTCTTCATTACGTATATTCTCCCTCTTATTCCATCGTGATCATTTTTCATCTCTCTAATTCAATTCTCTTATCGGGGAACATCTTCTAAAATGTCATAAATCATTGCTTTATATTTAAAAAATGAACAATAGGATAATCCATTTCCTTGAATTCAAAAGATATTCTCTTTGAGAGAAAGAAAAATCCAAGTTATGATACATTATTAGACTGAGTAAATCATCTTTATATAAAGGGAGCTTACCTAAATTTTAAAAGTTGAGAAAATTACCAAAAATTGAAAAAGTAAATTACAGTTAGAAACCAAATCTGCTAAGAATCAGAACATTTATTTTATTTTATTTTATTTTATTTTAATCTTACATTTTGATACAATCACCTAATGACTACCCGATGAGATGTAAGTACTTGGCTAAATACACTAGGACAAGGTGCAAATTATCAAAAAATAAGGTGAGATGCAAGAGTTAGTAGATGATAAAAAAAATCTCTTATAAAAGATTTATAACAAAAAGATAATATACACATCCAATAAATAAAATATACTAGTCATTAGGCGAGATTAATGTTTTCAAATTCAAATATTAGAAAAGTTGAGTTCATTTTAAAAAACACAATGAAATAAAGAAAATGTGTAGAATTAGGATGTAATTGAAACCTCCCCCCATAAAGAAAATGTGTAGAATTAGAATTAGAATGTAATTGAAACATTAATAGAGATTAATATTATGAAATTTAAATATTAGAAAAGGTGATTCATCGCATAAGGTGCTTTTAATCGCATTATTGTGTATAGTAATCACCATGTTGAGATGAGAGTAAGGTACCTCATCAACTTGTTTTAAGTTCCCAATGTGTCCTAATAACATATTATTTGAAAAATCTCCGGTAGCTACACTCATATGCTAATCTCGTTGTAAGTGAAAGTGGGCTCCCTTATTAGCCTTCCAGTGTAAGATAAGTTTGTGACTTGTGAAACTTTGTTTGGAATTTAGTTTTTAGTATATGAATGCCTTTGGGGTTGGATTTGGTTATGGGAATTTTGAGGATTTGAAGATGGAATTTTGGGTTTTGGTGAATTATTTTTGCTTGGTTTTGTTGAAGGAGGTTTAGCCACTTTAGAAAACTCTAAAACCTCCATTTGGCCGGAGCTTCCTCGTCGGCACTTAGAAATTTTATGGGTGGAAGATGTGGCGGTGGTGATGGTTCTCTTGCCTTAAAGCTACTGCATTGAAATATTGCTCCCATTAAACCACAACCCAAGCCACACCTTAAGATAAATTCTAGACAACTTATTACATATTCCTTTGATATATTGCATTTTCTATATAGATTTCATTAAATTTGATGTTCTGTTTTGCATCCTATTGATTCCGTTTGTTCGTATGTACCTGTTTTGAATTTATGTCATGATATAATTGAATGCCATTTTCGTGTTTGATAAAATTCCACTATTATACACTTTCTTTCACCTAGGTTATCTATTTATTGGTGCTTGTGTATGGTATTTTTTTCATAACTGAAATCACAAGAATTTTAACAAATTAAATTATTTTCACTCTAATGGTTCTCGTTCAACTTGATTGCAGCTTTATATTCACCGCCTCATCGTCGAAAGTTGTCGCCTCTTAGCCCCAAGTCACCGTAAGCCTTTAGGCAATCGCAAAAGGTATGTTATTTTACATTTATACCTAGCTTTGTCTACTTTAATTTGCATTTAATCGCAAGGCGCCCTCACCTTGAACATACTCACTAAGCCCAGCTTGGGGAAGCCTCCATGCACACGTATACATACACACTTCTATATGTAAAACTAAATAATTATAAGAGAAAAATATGTCATACCTTTGGTGTTGGGAATCTTATACAGACTCAGAGCAGTTGACATATAGTCACATTTAGTACTCGACAAAATCTTTTCTAATACCCAATAATTATAAAATAAGAAGACTATTTTTTTTATTCAAATAGATTTCGTAATTGAAGATTTCATTGAAACTCCAACTAATAAAGACAATAGTTGGAAAAATAGTAACAAAATCAATAGAAACAAAGTTATGTCGAATGAACAAATCTTAATGAGTTAAATCATTATAAAATTCAAGTACAAATACACCATTGTAAAAGCATTCGACTATTATGAGAAGAAACCTTTAAACAGGCATAAAATATAAATAATCATGCTCATTAAATTATCACATGTAATTGCCAAAAGGTTCTAACTAAAATAGGGAACTAAACCTTAGTTTATGGCCAACACAACATTAATACCCCTGTCGCTCCTCTTAATTGTCTCCCAATAACTACCCGGTTCCACTGAAATTTTGCTTGTCTGCCTGAACACACATTCATAGTGATTGTCTGGCTTGGGTCGTCCGAGGTTTTTACTCGTTGTGGTTTCCTCATACATCCAGCGTTGTGAGTTTTCTTTTACTCTATTATACTTTCTTTAATCACTAGATAGATGCTTAGGATTAATCAAGATAAAATTTGGTTAAGTTAAAATTCGTTCACAACTTGGTGCTAATTAAAAATTGGAAAAAGGTTTTATAATAAAAAGATAAATTATTTTTGTCATCCTTAAAACACTTTCCGCATAAGAAATAAAAAGGGACCATCATCATGTTTTAAGCCGTGACGGGTAACGTGACCGTAATGGTGCCATTTTCCCCCCGTAAAGAGTATCATTCAATCACGATCCATGACTTGGACCAGGTTGGTCACGGGCCCTGAGCGTGACCAATGTTTGGTATATATCACCCCTAGAAGGGGTCAAAGCTTGAGTCATGGTTGATTTTACCTGGTCACGGTTTTGGACCATGACCACATTGGCAAGAGCATTTTTAATTTTTTGCATCGTGTCTTCAATCTTCAAATAGCGTGCGGATGCTTTGACCTAGAGAAATCGTGAATGATCTTAAAGTTTCAGTGTCCAAAGACACTAATGAATTAGACTCTCTCTATTTATTGTCCATTAATGTGATCAATATTTTTTATTTGATTTATCCAAGACACGATGATTTGTCAAGGGAAGTAACCAACAAAGCTATAGATCAACCTATTACAAAATCTATTGGATCTTCGATATTTTACACACACACACAAGCTATATTATTCTCCTTGTCTATGCCCCTCTTTTCTGACTCTCTAGGTCTCTCCCACACATCCCACACATATGTGCAATATAGTTAAATAATATCTATTTGCCCATCTTCTTCCATCCTTTCCCATCTTGAAATTTATCTATCCACCTATAATATTTGTATATACATTATATATATCTAATAGTTAATGTGAGTAACATACCATATTGTGATAGAAGTATAGTATTAAGAGTTAACTCCTTTTAGTTTCA
This sequence comes from Sambucus nigra, assembly GCA_949130495.1. Lineage (NCBI taxonomy): Eukaryota > Viridiplantae > Streptophyta > Magnoliopsida > Dipsacales > Adoxaceae > Sambucus > Sambucus nigra. The sequence goes on along the minus strand of OX422207.1, from coordinate 751,874,651 downwards.
TGAAGTTTGACTCTTATACCACTTTACTCCATGAACTTTTAACATAGACACATCGAACTATGAACTTTACTCTTGTTTTGCAATGTTTCTCAAAATCCTAATGGCTATAAATAAATTCCATTAAAGTGAGGGCTATTTTAGGAGTTTTACCTATTTTTACGTGAACACGATTATCCAAAACAATAATTCAGCCAAACCCCTAAAAAATCAGTCTAAAGCTAGAAAGTCACATTTCTCACTAAAATTTAAATGTAATTTTTTTTTATAAAACTAAAATATCACTAAAAGGCATCACATTTATTACTTCTAAAACAGAATTTATATTTTCTAATGACAATTTAATGTTTAAGAATAAAATATATATTGACTCTACACAAATGAAAAACATATATTATTTTCATCTACTAATACATCATTGTTATAGTTCATGGACTTGCACCCACATGGTTGGAAGAAATGGTGGATGAAAATCTCTTGAAGAGGGTTGGTGAAGACCTAATCCAACTTCTACTACCAATAATGCTTTCTGTCAAGTAGGGTGCTGCTTCTTGGTTTGAGAGATTGCGCGACCACTCAACCCTTTTCCTGGAATTTGACCCTCCTCCGTAACAATTGTACTCCCCGTAGTATACTGTTCTGTAAATTAAACCAATACACCAAGGAAAAAATTTAATATATACGATCAGGACTATTTAACTACTACCTGTCATAAATCATTTTATAATTCTATAATTTTAAATTTTAGATATTTAAATATACACTTATATGTTAGTAAAAGACTGATGGCTGCTGGAAAATTAGAGAGAGGTAAAGAGAATAGTGGGCTTTGGGCTGTGCCCAGTGTGCTTGTGACGTATTGGGATGCTGTTTGTGTAGTGTATCTTGTATGTGTCCTGCGCTACCGTTTGGGCCCGCTTGTAATTCTTTTTTTCCTAATTAATATTTTTGAATTTTACCCCTAGATATTGACAAAGAGAGAAGTGAAAAGTGAAATAAATTGATTAAGAGTGTGTTTGATTGACATAGAAAATAGTTATTTGGACTCATTTTTCGCACTTGTACTTTGATTGCAAACACTTTGTATAACAACAACTCTCATTCACGTAACAAGTGTTTCATCTCAAACCTCATTTTTATTGAAAAATAATTTTTATCCATCCACCAAAAAATTGGTTTCCTTGGAAAATAGAAAAAATAAGCCCAAAACTCACATCATTTTCCTCTCATTAACTTCTCGTCCAAATAAATAATTTTTCAAGTATTTTCCATATTTACAATCAAACACACCATACATGATATGATTTTTGGTTTTTTCTTTATGGCGGCAACAGTTGGTGTGAATAATTTTAGTCATTGGTTTAAGAATGTCAATTATCTTGACCACACTTTTTTTTAGAAGTTCACTTGAGCGATGTTTTATCAAAGGAAAATAAAAATTGAATGTGCTCGCCTTGGAGGCATCGTGACCCTCTTGTTAGTGAGCAGGTTGACAAATTCATGGAGCTTTAGTTCAACAGGGTTAGAGTGTCAAAGTGTTTAATATGGTGAGCTATTTATGAAAAGGGTAATTCTAGGCTCACAATAGGTTTCTACCCATTTTTGTGTATGTTTTGTCTAAATTAGATGGTATTTTACATAATGCTCAATAGACACAACAAACTATATGACATAATATGTACCCGAATATTGTGTCGTCTTAGAGTTACACTCAGGGTCGGCTCTAGGCATAGGCGAATTAGGTCACCGCCTACGGCCCCCGATTAATCGGGGCCCCTTTCGGAAAAAAAAAAATTAGGTACAGAAATAAATTAGTTGCAAAAAAAAGGCTCCCAAAAAAATTAGTTAAGAAAAAAATTAGAGTTACCACTTAAAAAAGACCCCCTAAAAATAAAATTTGTTCTATTTCAAATAAACACACATACTAAACCCAACAACAACATAATAACTCACCCACACACTAAAAATTAAACCCACACAATAAATTCACCAACGTAACTCAACCCAAACCAAACCCAACCCAATCCATTTACTTATTCATTTACAACCTAACTCTCTCATTTCTCTCACCCACTTTCTCTCACTATCTTCTTCTCTCTCACTTACACTACTCTTTTTATCTCTACTAACCAAAGCAAGAAAATAACCCTTACTTTCAACCCCCCCCCAAAAAAAAAAAAAAAAATCGGACAGCCCCTTCCCCCCCTTCTTTTTTTCCCCCCTTGAATTAACCTCATCAAAATAAGGGTTAAAAATCTAGGGTTTTAATTTCTTCAATTTCAAAAAGTTAGCGCTTGTTTGGAGATTGGTTGGAGTTTGTTTGTATAAGTATATATTTTTCATTTGCTTTGTTATATCCCACTATATTAATTTGTTTGTGTTACTACTAATATTTGTGTTGTGTTTTTTTTTTTTTTGTAGATTTCAATTTGTTATTTGGGCATTTATAAATTAAAATTTTAGATTTCTCTCAAATTGGCACTCAAATCAGGTTCTATTGTTCCTCTTTAGCATTTTTCTTTAATATAGGTTGTCAATATTATTGAGAATCTTGTGATTGTGTGATTAATATTTATTTTGTAAATTACACTTGTTGTTGTGTTGTGTGAATATGTCTACTAGTAAATTACACTTGTTGTTGTGTTGTGTGAATATGTCTATAGATATTGCTAAAGAAATGGAAATTGAACCCGTATTTCGTAAAAAATGTAATATTTATAGAAAAAAATATTTTGATGAAAATTCTAGTGATGGGATTAGACATTAGTATATTAAAATTGATTTGCTATATAAAAATTGATTTTGCATCAAAAAATGCAAGAAAAACACATTTTCTTTAATTTGATTTTTTTTATATAAAGGGTCCCATTTTGTTTTTTCACCTAGGGTGTCGAAAACTATAGAGCCGGCCTGGTTACACTTCTATCTTATCTGGATTGCAAAGCAAAAAAACAGATTCATTTCATTTGGCTATAGTAGCTTTGTGTCACCCCACTCAAACTCACAAAACTTTGTTATGATTTTAAATATTGTGAAGATAACGAAAAACTAGGCATGTAGAGTAAATTACCTTTGCTTGGTAGAGTCACCCCAGTCATCCCAACCTTGGGGCAGTATCACATTTGACATATAAGTTAGGGCAAACACTACTTTAGAATAGGCTCCCCATGGCCTACCTAACAGAGCACTTTTTACTCCTGTGATCTTGCAACCCAAAAAGATGAACCCCGTATCCTCTGTAGGTGACCCCCTGCGCTGGGCTGTTATAGCTCCTTCTCCTTGTGCAAGGGAATGCAAATGACATTTCTACAAACACCCATCGCGTACAAAACTGTTATATAACTCTATCGTCTAAAAGTGCAAGCTGTTAAATCATTGACCAACAATACGTACAAGCTTGTGGCGAGGTACGTAATCACAATTTAAATCAAAATAACAGCATCTCCCATAATTGTATATGATAATTTCAGTGTCATTATTTTTCCCAAATATTGTAAACGATTTTACTTTATTCTCTAATAAATCCGTTAAATTATTTTGTTGTATGATAAGTAAATTGTAAATGTAAAAGGAATGATATAATAAAACATGCAATGTGCACGGCAAACGTACCTCAAAGAGGGAAGCTGCATTTCCACATATGAAATCAGTGTCCCCTTCAATATAACAGTTGCTATAGTAGTGTCGTCCAGCGTCATCGAGAAGGGTATCCTGATGGGACAATATTCTGCAACCAAAGAATGCTGCTCTCTCTCCCGATACCCTCAATGCAACTGCTTTGGCACCAGGACCATATGCATTCTGTTGAAAACTTTGGTTAAGTGTGTGTATATGATCATAAATGCAGATATTATGGAGATTATTAATAATAAACCATGAAGTCATGCATTTAAAACAAACTTATACATGAATGGCAGGCCGGAGCCAAATTACTGCTAGAGGAGATGAATGGCAGCCTTGAGATTTTGAACATAGTACCCTATCAGATTTTGTGCGCAAACATGACACTACATCAAAAATTCCACACAAACATGATGTGATGTGTAAGTTTGGTATTTGAGCCTATAAAGTTGAGGAAAGAATTAAAGGAGAGGCGACCCCTCGGACCCCAATTTTCAATGCATTTTAGGAGCTTAAAATTTTTATGTATGTATATATTCTTATAGTATCATTTTTCAATCGTTTCAAAAATAATTTGTTGAAAACTGAACGTATAAAAATTTAAACTTGTTGCAATTTCAAAAAATAAGTCGGGAACCTTTCGATTAAAAAAAACAATAATTTGTAAATTAAAAAAATATATATCTTATTAGATATGGGTTCCCAATTCAACAGTTCGCTTCGAGTCCCGAAAATCTCGACACCTACACAGTTATTTACTTAAACAATAGAACATATGCATGGTAGATACATGTTGTTCAAGTAATAAATGAAATTCTAAAAGGGACATTTGTATTTACTATTTCGGGTTGGCCTACTAACTTCATATACCAAATTCTCATGCTCTATCTCAAACTCTCGTGGTGTCACTACCTCCACATTTCCTCTCCCACAATAGACAAAACATGCTAAAATCTAAGTGCCATTTGGTTTTGCGTTTAGAAAATAAGATTTAAACGTTATTTTTAAATTTAGTTTTTTATGTTTATAATTATTAGTGCACGTTTGGTAATTTTTTTTTAAATATCGTTTTTTGAAAATTTAACAAAATTTGTAAATATGTATATTTATATTATACATATGTGTGTGTGCATATAAATATATATATAATACAAATGTTAACGTGTGTATATATATATATATATATATATATATATATATATATATATATATATATGGTATTGCATGTATAATTCATGATAAAATTATATACATACATGAATTAATAATACTTTTTTATGCATATGTACTATATGTATATTTTATATTATTCCATAAATTAATAATACATATATAAAACATATATAAGTATCATGTATATATTGATAATATTATTTAACACATGAATTTTAGTATATTATATAATTTAATGATATAAATATACATAATTTTGTGTCCATGTATGTATATATTTTTTATTTATAAGAATTATACACATATTATTATATTATGTATGTATATTATATATTAAGGTATAAATGCATTAAAATGTTACGAATGAATAATTCTGAGTTAAAAAATAAAAAACATGAGTTATAAAACACCGTTTTTGTTTTCTGAAAAAATTGATTATAATACAGAAATATCATAATTTAGTGTTTAAAAATAGGTTGCCAAATGCAAAATTTTATCAAATTTTTGTTTAAACACAGAAAACAGAATTAGTGTTGCAAACCAAACAGTCCTTAAACAACCAACACTCACACCGACTTTCTAAGAGTCTCCGCATCTACTCATACGCTTCAGTCTCCACCTCCCCCACAATCGTGCTTCCCCCTAGGCCTATAAATGGATCGGATTCGGACCGGATCAGGCAAATCCAAATCCATGTAAATCTATGTTAAACGGATTCGGATTCGATCCGTTTATTAATCGGATCGGATCAAGCAAATCCAAATTCATATTCGTTTATGCGATTATCTGTTTATGTTAAACTTGATTTGCAACATTTTTATTTTCAACTCTTATTTCATAAATTATTTTGCAAATGTTCCAAAAAAATACATAATGAAATAAAGAATTATTATAATTAATATTTAAAATATATATTTAAAATATTATTAAATATAATATGTATTTATTAAAAATAGTATATATATATATATATATATATATATATATATTAAAAATATTAATCGGATCGAAATATTAACGGATCGGGGTATATGAATCCAAATCCACTCCATTTAATAAATGGGTAGTCGAGTAATCGGATAATCGAATTTTAGGCATGATCCATATCCGCTTAAACGGATCGGATTCGAATTCGGATAAAATTCGATCCATTGACATCCTACTTCCCTTACCCTTCCTTTATTAAGTTTCATTAATTTAAACAAATAGGGTTTATTTTTTCCAATTTTCTATACGTTTCATTTAATTTTGGGTTTCATTCCATCATTGTTTGTTTCATATTTTCAATATCTAGGTACGTGAATTAAGTCAAAGCAACACGAGGAAGAATCAAATCACAAACCAAAAGGAGCAAGATGATTCAATTTTGTATGATTATGTTACATGATGGATTGACTCATGTTGCAATTAAGGAACCGGACTACAATCGTTCGTTGGACTTCGTTTCATAGTCATGCGAGAAAATGATTTTCTGAAAAGGTGATGTATAGGAAAAGAAAATTACTTTCTTTCGTGCACCGTAAAAGTTGCAAAAAGTTGTTAGAAAATTATAATTTTACAATACATAAAAATGTATCATATTTTTTTGAAATTAAAAAAAAGTATAAGTAATTTAATAAACATCCACATAGCTTGAAAATTACAAAATAGAAAATAGAAAATAAATTTAAAATATCTTTAAATAGTGCATTATTATAATAAATAGTTACAAGATAATTTAATATTTATACTAATTAATAAATAACTTTATATGGCAAAAATAATAAAGTTTCCCTTAAATTTTGCTTAAAATTTTGGGGTTTACTTGTAAGAGTTTTGTGAGAGCTTTTTTCCTACATAAAAGTATGAGAATGTGCAGGGACGGACCAAGGTGGTCCCGAGGGTGAGCAGATCCTAGTTTTTCAGGAGTTTCTCCGAGATATATGGTAAAAAAAATTAGACCATTGTGTAACTTTTCATAGTGAAAGGCATAGATACTCTGATGTTTCAATAGTTGCGGGATGAAATGGTAAGAAGTTATACGAACTTAAAAGATCGAGCTCTTTAACCAACAAAAAACCCTAACAACTAAAGAGCTCTCTTCTTTCTCTTCTAAACAAGAGCCCTTTTTAATCTTTCCCTTCCATTTCTCTCCCGGTCTCCCCCTCACCTCACCTCTCCTCTCCTCTTCCTCTTCCTCTGGTCGGCATCCTTCCTCCCTTCTCCTCCTCCAACTCCGATAGAAGCAGCAACACGTAATTTTTTTTTTCAATTCAACATTTAAATTTAAGCTCAATATTAAAATCGGTTAATGTGTTAAACTTTATATTATTATTGTTAAATGTTTAAATGATTAAATGCTATGTATTAAAATAGTTTTGTGTAATTTGTGAAAAATATTGTTCAATGCTAAATGTTAAATGTTCAATGTTTAAATCCTTAACTGTTATATGTTATTGGGTATTACTTTACTCATTGTTTACTATTTTTAATTATTGTTTTGGAATATATTTTCAAATTTAGTGCAATTAAGTTGAAATATTATGATTGTTATTGCACATTTAGAGTAATATTATGTTGAGATATTTAAAAAAAAAATTGCAAACAAAATGGAAGCTAATAATTCATCACTATTAACCTTAAAACTAGGGGTGGTAAACGGACGAATACGGATCGGATACCATGTTTTCCAAATCCGTATCCGCTATCTGAATGTACTATCCATATCCGTATCCGTATCCGCCCGGATAGTTAAAACAACTATCCATATCCGTATCCGCTTGGATACCTCGGATTCGGATAATATCCGTATCCATTTACATTATTTAGCCATCGCAAAAAATAACTATTAAAATATTCAATTCAATGAAACAATCCAATCCAAATAAATATATAACAAAATTACTGCCTCCTAACATCAACAATTACGGGTTTCATAATAATAGTATCATTCCATAATGATAATATGGCTTAAAGTTATCCATAGTTTATAGCCATATAAGCTTAAAGCCATTTAAAAATAAATAAAAGTCGCATTCCATGATAGTAGAAATAAATATGCACCTTTTAGATTAAATCAAATGTATTGAGAATGATAACCTCATGGACCTTTTATTTTCAAAACATACTGATATTTTTATTTTAATAAGTATATATTTTTATTTTGTATATAATATATCCGTTGTTAACTTCAGCTCTCATCACAATCAAAAGCATATCTTTACTTTTCTGTTTCTCTCTTACATTCTATTATGTTTCTCTCTTACATTTATTTATAATTAAAGAAACTAACGAACAACCACATGAGGGTTTCTTTTCTCTTATTTTGTACGAAAGAGAAATGAAATGAAGTTAGTTTTTTTGTTTGTTTTGAGTGGAGTATATGTTATTTAGTGGTTGTATGCTGTGTGTGATATGGTGTATTGTAACTTTTGTGTAACTCCATGGTAATATACTCAATAAAATAATAATACATGACATTTTATAACATACCCAATAAAATAATGACTTTAGGGTGTTTTTATTTTGAGTGGAATATATGTTTATTTTGTTTTAGGGAATAAACGATTAAGATTTTTTTTAATATTATTTTATTAGTAATACTAATACTAATATTATTAGTAATATTTTAAACATATGTTTGAAGGATACGGATATCCGGTAAAACGGATATCCGATAAAATGGATACTCCGCATCGGATACGGATTATCCGTGTCGGATACTAGTACTATCCGTATCCGTTTTCTCGGATATTTTTATAGAGTATCCATATTCGTATCCATTTTCATATTTTCGGATAAATATCCGTAAATTCGGATTCGGATATTGAACGGATGCGGATCTTCGAATATCCGTTTACAGCCTTACTTAAAACTCTTGGGGTTAAAAAATTCCAAAGAAACAGGAAAAAACCAAAATAAATCGTCTCGGGGCCATCCGCCGCAAAGCGCCCCCGTCTTTGTCGAAAAATTTGGTACCTCAAGATTAAAAATCCTAGGCTGCGACTGAGAAGTTGAGTCTCACAACTCTACTATTAACCGCACACGATGAAAGTGCAGGAGAAATAAATGTTTCTTCCTTCTCATTTGCTTTCCTTGCATCCGAAAGAACCCCAGTCTCGTGTCAATTTGGTGTACTTTCTACAATTATCACCCTTATTCCATATTCATTACTGTACAGTCTATCCACATAATTGCATTAACGACTTAATCAATATGAGACAAATCTGTAGAGTATGAACCTAACAAATTGTTTGTCATCTGTTAATAACCATTACAAATTTTCAACGGCTTTAAAAAAAAGCCAAAAAGGATAGCTCACCACCTTGTTTTCTATAGTAGTACATTAAATACGTATATTAATTGTGTTATTAATACAACTGTATTCCAATATGGCATTGTTAAATATTAAATGAAAATGAACCAATTTTTAATTCATCTAGATTAGTATCTTGAGTTTTACATGATCAATCTATCTAAATAGTTCATCAGTCCCAAATTAAAGACTTGTTTAGGATTTTTGGAGAGAAAATAAAGAAAAGAAAAATTTTATTAGGAGAGAAGATGAAATTAATAAGAGAGAAGAGAAAAGAAAAGAAGAGAAAGAAGTTTTGGAGAGAAAATAACTTTCTTTCTAGTTATTTGGGAGTTGTGAAGAAAATAATTTTTTTAAGGGAAGAAGGTACAATTGAACAAAAACAATAGTAGATTATGCACTTTTAGGACTTAAAATAACATTGGTTATGGATTTAGGACGACGGACATTTTCCTTCCATTTTGAGTCCCTATTTTTAAATTATCTGTTGACGTGGCATGATGTGATTGGTTGACGTTTTATGGATATGGGTCCACGCCAGCAGCTTTATTAAAAAATAGGGACTAAAAGTGAAAGCAAAATATTTGTTGTCCTATTTCCAGAATACATATTTATGTCCTAAATTTACAAAGCCCCTAAAAAACTATCCTTTCTCTCTACATTTCTTTCCGATTTGGAAAAATAAGTTTTACAAAGAAAAAAAATAGAGTTTTTGAAAAAAAAATATTTTCTTTTATGTCATTTTAAACTTCCAAATGATAACAAGACAATTTCTCTCCGGTTTAAACTCTCAAACGAGGGAAAGGAAAAATAATTTCTTTTTTTCTTCTTTATTTTCTCACGATTTCTTTTAGGGTTGTCCCAAGAGTCTTACTTTTCTTTTTAGGACATAATCAACAAACCTGACACCATAATAATTAAGTGTTGATTTTGACTGTTGATTGAGTGTATCCTTAAATTATATAAAAATAAATAAAAACTCTTAATTTGCCTCGGAAGGAGTATTATGCAGATTTTATTATTTAATTATTTTCTTTTTGACTAAAAAATATGAATTATTAATGTTATTTTCACCCAAAAATTTATTTTTCTCGGCGCTTCCCCCCTCTATGAAGATTGTAAGAAGCCAGTAGTGATGAACTTGTATAAACATTTTGCCTCCTGATATAAAATTATGAGTCATTGTATGATGTTTGTTTATACATTCACATACCTGAATTGTGAGGTATCGGCCCATGAAATCAGATGCCAAAACAGTAAAGGTTGGAGACTCAAAGATTCCACCACTCTCGTTCCAAGTGATTATTGTTTTACTTGCCTTTGTGCCGCTCAGTGTTATGAAGGGCTTGTCCACCGGCACAACTATCTTTTCTCTGGAAATATTACTAACATAAATCACAAAACTGCAATCTCATAAGTTATATATCAATATTTGAGTAACAGAGAGAGAGAGAGAGAGAGAGAATGAAAGAGACCTGTAGGTTCCTGGCTTAACCCATATGAACACAACCTCTGAGTTGTTAGATGGTACTGCATCAATTGCTTCTTGTATTTTTCTGTAATCTCCATTTCCTGATGGATCAACCCGAATGAGAACAGCAGTAGATAATTGAGTTTGGTCTGCCCCAGAGCAACTACCCAATAAAGAAAACAGACCCATGAAACATAACATCAAACAACCGCGACTCACCATCACCACTGATCACCAAGAATGTGATATTTTCTGAATTATGTTATCCTCGATTGAGGTGGTAACTGATAATCTTAAAATTTCAGAGAGTTAAGTGATAAAAGAATGGTCGCTTAGCTTTAATATTAATCACTGAGCATGAATACATGTAGACATTCCAGGTATGTAACATGCATGTCAACAAAAAGAAAACGCCGTTTTCTTGTCATTTAAGTTTAAAGACAAGGTCATCTTCCATGTTTTGAAGCGTGTACACCATCGTATTTCATTAATTCATATATATATATATATATATATATATATATATATATATATATATATATATATATAGAGAGAGAGAGAGAGAGAGAGAGAGAGAGAGAGGGGGGGGGGGGGGGGGGTAGGGTTGCCCTTAATACAAGGAGGCGGCAGGGAGGTATGTTTGTAATTGAATGTTTGTAACGCACGTAAGAGATGTTTGAAATTAAGGGTCAATTATGGCAACCAAGCAAACCACTGTCTGTTGGGTAGCAAATGGGTGTATGTGTAAATAAGGAGAGGACGTGTGGGAGGAGTTAGATATCGTGGCGATGGAGTTACAGCTAGCAAGATAGCGGTTTCGGTTTGTAAAGGAGTATTTCAGACGTGATCCTGTACATGGCTTACGACATGGTAGAGGGACTTCCCGAAATTGAGGATTGACCTTGACATTAGCCCCACGGAGAAAAGTCTGCTAATAGGTTTGATTAATTAGTGTTTTAGTCTTTATTCTATTAAGGGATCTTAATATTTAGTTATATTTATAATGATTTATTTATCACTATTTTCATATTTTTATATTTTTAGTTACTGGTTCTATATGGAACAAGTGTTATTGTCTATAAAAAGAAGGATGAATAATTATAGGAAAGTTATAAGCGATTTTGAATGGTTATGAAACTTTTACAATTTTATAAATACATGGGAGTAGAGTTTAAATATAATTTTATAAATGAGACTAAAGCCAAAAAATCTATTCTATTAATACTAATTTCCTAGCAAATTAAGAAAGAAGCACAACAAACCAAGATGTACGAAGTTAACATGTTTTAGAAAAAACTAATCAAATTAGTAATCATGTCAAAAAAATCCCTTAAAACTCTAGTAAATTACTGTCACGATACGCATTTTATTAATTATTCAATAAGTCTACATGTATAACTCTTTGCGTGCTTAGTTAATAATTGTCACAGATGGGGGTGATATTTTCAGTTATTGTCACCACTATTTAATTTTAGATATATACAGATTTGCCACCGTTTTAAAACAACCTTTTGGAAGCACGTTACACTTGTTGGAGATTTTTGTTTGATAATTGCCATGGTCTCTTAACTTTCCCCAAAGAGCTTTTAGAGAGGGGGAGTTTTGGTGATATAGTTTTCGAGATTTTCTTCTACAAATTTGAAGTTTTCTTTATCCAATATCGAGGGAAACTTTACATATTATATGATGATGATTGATGTTTGTTTAATTAGATCTATGTTTTATACATTTTGCAGTATTTTTTTATTTTTTGCTCAATAATTACTGAATTTTGTTCGTTTGTAGTGTTGTAAAATATTTTTCATTGTTCTTCATTTGTACATATGTTGCTGAATTTTGTGTAGTAGTAATGTTATTTTGCCCTAAATTTCTAGAGATGTTAGATATAGAGTATTGAGATATTGCGTTTATGATTAGTGTGGTTTAGATATTTGAAGCTACATGATGATGATTTAGGTGTGTCATATTCTTTTAATGCTCTCCTTCTTACTTTTTGAGTGTTTCTATGTTTTTTTATATCTTTTAAGTTATTATTTGTAAATGTTATGATTTCATGTATTATTATTAAATTTATTGATAGTTGTAACTGTTTCTGTTTGTATATATTTCATATACAGTTGTACCTATTTTTAGGTGTATTTGTAACTACATACATACTTATTGATATTCTTATTGTTACTATTATTACACTTATTAAGCAAAATACAGTTATAATGATGAAAAAAAATTTAGTTAATCTTATTCATTTGTATATTATTGTAATAGTGCAATCAGATAATACTTATTAATTGAGATAGAATTACAACAGTGAAAATATGTACCGTACATTTATTAAGTTAAATACAATTACATTAATTAATATTGTTACAGTTACACATATTTAGTTAAATATAGTTATAATGTTGAAAATATATATTATTTTAATGCTCTATTTAATACATTTCGTTGTTTCTATACATTTTTATGTGTTTTATATTTTTAGTTGTAAATGTTGTGGATTGTATGTATATATATTATTTTTATGTTTCATTTATAATCGTACCTATATTAGGTATATTTTTAATTACAAATACACTTATTGATATTGTTAATGTAACTACGGATATACTTATATGCTAAATACAATTACAACGATGAAAATATATTGAGTTACATTTATTAAATTGTATAATGTTGCGAAAAAGTGAAAACAAATGTAGTTACACTTATTAGTTGAGATAGAGCTACAAAAAGTGAAAACACGTACAATACATTTATTATGTTAGATACAATTACATTAGTTAAAATGGATATACATATATTGAGTTAAATAAAGTTACAATGTTAAAAATAAATATCCCTTTAATACTATAACGTAGACATTTTCAGTGTTTATACATGTTTTTACATTTTTTAAGTTTTTTTTTTTAAATTGTGTGGCTTGTATGCATTTATATTTAATTTATTTGATAATTGTAACTGTTTGTGTTTGTAATTGTTTCATATATAGTTGTAACTATTTTTAGTTGTATTCGTAACTGCATACACTTAGTATACTAAATTAAATATAGTTACAATGTTTAAAAAAAAGATTGAGTTACACTTATTAATTTGTATATTGTTGCAATACTTAAAACATATACAATTATATTTTTGTATCGAGAATGAGTTAAAATAGTGAAAATTATACATTTTGAATGTTTTAAGTTTTTAGTTATAATGGTTTGTGATTTTTATGTATTTGTATAAGATTTACTTGATAATTGTAACATTTATAAATATGAAGTAAAATAATTTTAAAATGTTAAAAAAATTATAGCTACATTTATTTAATTAGATATAATTACATTGATGAAAGGAGATACAGTTATAATGTTGAAAATATATATAATTACATTTATTTAATTTATAATATATATTAAGTTTACTTTGTATAAATAATAACGCTTTGTATTTGTATATATTTTTCTATCAGTTTATAGTTGGTTTAATAATGTTTTTTGTGCTATTTTATAATATATATATATATATATATATATATATATATATATATAAGTGATTATTATGTTTTGTCACTGTTATATTATTATCGTAAGTACATGTACACTCATTATGTTAGATACATTTATAATTAAAAGAGATGCAAGTACAGTCATTAATATATATTGTTGTAGTTGTGCAAACAAATACAGTTACTTCTTAATTTAGAAATTTTTACTTTTCATTGAGTTTTATAGATTTTTGACCTTTGGAATCATTTTTCTTGTATTAGAAATGAACTTCGGGACGTTGTCTGGGTCGAATTCTCAATAGACTAATATTTATTTGAAATTAAGTGATGTGAATATAATGAAATGTAGAACTAGCATAAAAAATATTGGTTTTGAACATGTAGAGACGAAGTCAAAGGCAATTGCTGGAGATGATGATTTCACTGATTCTGAAGCAAAGTCAAATGGGAACTAGACCTTAGTATATGTCTAGTTTCAATGGTTTAATCAAAACCATTAGTAATGTTAATTTGACTAACAAAGATATTAAATCTATTAGGAAAACAACCTTGAGTGGATTGTTGTTGCCTATTGTAGAGAGGAATCTAGATAAAAAATATATTAAAAAAATATTGATGATGTAGTTTTCATTTAAAATGATTTTATTTTAGGAAAAAGTGTTTCATAATTGGCAATGAGGAGATGACTTTAATGGTCGAAGATGTTAGAGCCATTTTTGGAATTGATTGTGGGATTGGAGAGATAAACGTTCGTGTATATTCAAGATTAAGAAGTGATTTTGTTCAAAGAAGATTCCCTTGTGTTGGAAGGGTGAAAGGGACATTGTTGAAATATGCAATAATAAAATTTCAAAATGGGAAATAAAAGAATATGTTTTCGATGATGCACGATTGTTGATTCTTTATTTGTGTATTTCATTTTTTTTCACGATGAGTGGCTCATATAGTAAGCGAGAGCACATCCTAACTATTGAAAGTCTTGAGTCGTTGAACACTTGTAACTGGTGTGGCGTGATTAATCGTTGATTGATTAACTCAATTATGATCGGTAAATAAGATATTTTGAAGGGTAAAGGATGTGTGTCACTTTTGCTGGTTTGTATCATAATTTATTTTAATTTTTTATATTTTTTGTGAAAAAATATTAGTCTCTATTCAAATTCGATTAAATATGTGGGCACGATTACATTAGTAAGTGTATTGTATATACTTATTAAGTATGATAAAGTTACAATGAGAAAAGTATTTGCAATGACTGAAAGTACATTTATTAATTTTCACACAATTACAATATTGAAAAAAGTGTGGTGACAATGATTAATTTATATATAATGATCAAAATATATACAGTTCTACTTATTAGTTTATATATTATTGCAATAATTAAAATAGATATAGTTAGACTTATTAATTTGGATAGAGTTATAATAGTGAAAACCGATATAGTTACATTTATTTTAGATACTAATACATTCGTTAATATAGATACAGTTACACATATTAAGACACATTATTGAAAGCAGATAAAAGTTTCATTTATTTAGTTAGATACATTTACATTGATGAAAAGACATAGAGTTATAATCAATAAGTTAGATACCGTTGCAATAATGAAAATCGATACAGTTATACTTAGTAAATTAAATATAGTCTCAATGATGAAATTAGTTATACTTAGACTTATTAAGTAAAATACAGTTACAATATTGAAAACAGATAAAGTTATATTTGTTTAATTAGTGAAAATAGATACATATAGATCTTGTTGTTTAGATGTAGCTACAATAGTGGAAACATATATAATTAGACTAGTTATTAGAGATACAGTTACACTTATTAAGTGACATCGCACCAAAATAGGCAGCTGGTCATGGATTCAGATGGTGACAAGACCCACGGGTCACGATTTATGTAAGGACAAATTTTCAATCAAGTCAATTTGTAGTGTTGGCTTAATTATGGACAAAACTATTTGAGTCGTAGGATATAGGTTCTCCCTTCAAGCCTATGACGTTTGAGTTGAAGACGTAGCGGCCCAGAAATTAAAGTTGACATCATTGTCGGTTTCTAGTGTCGTGTTTCACATCACCAACATTTCATCAATTACAAGGTCTCTAAAAGGTATGAATGCATTTAGTATATATATATATAGTCTTGGATATTTTTTATGGGTGTTCTTTTATATGTTTTTGTTAAAACGACTTTTCAGTTTTATCAGAAAATCATTCTAAATCTTTTTATAAAAGTTTTGGGCTTAAAATGAAATTTGTGATTTTTTATAAAGTCGTTCGAACGAACTGGGCATCTCGTTCGAACGAGTTTTCTAAGTCGTTCGAACGAGCTTTTAACGACATTTTTGAGATATCATCAGTATTTTCGTTATAAGTTTGGTTCGAACGAAATATCGAAGGAAAAAGCTTTCTGAATTCTCGTTTGATATCTCGATCATAATCTCGTTTGAATAGGGTCGTTCGAACGACTTTCAAATGTCGTTCGAACGATAGTTCGTCAGTTTTGACAGTTTTCCTAAAAATTCACACTTTCTCCACTACTTTTACCTGCATTAAAAATGGACGTGGCCAGTTTTTTTAGAGAAATTTTGGGAGTTTTCCTTTTACATAGAGAGCAAATATTCTTAATCCAAAAAGTTCCTTTTGAGTGTTCATCATCTTTAAAGATCTATTTCTCAAAGAACACAAGTTTACACACAATGGATTACTTTAAATCCAAGTTCCATATATATATATATATATATATATATATATATATCTTTTCTTGGAGATTGTTTGGCACCGGGTTCTTCTCTACCCATCAAAGGAGAAAGTTTGGTGTAACACCCCGTAAATTCAAGGGCATTTATTTAAATAATATTGTGGGAGGAAAAGAATTTATTTTATTTGGATAATTAAATTCATGGTTTGAGAATTTTTAAATTTGAGGAATTTATTAATTTGGCGAATTGAGAATTAATTATGTTTGGACTATTTTATGTTGCCTTTTGAGGCCTTAAAGTTGGAAGTTGTTATAAATTAATTTGGATTACAATTTGGAGTCCAGGGTTGACTTCGAATGGGTCAAAATAGTCCGAAATGAGTGGTCATATGTATGTATTGGGTCTCGGGACTTAACTAGACATAATTGAGCTCCAAATAAAAAGTTTGGGCCCTTTTTAGGAGGCCCATAAGCCCAAAAATGGGATTTGAGTTTTTAACCCTAATTTTGTAAGGGTGAGGCAACTTAAAATCATTTTAAAAGAACTAAATTGGGGATAGCTTAAGAGGAAAGCCATTAGAAAAGAATTTGGGGATTTTGGGAGATTGGGAGATTGCTTCAAGAATAAGAGGAGATCCTTGAATTCAATCCAATATCTTCATCCAAAGGCTTTGATCTATAAATTAAGGTAAGTGGTTTAATTTTCAATTGTTAATTTTATTTTACCTATTCATATTAAAGGAGGTGGGAATCAATTAATATGTTAGGGTTTGTATTCTTGAAAATATGGGGATTTCTTTGATTGAGAATGATAAATCTGTAGAGGTGTTAAGATTTGATTAATTGATGCCCTAATTGATGAAATTGTTGGGGTTAGATTGAATATGATAAATGTATGGATTTAGGATGAATCTAGGAACCTTTTGATGAAGAAATCTGTACAGAATGAAGGTTTAAAACGTGTTAATGGCGGACTGGGTTTTTCTGGGCCTATTGGAGAGGGAGATGATACCAGGGTCATTCGAACGACCTAGTATCTCATTTAAACGAGAGCCACTGTCGTTCGAACGACGGGTCTTGTCGTTTAAACGACCTGTTAATCTTTCCAGATTTCTTGTTTCCCCTGATTCAGACCTGTTATGTGTTTTGAGATACACAGTTTTTGCATTGAGTGATTCTGCAATTTTGGATATAATTTAGGGTTTAATTTGGTGAATGTTTAAACTTGAATTAATTAGAAGATTTATTAATTTGAAGATTTAAGGTTCATGATTTAGTGAATTATAGCCTTGTTAATTAAGTTGGTAGACTTAATTGAATAACGAATTGAAACTATAAAATTTTGGGCCGAGAGATAGAGAGGCCAAGTATACTTGGTAGGGTGACACCAAAATAATGAAAATTAATTAGTGTATAATTAATTGAAATGAAATCGGACATAGACTTACATGTTTTAGGCTTGTGTATAGAGATATTACACCAGTAGCCTATATATATATATATATATATACGGTGTTGTGTAGTATATATATGATTTATGAATTTTTTTGTGAATAATATTTATAGTAAAGCTACAATATTAATGCTATCTTAGGAGGTTCTGAGATGTGGATGAGTCCCTGAATAGCGAATGCAGTACGAGTATATTTCCCAGGTCATAGCATTTGTTTTTAGGGGTGGGACGTTATGGTATGGAACAAGCACTTACAGGGGGAACTATGACTGCCTCCTACGCGTTTGGTGATAGCATTTATATCTGACATGCATGTAAATGTTGAGATATAGTTATACGTATATATAGTGAAGAATTATATACAGATGTATATACATGGTGTAAATGTATAATTAATATAACTTGTGAATCGGTTATATAGTATTGAATGGGAATTGATTTAAATAAGTTAGTGTTAATAATAACTTATAACTCATATACATAATGTGAATCGTATAAGTGGTATAACTCGTGAGAATGTTATATGACATTAAGTGAAATATGACTTAAATAAGCTAATGAGATTAATAACTTATAAAGTATACTAAACCCACTTGGGATACAGTAGTGAGAAATCGTGGGATATATATGACAAGACCAGTTACGGGGTGGTTAGCTAGGTGGGTCATGTATAGAACGTTAGGCATGGACATTAGTGGAGGGGTGAGGTGTCCTCAAGAGAGTGTACGGCACTAACTTATATATGAAGAGCATACTTGCATTTTAATTGGCTGCATTTAAATTCAATTGCTAAATATTTTCAAGATATTTTGGGTTCTAACCCTTGCTATAAAATATTTTCAAAACCTTTTAGGTGTGGAGCCCTAGGGATGCCAGAATTAATCTATTCCAGGTTCACATAGTTGCGACACATGTGGATGTTGCAGGACTTTGACTTAGTCACTTCATTCCTAGAGTAGGATGGAGTCAGTGTCCCATTTGGGTATGTCACCCTAGTTATTCCATTTTATTTCAGTTAGTTGATGTATTCAGTTATTACTCTTATGATTCATTTCGTTATTTTATTTGTAGCCGATGGTTGTTTCGACAAGGTTTACATCTATTCCATTTTATATTACTTGATTCAGTGATTGCATGATGGTTAGTTATATATATTCTTTCTCATGTTATTGGTATGTTAAATAAAAAGATAAAATTTTGCACCATGCCTTTTGAATACTAGGTGGTTTGTAAGTTTTAAAATGTTTTCGACAGTGATGCCTTTTGTTAAAGCGACAAAGATTCTATGTGTCGAGTCAAGCATTGTATTTTTTTATTTTTCTTTGTGTGGGATTGTGTCTAGATGTGCTTGACGACCCATGTGATTTTTTATTGTCCCGGGATAGACAAAGGGGGAGATTTGTAAGTGCAAATTTCCAATCCGAGTCAATTTATAGTGCTGTCTTAATTCTGGACAAAACTATATGAGTCGTAAGATAGAGGTTGTCCCTTCAAGCCTATGACGTTTGAGTTGAAGATGCAGCGGCCCAAATATTAATGTTGACATCATTGCCGATTTCTAGTGCCATGTTTCATGTCACCAACCTTTCATCAATTCCAAAGTATTTAAAAGGTATGAATGCATTTAATATATATATATATAGAGAGAGTATTGGATATTTTTTTATAAGTGTTATTTTATATGTTTTTGTCAAAACGAATTTTTAGTTTTATCAGAAAATCATTCTAAATCTTTTTATAAAAGTTTTGGGCCTAAAATGAAATTTGGGATTTTTTGTAAAGTTGGTCGAACGAACTGGGCATCTCGCTTGAACGAGTTTTTCAGGTCGTTCGAACAAACTTCTAATGACATTTTTGAGATATCATCTATTTTTCCGTTAGAAGTTTGGTTCGAATGAAATATCAAACAAAAAATAATTCTAAATTCTCGTTGAATATCTCGTTCATAATCTCATTTGAACAGGGTCATTCGAACGACTTTCAAATGTTGTTCGGACGACAGTCCGTCAGTTTTGAGAGTTTTCCTAAGAACTTCCCACTTTCTCCACTACTTTTACGTGCTTTAAAAAGGGACATAGTCAGTTTTTTGGACAACTTTTGGGAGTTTTCCTTTTATTTATAGAGAAAATATTCTTAATACAAAAAGTTCCTTTTGAGTGTTCATCATCTTTAAAGATTTATTTGTCAAAGAACACAAGTTTACACCCAATGTCTTAGTCTAAATCCAAGTTCCATATATATATATATATATATATATATATATATATATATCTTTCCTTAGAGATTATTTAGCACCGGGTTTGTTCTCTTCCCATAAAAGGAGAAAGTTTGGGTTCCTTCTCTACCCCAAAAAGGAGATTGTTTTTTATACGGCGTGCTCATATGACTAAAGGCACTGTGTGTGGGTAGATGGTAGCTAATCCCCCATTGGTGGATTCCAAGACTTCGGTGGACTCCGGAGTTGTCGACTAGGCGGAGGTTGAAGAACGAGGGAGCGTCAAGGCTTGAAATGCAAATCGTTGTTGTAAGTTTTCTCTTATTGTATTTTTTGTAAAAAAATACCATACCTAGTGAACTTGTAGGCTTGGTTGTCCGAGATTTTTCACGTTGTGGTTTTTCACGTTGTAAAAATTACCTACAAACTTATTAACTTGGCATGTTTACCTCCAAGAATGTGATTAAAAAAAGGCATTGCTTTAAAATCCCAGAAGGAGGAAGCAATGGTTTTGAATGATGAGTCGGACATCAAATCTGAAGGTGTGGCTATTTTGGCAAAGAAGTTCAAGAAATTTCTCTAATTATGAAAGCAATCGAAAGATGAAAAAATATTTAAGAAAGATAAGAACAACAAGGATGATCGCATCCCTAAGAACCGTAGTGAGAATGCTAATAGGGATGAGTTAGAGAGGTGTTTTTGTTATCAAGCTTATAGTCATAGGGTAGATGAGTGCCCACTAAACCTATAAAGGATGACAAGAAACCAATAGCTTATAATTACACCCTTAGTGATAGTGCTCCGGAAGAGGGAAATGATTTCTCCAATGAGTGAAACTTTACAGTGTTCATGGCTAGTCATGTGAGAGACAATGAGAAATCTTCTCATGAATATATTTCTTTGCATGATACTTCCTAGGAAATAGCTAGTGAATCTCAAGTGAGTGAGGGTGATATGAGTGAGAAGGAAGAAGTTAAGGAATGTGAGATACAAGTTGCCTTGTGTGAATTATATATTAAAACTGTGAAGGTAAAGAAGGAAAAATTAAAGTTGAAATCTAGGTTGAAAGAACATGACATAGAAAATATTAATTATGCATTGATTGAGGATCTTAGGGCACGTGAGAAGACTCTTCGGGAGAAACTAAAATATGTTAAGGGTGAGAGATATAGTCTTCATGTCTTGATGGAGGCTATGAAGAAGGAGATTCTAGAGTTTGAGTAATCTAGACATTTGCTCGAGGCTGGGATAGTTAAGCTTGATGAGAGATTGAGAGATTCGAGTAGAGTCAAATTTGATTTGGAGACTAGGTCGAAAAAGTTAGATATGATGTTAGGAACCGTACAAATCAAAGATGATAGGTGTGGAATTGGCTTCAATGATCGTATTTCTCCCATTCCAAAAGACAAGACCATGCATATGAGAGAGTCAACTAGGAACGTTAGGAAAGATTAATCTTTAGGTAACACACCTCATCGTATTTACACTTGCACTCATTGTGGTAGGAAGGATCACTTTAGGTATTAGGCTTGGTGATTCTCATTTGCTTGCATGTGATTATCCCAATGTTATATCTTATCGTCGCGTAGTGTGATTGTGATTTATTTTTATCTTGCAAAAATTCACTTAGATGCATCTGTAGATTTAAAAAAATAAAAATTGGTTTAATCACAACTTTGGTTTATTTTGGTGCTATTTTTATTTTGGGTAATTTTAGTTTAATTTAATTCAAGTTGGAAAAATTAATTTGGCTAAATACATGTTTAAGTTTGTTTGGATTAAAAAATTAACTTTAATTGAATTAATGTTGTTTAATTGAGATTAAAACAAAATTCAAATATTTGTTTTGTTGTTTGACTTAATTTTAATTTTGAAGAAATTAAAATTTATGGACTTTAATTGCTAAATCAAAAAGAAATTTTAATTTGAACTATACTTTGGACCATCTATACTTAGTAATTTAAAATTGGGGTATCATTGCATATGCTCTAAGAAAATCACTCGTTTCAATTTCGATTCGTGACCAAAAATGGCCTGAACAAAACCATTGGTCACGGACCTTATCTCTGACCAAAAGGAGTAGTTATGGACCATAGCGTGTGGTAGTATAAGGCAGGTTGGTCACGATAAGGGCCATGACTAGGAAATCATGAACCAAATCCATGACCCAACCATTGCAAACCTTTCAACATGGTCACGGACTAAAGTAGTGAGCCAGGCATGAGTAACCTTTCAGCATGGTCATGGACTATAGTTGTCACTCACATTTACAGATGCTACAAAACTATCTCGAACCATAGTCGTGACCCTATTTTTTTCCACTTCATCATCTATGGAAATCTCATTATAATAGCACTGGTCACGACCCTGAAGCATAACCAAGTTGCGTGACCAATTCAAAATGGTCACGACTTAAAGTCATAACCCCATTGGAGGAAAATTTGACCATGGTCACGGACGTGGTCATGACCATAATTTGTGAACACAGTTGGAGGGAAATTTGGCACAATTTTATCGCCATGATAGTCACGCTTTGGTCATGGATTATGGCCTGACCCATCATGGTCATTGCTCATGGAAGTGACCAACTCCAGTTAGGGTCACAACATTGTATGGTCCTGGAACTAGTCACGTATTGTTTCTTTGTGGTCACCACTTTAGGTCGTGACCAGGCTGTCGCGACTATTTGCCAATTTCAGTGTAGTGTGAAATACAATTACAATACTGAAAACTAATCAAATTATATTTGTTTAATTAGATACAATTAAAATAATGAAAAGAGATACATTGTGAGTGTAGAAAAATTCACAATAAAAGATTTTACGAAAATAATCCCAAATGGTAGAAAATAAAAGGAATTACACATACAACAACGATGTACGTGGTTCAAAAAATTTCCTATGTCCATGGAGAGGTTACTTGTTATTATTAAGTGTCTCTCAAAGTCTCAAGTTTTTCATCCCCTTGCCCCGGGTCAGGGTGTACAATTTATACGTGTTGTTACAGAGATCGAGTGCTTAATGAACTCCATAATATGGTGCGGATTGGCCATGAGGGACTTGAATATCTCATTCGAGATTATTGGTACTTGATTTAACCATATCTGCGAGTGTTATGCTTCGACTAAACTACCCGTGAAGAAATTAACTCAAGATTTGGGTCGGGCCAAGTGCTTAAATTATCTTTTTCGATAATTCTCATGGACTTGTAAAAAATGGGTTCCCATAATTTCCCTTGAAATATTTGGGCTACTAATTATGGACTAATAGATTACAACTGAGTCAAAGGCCCAAGGCCTTAAATATAATAAAAGACCTTCATGGCATGTTTGTAATTATAAGATTTTCATAAGGGATATGCTTTTCCAAAAAGATATTGAAGCACCAAAATCCTCATGGGAAGACAAAACTCATCATTTGAAGTTCTGGTGATTAGTTGGTGTATACACTCAACCATTCGTCCACTGACTCTGATCATTCTTGTGCATACTTTTCTCCTAAGATTCTCTTCTTCTTCAAAAATTGAGGTCCTTCTTCTTTTGTGCTTTACAAAAACTTTGTTACTACTTGTAAGTTGTAGTCTTTTCCGTTTCAATTCTTTTTCTTTGCATTATCTTATAACTGTAGCTGGGGTTTCTTCTTGCTTGTGAAATTATGGAGATACTAGATAATAAGTGAGTAGATGAGTTTAGGTGCCAGTATAATATTCCTGATTGGATGATCTTTGACAGTGCCCCCTTCAGAATATTTGTGACGTTGACGGGGGGCACTGGATTCACACCCTTCTGGTTACTCAAAGGGGTTTGACACTCGAAACGAGTTGTTTCTTATATTTTTTTATGTTTTTTTCCATCGTGTATGCCCAATGTGCCCCTAATGTGTGGAAGATAGTAAATGGAGTCCATAGAATAAATACACTATATAGAACAAAACTAGGTCTTGCTAAGATATATTACCGCTACGTGTTTTCGCAGACCAAAGAAGGTGTATTGTATTTGAAAACTAGAAAATTCGAGCGAGTTCTGGTTGTAAATCTTCCAGATTCCCATAAAGATTACTGGGAAAATGGGTTCATTTTGAGGAAATTGGTGCGCCCTTTATCGCTGGAGGGGGAAAGACCACGAGGCCCTATGATTTTATAGTATGGAGAGGTCAAAATATGTCGCTTCTTTTTTTTTCTTTATATGGACTTCATGTGATTTTTTTCCATTCTTGTGGCTGATAGTCCTCTTCTTTGTTATTACAACTCGTGCAAAAAAATTAGAAACCTGACATTAGTGAGATTAATGATGATGAGCTTGTGAAGACCTGGAGTATTAGAGAAAGATTGGTAGATGGTGAACATCTAAGGCCGGCGACCTTTATATTAGAATACAAGAACACATGCACCAACTTTATTACTCGACGCATTGATAAGGTCCCATATTTGAAAGATCCAAATGTAGGTCCTTCTTAGCCAATTGTTATTGAAGAGGAAAGCTCTGAAGAAGAGGAAGAAAGAAAATAAGAGGGAAGATGATATGTAGGGGTAGTAGTAGTAGAAGAAGAAGAAGAAGAAGAAGAAGAAGAAGAAGAAGAAGAAGAAGAAGAAGAAGAAGAAGAAGAAGAAGAAGAAGAAGAAGAAGAAGAAGGAGAAGGAGGAGGAGGAGGAGGAGGAGGAGGAGGAGGAGGAGGAGAATGAGAAATAGAATAAGAAGAAGAAGAAGAAAATGATATGGACCCTTTAGTTAAGAGGAGGAATTTAAATCTCTATGGAGATGAAGAAGACCATACAGTCCTGTCTGATAGGATGCCATCTTTAAAGATGCCTTCAATAGATTCTTCCAAGGGCAGTAGTTCTGCCCCATCTGACAAAGGGAGAGAACAAGAAAAAGAGAGAGAGAAGAAGAAGAGAAAAAGCGCGCGCGCGAGAGATAGAGAGAGAGAGAGAGAAAGAAAAAGAAAAGAGGAAATAAAAGGATAGGGTAGAGGCTAAGAGGATGTTAGTCCTGTAATCCTCGATGGTGCCCACTTTCCTTAATCTTGAGGGGGCTAGTGTGGGTGATTCTCCCTCTTTGGCCATGAACTTGTAAAAAGGTATGTTCTCACTGCTAATCGCGAGCATTCCTCTAGGCTGGGGTTAACCTAACTCGCCCTCAAGACTACATAAGGGATAGCTCTGGTAAGTCTTTCCTACTTTTTTTTCTTTTCTCTTTTTGTTTTTGTTCTGATTCGCAGTTATTCTTTCATGTATGTATGCAAATAATATCTAATTTTACTACTCTTTTGGATACCCAAGCTGATAGCTTCAGGGGGAGCAAGAATTAATAGATGCCCTAGAAGTTGAGAAAGAGGCCTTGGCCAACGCTCACCAAGAATGGGAGCATTAAAAGAAGGAAATGTCCAAGGCTTGTGATGCTCTTAGAGTTACTCAGAAGGTGATAATTGTTGAGAAGTCTAAACTAGTGGAGGCCAATAAAGTTTATCTAACAAAGTTGCCAAGTTGGAAGGTGAGCTTCCCCAAGTAAAGGATGATAGCTACCGTAAGGATTTTTACAAAGACTATTAGAATGTAGAGCGCCAACTGGCCTATGGTTGCAAGGTCTCCTTTAAGAAGGTATGGGACCAAGCTTTGAAGGTTGTTGAAAATCTTGTGGACTCTAAGCTTATCAATCTGCATTCTCCTGGTCCCAACCCTTGTGTTGAAGAAGAAGAAGAAGAAGAAGAAGAAGAAGAAGAAGAAGAAGAAGAAGAAGAAGAAGAAGGTGGCGACTATGCTGCTAGAAATGCAGAGATTGTTCCTACTGAGGTTAACAAAAGTGTTGGTGTTGACCATGAACAGCAGATGGTCGATAAGGGGAAGTCCATAGTATATGGAGATCATGTGAAGGACTAGGGCTTTGTATAATAGGAGTTTACATTTTCCTTATATAATTTTTAGCCTTGCCAGTTTATATCCATTTTTTAGAACTTAATGTATGATACGACGCAAATATTGCGTATTTCACCCGTTAACCTACGCCTTATTAGGCTCTTGGGTATCTTAATCCCTATACTTATGCTCGTTAACCAGACAACCTCGGATTTCTATGTTAACATGTTTTGCAGGGGTTAATTTAGCTTTTGTAGGTATTTGGATGCTTAGTATGAAGTTCGGACGTTTTCCGGAAATGTTTCGTCGACTTTTGCAGCTTCGAGGGCATTTTAGTCATTCCAGCATTCGGGTTTGAATCCCGAGATCTTCACGGAAGTTGAATCCCTTTAATTTCTCTTCGCGTGGCCGCCGACGGTGCATGATTCCGAGTTGTAACGATGGAGTTATGGCATTTTTAGGATGGTTTTGACATGAAAAGTACACTCAAGGTCACATTCAAGGGCATTTTATTCATTTCATATTTTGTCTTTTTGGCCCAATGTCTTCTTGGATGTTGTATTCCTCTGAGTTATCTTCGCGTAGCCTCCGACCGTGCCTCATTCCGAGCTATAACGAAGAAATGGAGGCATTTTCCGTAAAACAGGACAAAGCTGCAGAATTCAGACCTGTAGCTTGCGAATCGATTCGGCCCAAAACCGAATCGATTCGGAATGCTGCAGAATTGCAGATTTGAACTTCCCCTATTTCCGAATCGATTCGGACCATTTTCGAATCGATTCGGGCCTCCAAATTTTTGGTTTTCTTCCCTTTTATTACAAGTTTGCCATGGGATATTTTGTTTATAACACTTTCTCTTCATTTTGAAGAGAAATATCTTCATTTTTAGGAGAGTTTTAGCTTAGGGTTTGGGTTCTTGGAGAGCTCTTCTTCTTCTCCATTTGGTGTGACAACTTTTGGGTGTTGTAAGTTGGATTTTTCATTACCCTTACCATTAATATAATTGTTGTTCTAGTTTATTTCCATTGTTGTAGTTTAATTTCATGCTTAGATAATAAGTTTTAGTTATTTATTTCTTGCTTTAATTAGTTAATTAGTTGTTTAAAGTAGTTTAATCCATGTATTGTCCGTAGATAACGGGTTGGGATTGCGTTTCCGCCATTAATGGGCGTTGAGCTCCGAAAGTTAGGTTTTGTGAAAAATTGCGTTTAATTGAAACCGCGTGTATTAAAGTTGGATTGTTATGCGTTTAACTTTATTTGTCACGCAACTTTAGTGTTTATAGCGACAATCCGAATTTAATCCGCATGTGACCATTTTTGATTAAATGTTTAATCTCGCAACTTTGGGTTAAATTCCTTCTTGTGTGATGTTTATGCTTAATTGTAAATGCTCGATTAAATGTTTTCGAACCGTAATTCTAATTAGTAGTTGTTTAGCCCGTGTGGTGGAATGCGATCCCGATCCTCGCTTTCCTTTATTTTAGCATTAACTTCTCTTTTCTTTTGTCACCATAACCACACTTTACCTTTTCTTTTATTTATTTTACACCACTTTTATTCTTGAAGTAATTAAACAATTAAAATCTAAAATTCAATCACTCCCTGTGGATTTCTTACGATACCCGACTTACCGCTGTGCTTGCTTGTCAAGTGTAGTAGTAGCTTAGGTTATCTTTTGTATCGCGACGGCGAAACACACGACGATTGTGCACTTTACACGCGCACACTTTTTCCGCCGCATCACAAAATGGCGCCGTTGCCGGGGAGTGTGTTTTAGATAGTAATTGTTTTATTATTTCGTAGTATTTTTCCTTTTGTATTTGTATTCTTTGTTTTAACCTTTTTTGCAGGATTTGCATACTTTGAGCGCTAAGAAACTTTGATTCGCGGTTGCTCACTTTCTTGCTCGGATTCTCCATCTACAAACAACGAGGTAATCATGTCCTACTATTATAGTTATTACGGTCATTCTAATGATTCATACTTTGGGGATAGTTTTCAAGTTTTCCATTTTCAAGATTTTCTTGAAAATGAAAGACTTGAAAACATTTATCGGAATGAAAATCGTTATTGGGAGCTTGAGTTGGATTCATTATTTGAATCCAATGACGATTCTCATTTCATTACTTTCGAAGACGAGTTTCAACCAAATAGGGAGTCCGAGGCTCTTGAGCCGAGGAAGCCTACTTTGGAAGAAACTTTGCTTCTTTACTCCCAAGGTTTGGAAAGCTTAAATGATGCTGGAATGAGACTCGATGCACTTTTCGATGAGATGAATTCTTATGCACAAAACAACGAGGAGGTGGAAACTTGTGTTTCACCTCAATTTTTCAAAGAATTTCTCATCGAATGTGAATCTTTCTCCCCCGAAATTCAATCTCCTTCCGACGATGAGTCGATTGAGATTGAATTTGTTTCATCACCATATTCGTTTTCTATCATTGAACCATTAGAATTACCGGTTAATTCCTATGAGTCGGCAGAAACTTTTAAAACTTCTACACTTTTTGCCGATGAGGACTCTTTACCGGACTTGTTTTCGATGGATGTTATCCTCATGTGTGCACCATCTCCCATTCCATTTGAAAAACCTTTGGGAGATGAATCGATTTTTCTTGGATCTCTAGTGTACCTTTCCCCCTTGTTATCCACATCCCCCATCGTCCGCCCAAAATTTCAAATTGGCGATGGTTCACTTTTTTCACCACCCACACGCCTTCCGTTGTTCAAACGGAATTCATATCTTCCGGGAGGCATGTTCGCTTTGGAGGGTCCACCGTTGATCTTTCAAAGTCAAATACCTTTTTGGGTGGACCCTCAACTATTTAGACTTCTAGTGTATAGTTAGTGTGAAGCCTAAATAGTAGGTTGTAAATAGTTAGCTTTTTAATTTTCTTTCTTTCCTATTTTTTCTTTCCTTTTAATTTAGTCTAGTGTAATTAGTTAACTTTTTGTTATTTATTTTTTCTATGCTCGGTACTAACTTGTTTTGTAGATTCCTTTGGACTCGTGCTTATGGAGATCGCTCCAATTTTGTGTAATATCGTTATTTTCCTCTCTTTGTGTTGTGTTCTTAATGCGCATTGAGGACATTACAACATTTAAGTTAGGGGGTGTAGGATATTCTATCCATTTCATGTGTAGTCCATGGATTTACTCACCATTTAGTATTTAGTATGCCTTTTTGTTAAAAATTTAAAAATTTTCAAAAATATTTTCTTTCTTTTTTCTCCTTTGTTGGGCATTTTGCCTTGTTTTCGATGATAAATTTCAATAATTGCCCGATCCAATAGACAACTCAATGATGCATGTTCTCGATTTTAGAAGTTATTAGACTTTAGTCCTCAAATCATTGATATTGTGAATAATTTCATGAATTAAACTTTATCCCATGAGCATATGCACTTTCCTTGTTCTATTGATTTGGTTTAAGATTTTTATAACTCGGTAATCTTTTGTTGCATTGTATATACTTACACCGAGTAAGCTTTGTACCTTTCGTCGTTTGTGAGTGTTATACACTATTCTTTCCTCTTTGAAAACGTTGAATTCGTTGGTAATCTCACTATTCTTTCATTTGACCGTTCATTAATTGAGTTCATACTTGAAATGTGTTACTTGATCATGATTTTCATATATTGTTTTGACTTGAGAATTGCGTATACTTTGTGAAATGATCATAGGCAATCTTTGTTATATCACCCATATTAGCCTTGACCTCACCATATATGTTTCCCTAGTCAACCCCTTTGAGCCTAAATACTAGCCTTTCGTTTCATTACCCAAAATCCCATAACCAACTCCAAATTGGAGTTTTAAGCCATACATACACCTTACATACCTTTATTTGGAATTTTACTTGGGATTGAATGTTGTTGTTGTATTGCGGTTGCAATTTTAAGCATATGAGAGTTTGAAAAGTAAAGAAAAGTGATGTGAAAAAAGTGAAGAAAAAGAGAAAGAAAAAAGCAAAAGAAAACAAAAGAGAAAATGAGAAAAAGAAGAAAAGAAAAGGAAAGAGAAGTTTGTATATGTTGTATATAGTTCAATAAGCTTTGATTACTCTCCCCGATGATATATCTAATGCCTTTTTGGAACTTGTTTTCCAATTTTGATATTGCCCGCATTATCCCATTATCCCGAGTTTTCATTCCGAACACTTTGAATTCGTACATATATTCCTTCGTTTCGTACCTTAGCCATACCTACATTATAACCCTATTAAAGTCCTATTGATCTTAGGTTGATGTAATTTAAAAGTCATAATACTTGTGATAATCTGTGAAAATGCATTTCGCCTCTTTTAGTGAGTGCTATCCTTTCATTGAGATTACAGTTTTTCAGTTTATATATAGCGTTCTTCATCTGTGACATGTGTGCGGCCTAGTTTCCATTTACATTTCCTCTTTAGCCCGCATGTCCCGTGTGTTACCTCCCTGTTTCGAGTGAAGTCACTTGATGAGTGTAATGCCCGTGAGGATTGAATATATGCTTGCTTTAATGTTTATCCGGTTTATTTAAGTTTTTCGCTAAATCACATTGTGCATTTGCTCTCCCCCTCCCACTTTTAAAGTTTCAATTATATGAGGTGCATTCAACTTGTTAATAATAACGGACTTTTATTTGAATTCGTTCAATATGCTAATAACATGTTTGAAATCTTTTTCGTTGTTGTTGAGTTTTTCGCATGTTCGGTTGGGCATATTTTGAGGAAACTATATGATGTTTGTGGGTACCATCCCTGAAAACCCTCACGAGACGACACTCGTCCACTAGGGTAACCTAGGGGTTTAACGGCTTATTGCATATGCTAAATGCAATCGTTCGCCCGCGAAAGTGGCCTTATCTTTTTATTTCTTTTTCATCCCATTTTGTACTTGTATCCTACTTTTGGTCTTCTTTTAGTTCTTGTAGTTTCTTATTTCTTTGCTAGGGACTAGCAATGTGTAAGTTAGGGGGTGTGATACGACGCAAATATTGCGTATTTCACCCGTTAACCTACGCCTTATTAGGCCCCTTGGGTATCTTAATCCCTATACTTATACTCGTTAACTAGACAACCTCGGATTTCTATGTTAACATGTTTTGCATGGGTTAATTGAGCTTTTGTAGGTATTTGGATGCTTAGTATGAAGTTCGGACGCTTTCCGAAAATGTTTCGTCGACTTTTGCAGCTTCGGGGGAATTTTAGTCATTCCAGCATTCGGGTTTGAATCCCGAGATCTTCACGGAAGTTGAATCCCTTTAATTTCTCTTCGTGTGGCCGCCGACGGTGCATGATTCCGAGTTGTATCGATGGAGTTATGGCATTTTTAGGATGGTTTTGACATGAAAAGTACACTCAAGGTCACATTCAAGGGCATTTTAGTCATTTCATATTTTGGATTTTTGGCCCAATGTCTTCTTGGATGTTGTATTCCTCTGAGTTATCTTCGCGTAGCCTCCGACCGTGCCTCATTACGAGCTATAACGAAGAAATGGCGGCATTTTCCGTAAAACAGGACAAAGCTGCAGAATTCAGACCTGTAGCTTGCGAATCGATTCGGCCCAAAACCGAATCGATTCGGAATGCTGCAGAATTGCAGATTCGAACTTCCCCTGTTTCCGAATCGATTCGGACCATTTTCGAATCGATTCGGGCCTCCAGATTTTTGGTTTTCTTCCCTTTTATTACAAGTTTGCCATGGGATATTTTGTTTATAACACTTTCTCTTCATTTTGAAGAGAAATATCTTCATTTTTAGGAGAGTTTTAGCTTAGGGTTTGGGTTCTTTGAGAGCTGTTCTTCTTCTCCATTTGGTGTGACAACTTTTGGGTGTTGTAAGTTGGATTTTTCATTACCCTTACCATTAATATAATTGTTGTTCTAGTTTATTTCCATTGTTGTAGTTTAATTTCATGCTTAGATAATTAGTTTTAGTTATTTATTTCTTGCTTTAATTAGTTAATTAGTTGTTTAAAGTAGTTTAATCCATGTATTGTCCGTAGATAACGGGTTGGGATTGCGTTTCCGCCATTAATGGGCGTTGAGCTCCGAAAGTTAGGTTTTGTGAAAAATTGCGTTTAATTGAAACCGCGTGTATTAAAGTTGGATTGTTATGCGTTTAACTTTATTTGTCACGCAACTTTAGTGTTTATAGCGACAATCCGAATTTAATCCGCGTGTGACCATTTTTGATTAAATGTTTAATCTCGCAACTTTGGGTTAAATTCCTCCTTGTGTGATGTTTATGCTTAATTGTAAATGCTCGATTAAATGTTTTCGAACCGTAATTCTAATTAGTAGTTGTTTAGCCCGTGTGGTGGAATGCGATCCCGATCCTCGCTTTCCTTTATTTTAGCATTAACTTCTCTTTTCTTTTGTCACCATAACCACACTTTACCTTTTCTTTTATTTATTTTACACCACTTTTATTCTTGAAGTAATTAAACAATTAAAATCTAAAATTCAATCACTCCCTGTGGATTTCTTACGATACCCGACTTACCGCTGTGCTTGCTTGTCAAGTGTAGTAGTAGCTTAGGTTATCTTTTGTATCGCGACGGCGAAACACATGACGATTGTGCACTTTACACGCGCACACTTTTTCCGCCGCATCAATGTATTAGCCTTTAGCCACCTTTTTATGCTATATGGGAATGAAATTTTTCTCCGTGTCTGCATTTATTTACCTAATTTTCCATGTGTTAATATACTTGCTTCTGGAGTGGTGTTTATCATTTGTAGTCTGCTGACTTAGATCGCTAAATTTATCTTAACTCTCAACTGGGGAGAATTCTTGGACCTAACATCAGCTTACAGTCTCGTAAACCCTTTATAAAAATATGCTAGTCATTAAGAGCAAGAAAAGAGTAATACAAGAACCATACTGAAGATGTAACTACCCAACCCGGATTTAGATTACCATTGGAAT
Source organism: Sambucus nigra (assembly GCA_949130495.1). Classification (NCBI taxonomy): domain Eukaryota; kingdom Viridiplantae; phylum Streptophyta; class Magnoliopsida; order Dipsacales; family Adoxaceae; genus Sambucus; species Sambucus nigra. The sequence goes on along the minus strand of OX422207.1, from coordinate 751,841,459 downwards.
AACCCAAATATGAATTGAGGTGTTAAGGGGGAGGGGGAAAAAGTTTACTTTATTAATTAAGAAAAAAACATTAATTTAATTGATTTAAGGACATAATATTCATTTTCCAAATTTAAATTTAAGAAGAATAAATATCTAACATGCATAATAAAACCAACTTATGAATTTGTTCATGATAAACCATTTAATACCACATTTAATCTATCAAAATGAATTTCCCTGAGCAAGACAACAGAATAGTCCAAATTCCATAATAAAGTTCCACGTATTAATTAAAGTGCTACAAATATAAATCTTAAACATATTATGAAATGGCGAACAGAGCATCTAACATCGAGTTGTACCTTCATCATCCTTACCTATATCCTTTCTAGCGTCAACAACAGAAGTTAATAGGGTGGGAAAAGTAAGGGGTTGAGCGAATGCCCAGTATGGTGTGAAATACTAAGAAGTAATTTGATAAAAAAAATACTATACATATACAATGTCTTTCGGTATTTTGTAAAAAAAACTTCCATTTCATTAAATGTTAATGCAACTACATGCAATGCACCCGAGATATGTGCCCAACTCACACTTAAACATTTTCATATCTCGTGCCAGAGGTTTAACTTAGTAATCCAACGATGTTGTCATCATAATATTAATAAGTTCCATTTATTCAAATACATTAATCCATTCATTTTCCAAATATTTCATAAATATTACTTTTATTACTTTGGGATTTTCCAACATCCACGATTTCACGGCCTTTCACTGACGGTATTGAGCATACATATGCTACACTGGCCACGTTGTTTGGGGTCTTTCACCTCTAAGTACGCCATTCCCTCCTTAATTAATCTTTCTGGAAACATCCGAATATCATTATCTTTTCATATATTCACATTCTTACAATTATTCTCATTATTCCAAGTACTTGCATTAATCTTTCGGTGTTACTTATTTACTTCATTATTTTTCTTACGTTTAAAATAGCCGAGGAGGCAAACTAATAATAACACCGTACTTTGAACACTAACATCCAATCACCATTTACTCTATTTATTTATTAATGCATTAACACATTTTAAGTACCTTCAAAATGATTTTACTAGCATTTTAATGTAAAGAAACATTATCTTCCACTAGTTTTTCACATAATTCCCAAAATTACCATTATGCCATTTTTACACCAAAATACGTCCTTTAAATGGGTTTTCAAGAGAAAAACATATCTTTATAATACCTTACTATTTTTCTATAATATTTTACTCATTTAATCATAAACTTAATCATTAAAATTACATTTTAATGTAGAGTTCAAATATAAGGTTTTTAGTGTGTTTTGTACACCATTTTAAGTCATTATCTTTACTTTTTAACAACATCAAAGTAGGGGCTAAAATTTATCATTATTTCAAAAAATAATGAAATCTATCTATTTCATTTCAAAATATATCATTTATAATGTCTAAAAATTATTCAAGTATATTCACATGAAATGAGGATTTCTACCTATGAAATCCATGTATATGCATCCTACACATTCATATTCAAGTAGTATATGATTATAACCTTCTTTTTTTTTCACAATTTTCATGTTCTAATCATTCATTTATACAAGCATGATATTATGAAATTTAATCAATAAAGCTAGTTCAGTTTAACACATAAAAGCATGGGTTTGCATAATAGAAAATATAAGAGTTAGCAGTTTTAACAAGAAATCATCTTTCATAAACATGGGTGTTTTAAGCTTTTGAAAACATAATTTAGTAAGAGGAAAACCCTACTTGATTTATGAAGAGGTGATAAATTTGAAGAAGAAAATTTCAAGTCCTCTTAAATTGCTCCTAAACTCCACTCTTATGCTCCCAAAATCAAGCTTTCAAGCCACACCAAGTTTCCCCACCCCTTGTGTGATTTTTGATGGAGTTTTGAGCTTTTTTAATGGAGTTTGAGGAGAGATAATATGGATATAAGGGTGCGCTACGAAATTTAAAAGTATTTTTGTTGTTGAGGATATAAGAGAGAATAAGAAGATGAGGATTTTATGCTTATTTGTGTAGAATCGCTATAGCGGAATAATGCGGATTCTAAAAAAAAATCCAATTTTAGTTAAGCCCTAAAACATGCATCTAAGTGATTGAATTAAATATGAAAATCAAACAATCACAAGATCAAATATTAGGAACACCAAATTCAGGAAAAATACCCGAAGGGCAAAAACTTTTATTTCTAGAATTTTGAAAAGTTTATAAGACCATTGACTTACATACAACTTGATCGCCTACAAGAGTAACGGACGGTGCCTTTGTCAAACCTTCAAAGTAACGACTAGAAATCAACAATGGTTCACATGCAGCTATACCACAAGGACAAGCAGTCCTAGACACACAGTCTTCATTGTATAGGTTATCCTCCCCACAAGAGTAACTTTATAGAGACTCCCGCCACAATAGCACGCAAATCTCTGGTTGTAGAGTTCTCCCCACAAAGGTAAAGTGTCAACACACTTAAATCTAAGATTCCAAAATAATTAACTAAAAGATTGGGATGTTGTGTGAATTGAAAACAAAAGGTTTAAAACCTAAAATATTTCTGCAGTAGCAGTTTCGTCTATTGCTAATATGCAGGTCTTCTTATGAAAAACCGAGTTGGAAAAGCCAATTTATAAAAAACTTAAGGCAGTGTGTCGCTCGAACGAGGTTGAAGTCACTCGAACGAAAAGGCATTGTCATTTGAATGATATTGAGCGATAACTTCTCTCGAGATAGCTATGTTGTTTGAATGACATAGGCAAGTCGTTCGAACGACCCTCTCAAACGACATCATAGGCCATAACTGTAGATAATTTCGATACGAACGCGTGGGCGCCAGTTTTGTATTTTTTTAATTTTTTATGAATTAGTTATAATTTTTTTACGGAAAGGTGTCCGAGAACAAAATCTTTAGAAAATATTTGATAAAAATATCCCAACCCTTTAAGTGAAATGCTAAGGAATTAAAACTCAAACTTACCAAAATGAACCTCGCGGAGTCTTGAATGTTAAAGAACTTGATATTCGAATCCGTCTTTGATGCTTGAATGTTCTTGAATGCTCTTCGACGGTGTAGCAGTATACGACATACTAAATTGATAACGGATAATGAAAATAATGTCCTTACAAATCTCCCCCTATGTCTATGCCGGTACAAAATAAAAACATCTGAATTATCAAAACCCAAAATGCCTATACAAATTTAATATCCCCCATGAACCCAAAAATGAAATGGTACTAATTTTGCAAGTCTTCAAATTTTCTTCAAAAGACTTCAATAACAAATATCAAAGCTTTTCTCATCAGGGTGCGCAATCCAATAATCATCAATCTTCGTACCTACACACATGAGATAAAGCAAATACCTTTGTGACGCATTGAGTTTGAAATTATATAAGAATAAATCAATCAATGTAATAAAATCTCCCCCATAATGCAAACTCCCCAATAAAATCATAATTCGTTCTCCCCCTTTTTATTATGTCCCCAAATAGAGAGATAAGAAGAAACAAACTAAACATGGAGTGTCATGATAAAAGTTCATTGGAAATATGAATCAAACTACGCGCATGCAAAGGTGTAACTCAAAAAATTCCACAAACTATTTTTGATTTTTCAATTTTTTCAAAGCAAAAATAATGATACAAAAATCACACCATGGATTTATATTAAAACAATTAAGTCATGGAAATGGAATGTATGGGTGTGAACACATTCGATAGGTAAATCGACTCAATCAATCATATGAGCACAATGAATACGTGTACCCCTAACGAATGAACATAAAAATATCCTTAGGTATAAAATTGATGAATTTAGATGACATCGTCTTAATCAAATCAATAAATCAAAGTCTAAATCATTTCCACACCAATAACGTCCAAACTATTTAGTGCCGTTTCGAGAACTTTTCAAAGGATGTGCAAACCCATTGATATATCCATCCAAAACTCCCTCATAGGTAATAATGCAATTTTATTTTTCTAATGATTTTCTAAATTCTCAACTTAGAGAAAACCTATTGGTCCAAAATTTTGGCATATTTCATTTTTTATTGCCTTTATTTTTTGTGCGGGCTCTTCTCAAATGGTGGATTTTACGATGTGATTATTATTCACTCGTAGCCCTTTCCCGTGTTCGCTCATCATTTTTTCAAACTAAACAAATTCCTCACGGGCAAATGGATCTTACATGCACTACTTTTATTACTCTCGTATTATTGCACTTGGTTCGTTTTAAGGACAATATTGAGATGAAAACACCCAACCAACATGTGATACGACAAGCACAATAATCAAACGGATTTTTGCATGTGCGCAATAAAGAAAATCAGTAGTCAGACATGTAGGTAGTACTACTTAATTTCATCTTAATGACTCCAAACATTATAAAGCACAAAGATGACATGATGTATTGTCTCAAAACACTATCAAATAGTCACTTGGATAAATGGAATAAAATTGTGACTCGGTCATCCTAAGTGTTTATCCATAAAAGGTGAAAACAAAATACAAAAATCTTTTTGGATTTTCAAATTTGACCAAAACAAAATATAAACGGTCACTCAAAAATAGAAAATCTTTTTGCATTTTTCAAATTTTTTCAAAAAGAAAAATAACTACAAAATGATACATCTAGCAATTATCATATAATGTCAGCATGAAAATCATCATATGCTAGCAAATGGTAATCACACAAATGAATCATCAGTCAAAGCACGTGTTATCAAACGAACAATACGATGCTACCAATTAAGCATAGATATGATGAATATCTGCATATAAACTGTCTAGAAGCAACCCAGTAGTACGAAAACATAATCATATGAACACTAGGTACTAAAAATATAAGGGAAGAAAAAATTCCAGACATATCGCTCAAACGACTCAGCTCTGTCGCTCGAACGACAAGGGCATGTCGCGAGAAGCGACTTCACCCGAGACAGAGCTGTCACTCAAACGACCTATAGATCTCGCTCAAACGAGAAAACTAAAACTTTCCAGAATGCCCAAAAAATTTTACAGTTTTGCCCAGTGCAAAAATTTCTTGAAAACAGTACCTATAAGGGCCAAACAGATCCAAAACAGTGGTAAAATAGTAGCGAAACACACAAATGCAACAAATAAATCAATGAGCGCTACGTCAAAGTGAGACATAACACTAGAAAGAATATAACATGATGCATAACTAGTGTATGACAAAACATCCAACACAATCAACCAAACTATCTCACATGGGGTGAATCACATGCTATCAAACGAGAATCATGAACAAATAGACCATAAGCCTCTAAATACGATTTTCTAACCCAAATAGATTTGTAAGGATATGTAGGGGTGTAGGGAATCGAATTTATTCTTCTATTAACCTACGTAGGTCATTTTAAAAGCTTGTAACAAAAGCGCCTAAGATGACCTTACCTACCGCAACGTGCGCAAGTGTAAATCGGGCGGTGTGTGTTACCTAAAGGTGGCCCTGTCCTCAAATTTCTCGATTACTCTCTCCAAATTTGACTAGGCGGCTCTCTCCTAATGATCCTAGGTTGATCTCTCACGATGTACCTAGGTGGCTCTCTCCTAACAACCTTCTAAGGCTCTCTCTTAACAACCCTAGGTTGTGTGGGGTTGGCTTTGGGAATTTATGTAACCCTCTTATCGAAGCCTATACCACCCCTATCCTCCTTAATTTGGACCGTGCCTAAGCTCTTATCTAGATTTTTCGACCTAGACTCCAAATCAAATTTCACCTTACTTGATTCTCTCAAATTCTTCTCAAGCTCACCTATCCTAGATTCGAGTAAACGTCTAGAATCTTCAAATTCTAAAAGCTCCTTTTTTCATAGCCTCCATCACACCTCGAAGAGTATCTCTCTCACCCTCAACATGTCCTAATTTCTCTTTAAGCATCTCCTCACATGCCCTAAGATCCTTAATTAACGCATCAGTATTATCATTATCTAAAGCATGTTTCTTCAATTCACCTTCAAGTTTCAAGTTTGCCTTTTTTGACTTTAAAGATTCAATATACAAATTATTGTAGGAACCTTGCAACTTACTCAATTCTTCTTCTTCCTCCTCACTCTTCTCACCCTCGCTCTCACCACTAATCAAACGGATGGGAAGCTCTCGCCTAGAAGCATAAAAGACTTCTTCTTTAGAATCACTATCACTAAGGGTAGAAACATGAGATGCCGATTCATTCAATTTCTTCTTTAAATTTGTGGTACAGTTGTCTAAAGTGTGACCAACACCCTCACAATAAGAATTTGTGTGAACTTTCCAATTAGGATTTTCAAAAGGTTGACATCGAAAATCATCAAAACCTCCAAAAGCCATTTTTTGAAAAATAGGATCAAAACACAATAACTTAGTGCAACAGGATCTGATACCAATTTGTAGACGTGAGTAGTCAAATTGTATCAGGGAAAAACATTAAAAATTAGGATCACTCAATAATTTAGAGTAACACGCTCTGAGACCAATTTGTAGAATCGCTACAGCGGAATAATGCAAATTCTAAAAAAAATCGAATTTTAGTTAAACCTTAAAACATGCATCTAACTGATTTAATTAAGTATGAAAATCAAACAATCACAAGATCAAATATTAGGAACACCAAATTCAGGAAAAATCCCCGAAGGGAAAAACCTTTTATTTCTAGAACTTTGAAAAGTTTACAAGACCATTGACTTACATACAACTTGATCGCCTACAAGAGTAACGCATGGTGCCTTTGTCAAACCTTTAAAGTAACGGCTAGAAATTAGCATTGGTCCATATGCAGCTATACTACAAGGACATGTTGTCTTCACGGTGTAGGTTATCCTCCCCACAAGAGTAACTTTATAGAGACTCCCTCCACAATAGCACGCAGATCTCCGGTTGTAGAGTTCTCCCCACAAAGGTAAAGTTTCAACAAATTTGAATATAGGGTTCCAAAATAATTCACTAAAAGATTGGGATGTTTTGTGAATTAAAAATAAAAGATTTAAAACCTAAAAGAAGAAGACATAAATTATTTCTGCAGTAGCATTTTCGTCTATTGAAATTATTCAGTTCTTCTTATGAAAAACGGAGTTGGAAAAGCTTATTTATAAAAAAACTTAAGGAGGCGCGTCGCTCGAACGAGGTTGCAGTCGCTCGAAACAAAAGGCATTGTCGTTTGAACGACATCGCGCAACAACTTCTCGCGAGATAGCTATGTCGTTTGAACGACATAGGCAGGTCGTTCGAATGACCTATCAAATGACATCACAAGCCATGACTGTAAATAATTTAGATACGAACGCGTGGCCGCCAGTTTCGTATTATTTTGATTTTTTATGAATTAGTTGTGATTTTTCTACGGAAAGGTGTCCGAGAACAAAATCTTTAAAAAATATTTGATAAAAATATCCCAACACTTTAAGTGAAATGCTAAGGAATTAAAACTCAACCTTACTAAAATTAACCTTGTGGAGTCTTGAATGTTAAAGAACTTGATATTCGGATCCGTCTTTGATGCTTGAATGTTCTTGAATACTCTTCGATGGTGTAGCGGTATATGACATACTAAATTGATAACGGATAATGAAAATAATGTCCTTACAATTTGGTTTAGTAGGTTCATTGAATCTCCCCACCCTTATTTATATAAAATTTTAAGCTTCCTTTGTCAATTTTTGACTCATTTAAGTCTTCTAGGTATGAAAATATAAGTGAAATACATTTTATCCATGTTTGGAAAATACAAAAGCCAACCTCCTAATAAATGAGCCAACCACACCACCTAAAACCAATTTTTACTATAATTTCGACATAAAATTTGTCCAAAATAGGGTCTAGCCATTTTTTTAGAATGCCAAAGCAGGAAAAGTTGTGCAAAATTAAATTGTACATTGGTCTACAAAGTTTCAGATTTTTCTGGGTACTTTCATTTTCTAACGAAAACTGATTTATTTATTTATTATTATTATTTTTTTACCCCATGGTAATTTTATATGTATTTTTATGACTTTAAATATATGGTCAAATTATTTTTTTGACTTACCAATTGTCTTAAACAATTAGTATAAAGTTATGTTTTCCCAATGTCGCATACCGTCCAAAAGTGAATATTCTACTACTCGTGTTCGTGCATCGTTCATTTTTTGTCCGAGTTGGACAAAACTTTACCAAAGTGCTTAAATAAATTATATTAGCATAAATAAATTCCCATTCGAGACATGCGACGTAGAATTTTCATAAATGACGCCTTGACATATAACTAAGCCGAAATACAAGTACGTAATAAAAAGTGCGGGTATTACATTCTCCCCTCCTTAGGAAATTTTGTTCCCGAAATAAATCCTAAGTCACTCAAACAACTGTGGATATTTCTCCCGCATCTCGGCTTCTCGTTCCCAAGTAGCGCCTTCAACACCCTTTGATTCCCAAAGGATTTTAACCAAAGGGATAATCTTATTGTGAAGTACCCTGTCCTCACGATCCAAAATAGATAAAGGTCGTGAAAGAAACTTAGTATCTTCCTTCAATTCGATATTTTGCTAGTTGACCACATGAATAGGATCGTTCAGATAGTTTTTCAACATAGAAACGTGAAAATCATTGTGAACGAGAGTCAATTGGGGAGGCAATGCCAAACGATAGGAGACTTCCCCAACCCACTCCAAGATCTCAAAGGGAGTAATATATCGCGGGCCGAGCTTTCCCTTCTGGCTAAACCTCTTGCTACCAGTTTGGGACATGAATTTTAGTAACACATAGTCACCTATTCAGAACTCTAGAGTTATACGAGGATTATCATCATAATTCTTCTGCCTAATTTGGGTTGTAAGAAGTCTCTATCTAATCATCTCAACCTTCTCAGTCATTTCCCTGATCATATCGGAACTCTTGAGATACTTCTCGCCAACCTCTCCCCAAGATAAAGGGTAATGTCATGGTCTCTCATATAGTGGCTCAAAGTGGGCCATCTCGATGCTAGACTGATAAATGTTATTTTAATAAAATTCTACAAAAGGCAAGTTCTCATCCTAACTACCCTAAAAGTCTAAAGCACGCGCTTGTTGTAAATCCTCCAGAATTATAATAGTACACTCAGACTGCCCATCAGCCTCAGGGTGATAAGTCGTAATCAAATTCAGATTAGTACCCAATTCCTCCTGAACCTTCCTCCAAAACTTAGAAACGAACTAAGGATCCCTATCTGAAACAATAGTGAGTGGAACACCATCTAGTCGGATAATCTCTTGAATATAAAGTCTAGCCAACTTTACTATACTATCTGTGACTCTAATCGGTAGAAAGTGTGCTGACTTAGTGAGACGATCTGTTACAATCCAAACCGCATCGTGACCTCACTCAGACCGAGGCAAATCCACTCGGTAATTGGAAGTGGTTGCAATAATCCAGTTGGCTTCATGTGTTTAGCCTTCACTTGCTGGCACATTTAACAACTTGCAACAAACAAAGCCACATCTCATTTCATCACTAACCACCAAAAATCTCTACAAAGGCACCTATACATCTTAGTAGCTCTCGGATGTATATTGAATCAAGAATGGTGAAACTCTGATAGAATCTAAAATTGAAGCTCCTCAATGGCTGGGACAATTAACCTACCCTTATGTCGAATACCACAGTTCTGATAAACTATGAGAGTATTAAATTCCTCCCTGCACTGAATGAAGTTTCAAAAAAGCATGATCTCGTCATCACATAATTGAGCATCGACCTTCTGATGAACGACTAGTCGAACCATCATACCCCTTAAATAGGCCATATCATTACTCCGCTTAACATGAAAGTCATAATGTTGCTAAGCTAGGACTCGACTTCCTATTAAGGGCATCGGCCATAACATTGGACTTTCCCTGATGGTATTCCAAAGTAAAGTCATAATCTTCAAGAAGATCGATCCACCTCCGCTACCGAAGGTTAAGATCTTACTGAGTGAAGATTTATCGGAGACTCTTATGATTTGTGAATACCTCAAACGGCTCATCGTATAAGTAATATCGACAATTCTTCAAATAAAAAACAACTATGGCTAACTCAAGATAGTGAGTGGGGTAGTTCCTCTCAAGTGTCTTAAGTTGTCAAAAATCATAAGACAACACCTAACCCACTTGCATAAAAACTGCACCAAGACCTGATCTGGAGGCATCGCAATATGTTGTATACCCTCTTTCACGATAGGGAAGAACAAGAATAGGTGTTGAGGTGAGCCTAAACTTTGACTCGTGGAAGGCAGCTTCACACTCATCTAATCACACAAAATGGACATTTTTCTGCATCAACCGAGTAAGGGGCGATGCAAATCGATAGAAATCTTGAACGAATCTTCTATAGGTACCAACCAAGCCAAAAAAACTCTAAATCTCTGAGATTGTCTTCGGTCTTGCCCATCCGAGGATGGCTTCAAACTTAGACGAATTAACAGAAATGCCCGCACCAAACACTATGTGGCCAAGAAATTTAACCTCATCCACCCGTAATTCACATTTGCTAAGCTTTGCATACAATTCATTCTCCTTGAGTAGTTGGAGTGTAGTACGCAAATGCTCCTCCTGATCAACACCAGAAGTTGAATATGCCAGAATATCATCAAAGAAGACCACCATAAATTGTGCTAAGTATGGTCGGTAAATACGATTCATGAGTTCCATGAATGCAGATGAAGCATTAGTCAAGCAAAAAGGCATGAGCAAAAAGTCATAATATCCGTACCTCATTCGAAAATTTGTCTTAGGGATATCTTCCTCCCTAACTCGCAATTGGTGATACCCAGATCATAGATCAATCTTGGAGAACATGCTCGATCCTCGTAACTGATCAAATAAATCATCGATCCTAGGCATAGGATATATTTTTTTCACCGTCACCATTTTCAGTTACCGGTAATCAATACAGAGTCTAAGAGCATTGTCCCTCTTCTTTGTAAAAAGTACCAATGTAAAACCCTTGCTAATGAGATCATCCAACTGAAGCTTTAATTCTCGCAACTCCACTAGGGCCATCTGATGAGGAGGGATGGAAATAGGTGAACACCCTGATGAATATCAATAGCAAAATCAATCTCTCGACTCGGGGGTAATTTTGGAAGATCCTCAGGAAATACATCGGGAAAAGCCCGCACAGTAGGATAATCTATAATCACACGTACAGGCTCTTCTTGTGACACAATGATGATTAACCATCTAAAGAAATGTTTTTGATCTCAGGTAGAAGAGAATTCTCAATGATAATTTATTCTCTACTCATTGCCAAAGCGATAGTGAGACCCATTTGGAAGAGATGCTAACACGCTGTACCGATGGCACTCTATAGTGGTGTTGAAACTGGATAGACAATCCATACCGAGGATAAATTCAAACCATCCACATCCATTAATTAAAGATCATACTCTAGAATATAATCTCCAGCTATGATCACATAATTTCGACACACTTTATTAAGGACAACACCGCCGCCTATGGGCAATCCCACAAAAATAGTTGTAGTAGTACTTTCTATAGTCCTTCTACGATTACTCCTCTCTCTCTACGAGAGAGTATCAATTAACTAATGCACGTCCCTTTCCATGCATTAAAGTTCGCTATTCCTAGAAGCGGCATTGTTATGCCTAGCTGCCATCCTATAAGAACATGTAATTTAATAGACTAGTTTATTCGAGGAAACATAAACAAGGAAGACGTGTTATCAATCCGTCACACGTGTGGATCCTAATGCTCTGATACCAAGTTGTAATGCCCCGACCCGGATTTAGATTACCATTGGAATAACCCAAATCCGAATTGAGCTGTTAAGGGGGAGGGGGAAAAGTTTACTTTATTAATTAAGAAAATCATTTATTTAATTGATTTAAGGACATAATATTCATTAGCCAAATTTCAATTTAAGAAGAATAAACATTTAACATGCATAATAAAACCAACTTATGAATTTTTTCATGATAAACCATTTAAAACCACATTTAGTCTATCAAAATGAAGTTCCCTGAGTAAGACAACAGAATAATCCAAATTCCATAATAAAGTTACACGTATAATTAAAGTGCTACAAATATAAATCTTAAACATATTATGGAATGGCCAACAGAGCATCTAACGTCGAGTCATACCCTTAGCATCCTTACCGAGATCCTTTCCAGCGTCACAAACTAAAGTTCCTGGGATGGGAAAAGTAAGGGGATGAGTGAATGCCCAGTATGGTGGGAAATAATAAGCAATAATTTGATAAACAAAATACTATACATATACAATGTCTTTCGGTATTTTGAAAAAAAAAACTTCCATTTCATTAAATGTTAATGCAACTACATGCAATGCACCCGGGCTATGTGCCCAACTCACATTTAGGCATTTGCATGTCTCGTGCCAGAGACTTAACTTAGTAATCCACCGATGTTATCATCATAATATTAATAAGTTCCATTTATTCAAATACATTAATCCATTCATTTTCCCAATCTTTCATGAATATTAGTTTTATTACCTTATGATTTGCCAATATTCATGATTTCACGGCCTTTCGCCGACGGTATCAAGCACACATATGCTACACTAGCCAGGTTGTTTGGGGTCTTTCAGCTCTAGGGACATCATTCCCTCCTTAATTATTCTTTCTCGCAACATCCGAATATCATTATCTTTTCATATATTCACATTCATCCAAATATTCACATTCTTACAATTATTCTCATTATTCCAAGTACTCGCATTAATGTTTCGGTGCTACTTATTTACTTTATTATTTACCTTACTTTTAAAAAAGCCGAGGAGGCAAACGAATAATAACACCGTACTTTAAACACTAACATCCAATCACCATTCATTATATTTATTTATTAATGCATTAACACATTTTTAGTTCCTTCAAAATGATTTTACTAGCATTTTAATGTAAAGAAATATTATCTTCCACTAGTTTTTCACATAATTACAAAAATAGCCATTATACCATTTTTACACCAAAATTCGTCCTTTAAATGGGTTTTCAAGAGAAAAATATATCTTTATAATTGATAGTACAAATATAGCACCCAGTCGCAGAATGTATTCAGCTCCAGTACAGGGTGCGACACATACCACTTGGCCTTACATATAGGCCACAACCTTATACTACAGGGTGCGACACCCACAACTTTAGCCTCATATGCAGGGTGCGGCCTTATCGCTCTCAGCTCCAATACAGGGTGCGGCACATACCGCTTGGCCTTACATACAGGCCACAACCTTATACTACAACGTGCGACACCCACGGCTTTAGCCTCATGCCGGACGCAGCCTTCTGCTACGCTGGATGCAACCTTATACTATGTAGGATGCGACACTTAATATGACTGCCTTACTGGCTGCATCCCCCTCATTGACAGTTACTCCAGACTTGATATATATCACGTGCTCAGGGCACGTGACACAACTCACATACCTCCTATAAATAAAGGTCCACACCACGAGATAGGGGGATTCCAAATGCTCGGGGTGGATTCTACAACACAGGCTCTCCCTACACCACCTCAACATATGCCTTGGAGGCCACGAATCTACATCATATCCACTTTTCGGCTCACCGGAATCTTCCATACCGTCATGTACTCTCCTTTATTCTCATACTTGTATGCCTCTTTAGGAATGATTATATTGTACAATACAACCCTATAATGAGAACGGAGCAACACAGTGGATGTAGGCCTATTTAAAGGCTAAACCACTCTATATCTTGTCTTCTCTCTATTTGCTTGCTTTACTTGTTTAATGCACATACACTTCACTCTTGACTTGCTGGTATAAGAACGCCTTATAGCCGATTTCTCGTACCATCAGTTTGGCACCGTTTGTGGGAACCGAGATATTTCAATCTTGTTTCTCTACATATATGATTTCTTAAACACCCTATTTGATCCCTAAGGGTCCTATGGATCATCTTCTCATGAGTCGATTACTGGTTATTGGGCTCCGCTTTACATTCTCCCCCTTTAACAGGTATTTTATATTTCTGGATCTGTCTTTGGATCTTCATTTGGTGGCTTTGGATCTATTTTACATACCCCTGTGATATCATTCCATCTAGATAATGCTGAAATGTATGGTGGACTTTAGTCCCGAAAAGGTGGATGATTAGGGAGGGGCTATATTTACTCCCATTTTTGTTTCCATCTACCTATGATCTAGGGGTTATCATTGAAGTTGTTCTGTATTACGCACTGCAAGGGAATTCTCTCATCAATGGACCCTAGCAGGTTTTCTTTGCGTATTGGGGGAGAAAATATTAGTTCCTGGGCTCCTGTCTTGGGATCTCTCCACTGCCTAGACAGGGGTGCGGCCTGTAAGTTCAACAGTATCTCCTGTCGCGACCCTTACTAGTGCGGACCAATTACAACAGTTTAAAATCACTGTGGGAAGGACTTAAGTGGCCTTCAGATCGACCTTAGTGAACAACATTAAAGGGCTGCGGCAGTGCACTTGTGTGCCATACTTGCCGCGGCCTCCTCAGCATATCATGGAGCAGTTCAACCCCTCCTTCCCAATACTTCTGTGATCACTCACTTCTGTTAGTTTTGTCTCAGATTATATATACTTTATAAAGACTAACAAAAGAAGAAATGGAAGGAGAATCCAGCCAGAGCGCAGAAGTCAAGGACAAGATTGTGCAACTGTACAATCACCTTAATCACCTCTATGACAGCCATGCCTCACTTCAGACCCAAGTCAATTTTCTAACTCAAAGGTTGCCAATGCTAGAGGCCGTAGCCTCTCAAAATATAGGCGCGGGTTCGGAGGAAAAAGCTTTGTCTGCCGCGGCAGTTAAAGAAGCCGCGGAATCAACTGGCATAAGTTAGAAAAGGAGAACAGAAATCAGAGAAAAACCGGGTGTCTATACGCCGTTGATTTTCCCAATTTAAGAGATCTTTGAGTTCATCAAAGAGGACAAGCTTTTGAGGTGGCCAGAAAAGTTAAGAGCTCCACCCCACAAGAGGAACAAAGCTACCTGGTGAAAATTCCATCAGGACCATGGCCATGACACAGAGCGATGCTATGCTCTGAAAGATGAAGTTGAAAGGCTAATTGGGCAAGGGATTCTGCAGCGATTCCTGAAGAGTGCATAAGGGACCCAGCCAGACCTAACAGAGGCTGCATGTCGCACCTTATCCTTAGTCTTTCCAATTTCAACTGTTTCTGTTTATGTTTTATGAAGCTCATTGTAGCCTTAATACTCAATACTTTATGTTTTGTTAACAAAGTCATTACCTGAAACATACATATATAAATATATGAATTAGCAAATTTTTCCATATCTGATATTTCTCTTGGTTTCATAATCTGTTATCTCACAAAAAGACTTTTTGTCTTAAACAGATTCCAGAGGAAGAATAACAAAATTATCTCGAAGGAATATTCTACTTTAGGATGCACTTATGGTGGGATTACGACCTTCATTAGCTCAGAAGTTCCCCTCGCAATGTGCAATTATATCTTATCTTCTGATGATCATATTCGCGAAAGCACCCGAGAATTCAAGGGGCTCTTATTAGCCATGGGCTCTAACAATGCCCGTTCTCAGCTTTTAAAAATCGTAATTAGCCGCGAGGGCTTACAATGCTCGCTCTTAGCCTTTGGGATGCGTCAATGAGCTGGGAGGCTTATAATATCTAGCTAGGGATGGCTTTATATATATCAAAAGTTGTGGGTGTCTTAACAACATAACCCAGCCTGGAGAGGCTTGATAGTGTCTCGCATATTAGCTGTGGGTGGCTTAATAACATAACCCAGCCTGGAGAGGCTTGATAGTGTCTCGCATATTAGCTGTGGGTGGCTTAATAACATAACCCAGCCTGGAGAGGCTCGATAGTGTCTCGCATATTAGTTGTGGGTGGCTTAATAACATAACTCAGCCTGGAGAGGCTTGATAGTGTCTCGCATATTAGGGCTTGGCAACATGACCTGACCCGAGAAGGCTTGGAAATATCAACGTATGTCTACAGAGGCACATTGTTCGGGTGAACCAGAAATTTTTCGCATCCCACCGATACGATTGCAGAGCTCTAGGAGCCATTCATTCATTAAAGTGCTGAGGCACTAACACTTGCCGCGGATCAAATGCCACGGTGGAGGAGAATCAATTGTGCCAAGTCTAAGGAAAGGCTTTCTCTATATGTTCCATGTTGGTTATGGGATGACGAAAGATAAATGGTTCAGATAACCAGGTGCAATAAAAGCAGCTGGGGATCCATGCAATCAACAGGCCCCAACCTTGAAATCATCTCCGCGACAGTCAAGTAAGATCTTAAATGATGCGGCATAATAAAGGGTCGCGACTTGCACGCAGATGCCTTGTGACGAAGCAGTCGATGTCCTACGGGAGTAAAATGGCACCATTTATGTGGGCGTGGACATTGACAAATAATCATACTACGAAGAAATGGATCTCTGTCCGCGGACTTAAAATGTTATGTCTATCGGGGCACGGATGCATTTTCAAAAATGAGGCAGTTACGTACAACCATTCATTACAGCAAGCAATGTAAAACATGCAATGTAAAAGAGCAAGGAATATCAAGCAGTCAAGCGTAGTGGTAAAAATATGTCCGCAGCCTTGGTATTAATAGCCAAAGATTACAAAATTAAGGTCGCAGCCACAACAGAAGTTAAGATTACAAAAAGGAGGGACGCATCCCTATATTAATGATGCAACAAAAATTGAGTTTAAGAGGATGCGTCATCATCATCACCAGCCTCTTCTCCGCCCGCGGCAGTCTCTGACTCCCCGTCCGCAGCCTCTGCCTCTGCCTCAGCCTTGAGCCTTGCTCTCTTTTCCGCTACGGCCTTAAGTTTAGCGATGCACTCTTGATGTTCGACATCGCTTAACTTCCAGGCAAGGGCCTCCTCGTTGGCCTCAGGGAACCTCTTAATAAATCTTTGTCGCAGCTCCTAGTAGCCGTGGAGGTATGCCCTGTTATTGATAAGGAAGAAGTCCTTGGAGCCTTTCAATGACTCCACGACATGATCTATGGCTAGTTGGAGGGCGTCACCATGATCAACCTCCAACCTTTGTATTGCAGCGACATGATCTTCATCTTTTTGAGCGGACTTGGCTTCCAACTCTTCATATTTCTGCTGGAGTAGGGCGAGCTTGGCATTTGAAATCTTTGCGACACGGGCGGCTTCGACAGTCTGGGCCTGGGAGAATTTTAGGGATTCTGCGGTTTGTTTAAAATTCTCCTCCGCTTCCTCTCTCACCTAGGTTGCTTTCTCAAGGTCCATGTGGGCTGTCTGAAGAGCCACGGTAGCAGACTTCTTCCCTGCCTCAAAAGAAGAAGTTCGTGCAGCTTGCAAGTCCGCGGCATGGGCACTCTTCTCAGTCTCCTTCAACCTGTACAAGGCCTCGTACTTCCTCTTCTGGACCACAATCACATCCGGAACCTGAAATAAAAGACGTTAGAAAAAATATGGAAAAATACGAGATGCAAAAGTTATAGAAGGACAACTGGTACATACCCTCAAAAGGCTAGGAGGCCACAGTCCTCCAGATCGTCATGATCTTCTCCCACGAGCCTGTCAAGGTCTTTTCATCCTCCGCGCAGCCTTTGCAGTAGTTTCCCAAGAGGAATTGGGGTCAGGATGCCTTAATTAGGGCCTTGGTCTACCATCAGGCCCAGACTCTCGACGGAATTGGGGAGGTGGCAAGTTCGTGTTAACCGCCACAACAGTTGGCGACGGAGGAGAGGATGAGTGAAGGGGCACATCGGCTGACATCAAGCCCGCCGCAGCCAGGTTTTCCCCTATGTCATCATCAAAATGGTGATGGAGAAGGTTCTCATCATTAACCATTTGATCCGCGACAGGTGCTGTAGTTTTTTCGGCAGGAGCCACGACAGGGGAAACATTATTTTCTCCGGAGGGAGATGCGGTAGGTCCATTAGCCTTGGACCTCTTCCTCTTTCTGCTCTGCACAGTATTATTTAGGATGACTGTGTCCTCATCCATCTCCACTAGCTGCGCCGCTAGCAGTTCCCTATCAACTTCTTCACTGAAAAGGAATGGCATGAGTTCAAGAGAATAAATGACCGCGGAGTAAAAATTATGGTGCAGTTAATTACCTTCCTCGCCCATTTGCCGAGGAATGGATTTGTTTGGGAAAAATCCTGCTTCAAATATGGTTACCGATATTACAATTGTGCCGAACTTCTTGTGTTCAGCTAGAACTTCCACGTCCTCGACAACTCTTTTTTCCTGCCGCTTGTTCAAATGCAGATTGTCAAGGGCTGCAGAAAGAAAAGACAATTCAAAGGTTAGTTGAAGTTGTTCATGTATGTGAAATAAAAGGACACGACTAAAGTCTTATCACCTAATTTTGAGGGAGACCCCCACTGTCGCGGCATTACATATGTCCTTTCCCTCTCGTTCTCGTCGGGGTGTACCTCCCAGCCTTCGTCGGAGATGTAAAAGTATTTTGCCTTCTAGTTCTTCACACTGGTCGGTCTCCCAGTGTAAAAGGTCTCATCCCTACCGCGGCTTGAGAGGTAGTAGTAGCCCGCGAACTTTATTGAGTTCTCCTTTGGGCGGTAGAAGTGAAAGAACTCCGGGGGCGTGATGTCCTTTTTGAACAAATTCTCCCAAAGGACAACAGCGGTGAGAATGGCTCTCCAGCCATTAGGGTCCAACTGTGCTGGGGCCAGGTTCATTACCTGAAAAAGGCGGTGGATAGGAACTAGAACAGGCAGCCACGGCCCGTAAATGAAGGCGTGCAGAGGGAAGCAAATCCCATCATCGGATAGAGCCGTTCACGGTCTTTGGTTAGCGGCAGGGACTGAGCACGTTAAATGTTCTAGAAATTCGAAGGCCTCAGCCACCTGCTCGACCCAATCTTGGGTCATGGAGCCGCGGACATCAAGTGTGGCCAAGGGTCTCTCAGCCCTCCCAGATACACCACCTGGGTTATTTCTAACGGCCGTGACGTTGTCTCCTACATCCATCGGATGTGTGCTTGAGTTGGCTTCCTCTACCATCGACGCGGATTGGAAATCCTTCCCAGATGCAGAGTCCACGGAATCTGAGTCAAGTACTACGCAGTTAGGGCAATCTTTTAGCTTGCAAGGCCCTATTGATCTTAGAGGGGGCAAGGAAGTAAGTTCGGGAGGATAGGTTCCAAAGTGCTTTGCCCAAAAGCCTCTCAGGAACTCGTCTGGGTCAAAGCTCATATGGCTGCAGCAGTACCTGAAAAGTAGAGTTCGCAGTTAGGCGCCGCAGCCAGTATGGTTTGTAAGACTTCATTGAGCCGCAGAAGGGTATTTTTAAGTTATTAAGGCCATTATTTCCCTAACACAGTTATTAATGGGTAAACCCTATTACTTATTGGATCGTACTGTCCCAACTAGCCGCAGCCACCTCCATATCAGCAGAGGAACATAGGCTGCCGCGGTAATAAGATAGAATTGCTTTAAGAGATTCCTGGCCACGACCAGTCCTAAATTTACAGAGAGAATTCGATGTGCTCTAGTAGCAATTACAGTTATTTAACATGGATATGTATTGGGTTCATGAAAACTTGAAGGTTGTTCGATACTACGAGGGTAGTGATTTGATGCCGCGGATGATGATTTAAGGAACGCGACCATTTGGCACGACATGACACAGATAAGGATTGTACTATTTCATGGGAATGATTATTGAAATCCTACCATGCCGTGGCCTCTATCCTAAACAGTTGATTATCTAAATTCTAATCATTTTTAGGATCAAACTCACAAAATACATAGAGTTCGATTATGAACACCAAGAACAGTTGTGTGTATTTCATATGTAGCATATGTGAGAAAGGGAAAAACAAACAAACAAAACCCTAGAATTCTAGCAAATGAACCATATCAAAAGGCTTTTACGAAAGTATGGTGGTTGAAAAATCACCTGGAAATGAAAAAACCCGCAATGATCAGCTACAGACCTCCTTGAACCGCCACACACCGCCTCGGAAGGTTGCCGGAATATGCAAGAAAGAAAGTGCAGAGTTTCGCTCTCGATGTGCTCTAAAATTTTTTAGAAATGTAATGAAGTCCACGGCCAAAAACAATTTATATAAGGGAGCGCGGAAGAGGAATCGTCACTTTGGAAGCACCGCGGCACCTAAGGTATTGATCCGCAGTCCCAATTGATCTCCCTTGGCACTACGGCTTGGGGGCTTATTGATAGTACAAATATAGCACCCAGCTGCGGAATGTATTTAGCTCTAGTACAGGGTGCGGCACATTACACTTGGCCTTACATTCAGGCCACAGCCTTATACTACAGGGTACGACACCCACAGCTTTATCCTCATATGCAGGGTGCGGCCTTCTCGCTCACAGCTCCAGTACAGGGTGCGGCACATACCGCTTGGCCTTACATACAGGCCGCGGCCTTATACTACAGGGTGCGTCACCCACAGCTTTAGCCTCATGCCGGACGTAGCCTTTTGCTACGCTGGACGCAGCCTTATACTATGTAGGCTGCGACACTTAATATGCCTGCCTTACTGGCTGCATCCCCTCATTGACAGCTACTCCAGACTTGATATATATCACGTGCTCAGGGCACGTGACATAACTCACATACCTCCTATAAATAAAGGTCCACACCTCGAGATAGGGGAATTCCAGACGCTCGGGGTGGATTCTACAACACAGGTTCTCTCTACACCACCTCAACATATGCCTTGGAGGCCACGAATCTACATCATAGCCACTTTTCGACTCACCGAAATCTTCCATACCGTCATGTACTCTCCTTTATTCTCATACTTGTATGCCTCTTTAGGCATGATTATATTGTACAATACAACCCTATAATGAGAACGGAGCAATACAGTGGATGTAGGCCTATTTAAAGGCTGAACCACTCTATATCTTGTCTTCTCTCTATTTTCTTTCTTTACTTGTTTAACGCACACACACTTCACTCTTGACTTGCTGGTATGAGAACGCCTTATGGCCGATTTCTCGTACAATCAATAATACCTTACTATTTTTCTATAATATTTTACTCATTCAATCATAAACTTAATCACTAAAATTACCATTTTAATGTAGAGTTCAAATATAAGGTTTTTATTGGGTTTTCTACATCATTTTAAGTCATTATCTTTACTTTTTAACAACATCAAAGTAGGGGCTAAATTTATCATTACTTCAAAACATGATGAAATCTATTTGTTTCATTTCAAAACATATCATTTATCAAGTCTAAAATTTATTCAAGTATATTCTCATGAAATGAGAATTTCTATCTAAGAAATCCATGTATATGCATCCAACACATTCATATTCAAGTAGTATATGATTATAACCTTTTTAAAAAAAATCATGTTCTAATCATTCATTTATACAATCATGATATTATGAAATTTAATCAACAAATCTAGTTCATTTTAACACATAAAAATCAAGGGTTTACATAATAGAAAATATTAGAACTAGCAATTTTTAATAAGAAATCTTCTTTCATAAACATGGATATTTTAAGCTTTTGGAAACATAAATTTAAGAAGAGGAAAACCCTACTTGATTTTTGAAGTGGAGATAAATTTGGAGAAGAAAATTTCAAGTTCTCCTAGATTGCTCCTAAACTCCACTCCCATGCTCCCAAAATCAAGCTTTCAAGCTACACCAAGTTGTCCCACCACTTGTGCGATGTTTTAATGGAGTTTTTAGCTTCTTTAATGGAGTTTGAGGAGAGAGAATATGGGTATAAGGGTGAGTTATGAAATTAATAAGTATTTTGGCTCTTGAGGATATAAGAGAGAATAAGAAGATGAGGATTTTATGTTTATTTGGTTAGTAGGTTCATTGAATCTCCCCATCCTTATTTATATCAAATTTTAAGCTTCCTTGATCAATATTTTGACTCATTTAAGTCTCTTAAGCTTGAAATTATAAGTCAAATACGTTTTACCCATGTTTGGAAAATACAAAAGCCAACCACACCACCTAAAACCAATTTTTACTATATCTAGCATGAAGGCCACGCGATGCGTGGTCGAATATATATATATATATGAAAACTATACAAATTAATTATTAGCAAACCAATTTAGAGTTTAGACAATTTCTTTATTTCTTAAACATTTTAAAAGGTTAGAAACAATTTCTATTAAATATTTTTTAACTTTGGTAAAAAATGTTATCAAAAAATATACAAAAAACAATGCTTTACCTGATTAATAATTTTGTTCAATAAACTATATCATCAGTTAGTAGAAGACCTAGGTATGAGGATGCCTTTACATAACAGTTGGAAAGGATTAGAGATATCCAATAAAATCAAGTAACTTTGCTAAACGGACCCATTACAACAACCTTGTTTGAGACTTACCATAATGTTGTGTCAAAATATCATGTATCAAGCAACATGAGGCCGTCCTCGCATTACATTTTGAAAATATAACTCCTCGTCCAAAAATCACCTTCATCGCCGGTAATCCCAACTTACTCACATGGTTATGACTAAGAAAATGATTAGCGGTGCATTTAAAGAGAGAGCAGTGGATGAGGATGAGAGTAATGGGTGTACTTGTTGGGTGGAGAGAGTGAATGAAATGAATGGGGAAAGGAAGGGATATATTTGCGTTGGAATTCTTAAAAATCGCAGTCTTGAAAATGTAAAAGGCAAAAGGGAATTCACGATTATGCCTACTAATAATGAAGCCATTTGCCACATTTATGTCATGTGCCACGTGTCAGTCTCGTACAATTTGAGTCTATAATTTTTATATAGTTATATAGATTTCGACATAAAATATTCCCAAAACAGAGTCTAAAGCATTTGTTTTGAGAATGACGAAGAAGGAAAAGTTGTTCAAAATTAAAATTTTTATTTTCCTGCAAAGTTTTAGATTTTTTTGTGCACTTTCATTTCTTGACGAAAAATGATTTATTTATTTATTTATTTCATTATTATTATTATTATTATTATTATTATTATTATTATTATTTTGACCCCATGGTAATTTTATATGTATTTTTATGATTTTAAATATATGGTGAATTTTTTTTTGATTTACCAATTATCTTAAACAATTAGTACAAAGTTATATTTTCACAGTGTCACATACCGTCAAAAATTGATTATTCTACTACTCGTGTCCGTGCATCGTTCATTTTTTGTACAAATTGTATAAAACTTTACCAAAGTGCTTAAATAAATCATATTAGAATAAATAAATTCCCATGCGAGATATGCAACATAGAATTTTCACAAATGATGCTTTGACATATAACTAAGCCGAAATACAAGTATATAATAAAAAGTGAGGGTATTACATAAGTAATTGGAAAATTGAAAGCTGATCTCCAGGAAATGGAAGAGGTAGGTGCCTTCGTTCAAGAGGAAGTAAATTCCGTGAGGCCCAACTTATAGAAAAGACTAATATTGACCAAGTGGGTGAAGTCCTCCAGTCCGAGAATTATTCTTTGATATAGGATTTTGCTAGCTTAAAGCCTTTTGTATTTGTGTTTAAAGACAACGTCAAGAAACTGAGATATGCATTAAAGGTGGGACCTCGATAAGTTTGGGGAGAAGTTTACAATGCTAGTTGGACAGATGCCCCAGTGAGACTTAAGGAGGCAGAAGGCGTTGCCTTCACTCGAGGATAGCTAAGTGCCCTTAGGGAGGCAAAAAGTGCAAAAGAATCCAAGCTTTGGTATAAATACTAGATTAAGTGCCTTGCCTACTGCCATAACCCTTTTTCAAAAGATTATGAATGGATCCTAACTGATGCTATTCCCTACCAACTCTTGGATTATGATCTCGATGAATATGTAGAAGAGTTTGCCTCAAAGACAAATTATGGTCAAAGAGTGATGGTAGAATAATATCTTACTCACTGTCCTGGCCCTTCTTAGGCCTTTATATATTTCTTTTTGTTATGTAGTCATGACTCCCAAAGGTGCCCTCGTGGAGTTCACTATATACTTTCTCGGCATCTTATCAGTGAATTCACTGGAGGTAGGGGCCTACCAATGATTTCTTATAAAGCTTCCCTTCAGGGTCGAGGTAGAAATGAGCAGCCTTAACCATGATTTGATGAGTCAACCTCCTATCGTCTAACAGTACGTCACTCTATAGATAATTGATGATGGGATCCATAAAACTTGGGGCTTTATCTATGAGGATGACTTTTTCAGCTACTATTATATGGTTGACTAGGCTACACGAGGAACTCTATCTAAATTGTTCTTTTTAGGTTAGAGTCAATTATCGAGCTTAGTGCTACTAAAGCATCAACGTGACTGTTCTGTCCTCGTGGGAACTATTGAATTTCAACCTTTTCAAATTCTCCCATGAGTCCTGTTACTATGTTGAGGTATGATGCCATTCGATCATCTTTAGCATTGAAGTCTCCACTTACCTGCTTGGAGACCAGTTTTGAATCATCGAATATATGGAGGCTTTTTGTCCCTAGTAATTTGTCTTTTTACAAACCGACGATTCGTTCTTCATACTCAGCTTCATTATTGGAGGCTTCAAATCCTAATCTAATTCCTTGCTCAATTGTGGTGTCTTCGAGGGTGATGAGAACAATCCCCACTCTTGTCCCCTTGTAATTTGAGGCTCCATCAACATACACTGTCCAATATTTGGATGGCGCTTCACATGTCATCAATCACTCTTCATTTAGTTAATCTGCTGACCAATATCCTGTGAAATCAGTAATAAAATATGTTAGGATTTGTCCCTTAATTTCTGTTCTAGGATGGAAGTGGATGTCAAATCTCCCAATCTCGACCGACCACTTTGAAAGACGTCTAAAGAGGTCGGCCCTTCTTAGAACATACTTGAGTGGGTAAGAGGTGATTACTGTTATGGAGTGGGATTCGAAGTAATTCTTCAACTTCTTTGAAGCAACCACCAGTGCATAGGTGAGATTTTCCAGAGGTAAGTACTGTTGTTTAGCATCTAGGAGCATCTTACTGGCGTAGTAAACTGGGTGTTATTCTCCCTCCTTTTAAAGTACTAAGGTTGAGCTCACGACATGGTCTGATACTAGTAGGTAAAGATATAATTGGTCTCCAATATTTGGAATTACCAGCAATGGAGCCTTTCTAAGGTAAAACTTGATCTCTCCTAGAGCTCGCAAACAGTCGCCATCCCATACAAGGCCTTTTCCTTTCTGTAAAAGCTGAAAGAATGGTCGACAACGTTCCACAAACTTGTAGATAAAGTAATTGAGAGACGCGAGCATCCCAGTAAGCTTCTAAACATCTATTAATGTTTGAGGAGGATGGATCCTAGTAATTACATCGATTTGATCTGGTTTGGACTCGATTATCCTTTTACTTACTAGGTAACCTAAGAATTTTCCTTACTGGACATCAAATGAAAACTTACTTGCGTTAAGCTTCATTCGATACTTCATAAGGATCTCAAACGTTGCTACTAGATTTGAGAGGTCATCGACCCTATCCTTTCTTTTAATAAGCATGTCGTCGATGTATACTTCCATTGTTTCTCCCATTTGTTTGATAAACATCTTGATTACCAATCTTTGGTAAGTTGTCCCTGCATTCTTGAGACCAAATGGCATGACCTTATAGCAATACAACCCAATTAAGGTTATAAAGGAGGTCTTATCCTGGCCGGGCCCGTATAGGGGAATCTGATGGTATCCTGAGTAAGAGTCTAAAAATATCATCCTCTCATGTGTCGTTGTGGCGTCAACCAACTGATAAATCATCGGGAGAGGAAAAATATCCTTGAACATGCCCGATTGAGGTTCGTAAAATTGATGCATACCGACCAGATGCCATTTCTTTTCGGTACCACCACTAGGTTGGATAACCATACAGGGAACTTAACTTCTCTGATGGATCCTGCATCGAATAGCTCCCCCACTTCTTTCTTTGTTACCTTAGCCTTCTCGCGGGACGTTTAACGAGCCTTTTGAGTGATGGGGTTAAAAGTGGTATCGTCGTGTAGGCGATGGCAAGCCACGCTAGGATCAATGCTTTGTAACTCATAAGGATCCCAGGAAAAGACATCTATATTGCATTTGAAAAGTGCAACCAACTCCTTTTTCTATTTATCAGTCAGAGCAGATCCAGTAAAAAATTTCCTTTCCATCACGCTACTATCTGATATAACTTCCTTGAGGCTTTCTACGACCCTGTTGTCAGGGTGGACCCTGGTATCTTCCACCCTTGGTCTACCATACCGCAGTTGCTATTTAGAGAGAACAACCCCCTCCTAGGTTTTTTCTATGCATTTTCGGGCTCTTTCTTCTTCTCTTTCTTTAGGCGGATAGCTATAATAAAGCACTTTTTAGCTGTAGCTTCGTCACCATGAATCTCGACCACTTCTTGATTCGTAATGCACTTCAGCTTTTGATGATAAGTGGGTGGAATAACCTTCATGGCGTGGAGCTAACCTCTACCCAAAATAGCATGATATGGGGACTCGATGTCCACTACTAGAAACTTCATTAACTTCAAGATGGTTCCTACCCTGGACAATAAGATTATTATTCCTAACGGCATGGTGATCCTTCCTGTAAAGCTGACTAGTGGAATAGTGGCTTCTTTGAGGTTGGCGACATTTAATTTCAGTTTATGAAATAGTTCCAGGTACATTACTTCGAACGAACTCCCCTGGTCCACAAGTAGTTTGTCAACATCCCAGTTAGCTATTCTGAGTGTGATCACCAATGCATCATGATGTGGGGTCCTCACCCTGACCAAGTCTTCTTTGGTGAACATGATGTGCTTGGTGTAATCAACATCTTTTGGCAGGATTAATCTGAAAAGTTTCCATTGCGGTAGTCAACTTCTTGAGTTCCATTCGAATGGCATTGCCCTGACTCTGCTTGAGGTCTGATTCCCCATGAATTAGTTCAAACTCGTGCCCTGTATCATCATTGAGGACATTGTCTAGATTTTGGTCTCCATTGGCTTCGAACATTTCTATTTTCTTTTCAACATTCTCGCTAAGGTGTCCTGCCCAAACTAGCTCTTCCAAATGTGACTTTAGACCTTTGTAATTCTCGATTTAGTGATCATCGTCCTCGTGGAATGCGCATCTCAGTGCGATGTTCCTCTTAGTTAGATCACTGTCCATCTTTTTGGGTCATTTGATAATAGGCTCATCCTTGATCATGCTGAGAATTTTGTAAATTGGTTCCTTTAAAACGGTATTAATATCCTGGAATGCCTGGTAGGGGTCATTCTTATTTTCTTTT
The DNA here is from genome assembly GCA_949130495.1 of Sambucus nigra. Taxonomy (NCBI): domain Eukaryota; kingdom Viridiplantae; phylum Streptophyta; class Magnoliopsida; order Dipsacales; family Adoxaceae; genus Sambucus; species Sambucus nigra. The sequence continues at coordinate 751,814,251 of OX422207.1, read as the reverse complement.
TTGGAGCTATTCTTTCCCCCATTCTTGATTCCCTTATTCTGTCTATCGTTCTTCTCAATCCCCTTGTTCACTTTTGCTCGACCATTATCTCCCCCACTAGGATGAAGCACGTCTTCCACATTGGGTTACTTCTCAATATGAGCCATAAGGTCATCGATGCTAATGGCTTTCTTTATTGTGAGGGATTGGTGCAACAGAGAAGTGGTCGGCAAGCCAATTTTAAAGTATTCTACAAAGACCTGCTCCAAGCCATCCTCAACCTCATTAAAAATTTCCCAATATATTTTGGCATAATATCGAAGGTTTTCCTAAGGCTTCTTCTCCATAGTGAGAAGTGTATCTATCCTCTTAGGATGGGAGCTACTCGTTATGAATTGTGCTATGAAAGCCTCTTCCAGTGCTGCAAAATTCTTAATCGACCTATGAGGAAGCCTCTTAAACCACTTATATGAAACATCATTTAGTTTAGAAGGGAAGATACTTCACATAAGTGAATGATTGTGTCTCCATAAGGTCATTACTTGCCGATATTGCCTGACATCATCTATAGGGTCTATTTTCCCATCATAGAACATGAACTTGAGGATACCGAATTTCTTCAGGGGCTCCTCTTATTCGATCTATCTTGAAAAGGAGGACTTAATATGGGAGTTGAGATATCTTCTGGCTATCTCTCTCATTGATCTGGCTCCTCGATGCACTGGGTGTTGGTCCATCTCCCTAAGGACCAAAATTCTTAAATCTTTATTTGGCGACCATTGTTCTTACGGTGCCTCTCCTGCTGGCCACGCTCTGATTGCGCTCGCTCTGACCTTTCATGTTCAGTTATCTCCTGGTCATACCTAGTGTTTGTTCCTCGGTTGTGGGAGTCACCCCTTAAGGGCTAAGAGTTCTATATCGACGCGACCTTGTGTTTCTAGGGAGATTTCTCTCCATTCATTCAAGTCACCTCTTAAGATGAGCATTTTCTTCTTCTTGGCGGTGCGTTGCCTCTTCTTGTTCTCGAAGTATGGATTCATAGGCGTCAACCAATCTAGATATCTAGGTGGACTAGATGGCCCATGGATTTCTTCAGAAGGTTGCCTTTCTTAGTGAAACCTTGGGTTTGTATGTTATCGAATTTTAGACCTGACCCTAGGAGGAGCAGGGTCTTCTTGAACATCGCCGGCTTAGGGAATGTTATTGATGTGGTTAGACATTGCAGGATTTCTGGTAATGAATTATTTTATATCAATATAAGTCACTTTCTACAGAAGATGCCAATTGTGAGTGCAAAAAAATTCACAATAAAATATTCTACGAAATCAATCACAAATGGCAAAAAATAAAAGGAATCACACACATAATAATGATGTACGTGGTTAGAAAATTTGCCTATGTCCATGGAGAGGTTACTTGTTCTTATTAAGTGTCTCTCAAAGTCTCAAGTTTTTCATTCCCTTTCCCCGGGTCAGGGTGTTCAAATTTATATATGTGTTGTTATAGAGATCGAGTTGATTAAGGAACTCCATAATAGGGTGCAGATTGGCCATGACGTACTTGGCTATCTCATCTGATATTATTGGTACCTAATTTGACTATATCTACGAGTGTTATGCTTTGACTAAACTACCCATGCAGAAATTAAGTCATGATTTGGGCCGGACCAAGTGTTTAAATTATCTTAATCAGCTACTCTCATGGACATGTAAAAAATGGGCTCCCACACATTTATATTTATATTTATATTTATTTAACTTGATGATCGATAAATTGTTACACTAGTGAAAACATACATGGTTACATATGCATCTATGTAGATATATTTAATTCGTTGATTATTGTTTCATTATTTATTATAAATAGAGTTTCATATTCATTTATTTTGATAGATTAATATGATCATAAGTTTTACAATGATGAAAATATATATAATTGTATTCACTAAGATATATATAGGTGAATTTAATTATATAGATTTTTCTATAATGATGTTACAATTAGAAAGAGTAAAATGTTCAATGATGTTACAATTAGAAAAATTAATACACATGCATTTTAAGAGGTAGATATAGTTAGTGTTTTCAGAATTTTAGGCATAATTTTATGAATATAAATTTAATCATTGGATATTAATTTTTGTAGTATTAGATTTATGAGTGCATGACTCTTTTTAAAAATGAGAGACCAACTATTGTCCCGTATTTTCTTTGATGGAATATTTTTAGTATTCAACATTTGTTAATCACTGCTGACTTACGAATGCTGTCTCATGAGAAGGTATAAAGAAAGTCATAATCTTTTAAATCAATTCAAGTCATTTGATTATTAATACTGACACTATAAATTAATCTGCAGTTAATTTATCATTAGTAGATATATGTATTGTTTCTAGGAGGAGTGTTGTTGGATGTTATAATGAATTAAATCATAAGAAATCTAAAAGGAAAGCAAAGAGGATGAAGAAGATGGAAGATTTGGTTGTGGAGGCTGATAGCCCCACGAAGAAAAAGAATGAAGCTCAAAGTGGTAAAAATATTCAGTTGAAATTTAAGTCAAATGGGAATTTAAGTATGGATGAAGTAATGCATTTGGGGGTAGAAAGTGAGAGAACCGATGAACATCCTGTTGAAGTTGACAGGGCTTCTGTTCATTCTTTCAAAATTAAGGATGTTGCTATGTATGTCGGTGTTGGTAGGAAAAATAGTTATGATTAAAGTGAACTTCATGACATGAAAGATGAGGCTGAGGAAGAAGTTAATGATGTTGGTTGGAATAATAGAGAAGACAAAAATAGAGGTTTAAATAATTTTGATAATTGTGAGAGAAATGATAACAATAATGTGTGAACACGTGAAACTGCTGTTATTGGTAGTCTTGAAAATACGTACTGATCCCGTGAACCCTTAAGCTATACCAAAATTAGGAAAGATAATTTGGTTGATAAGATATTTGAACAGATTCTTGATATGGTGCATAATGATGTAAGGGATGTGGAATATACGAATGAATTTAAAGTCGTGTGTATAATGATGATGAAATAAGTAATAGCTTAATTTATAAGGCATTGTCTATCAGTCAGTTATTTTTTTATATACATTGTGATGCCGAGATTGATGAAACTTGAATAAAAATAAAGAATCAATCAAAGATAATGGTGATAATGTTGTTCCAAGTGCATCAACTCCGATATGCCGAGTACCTGTCGTAAATTCAAATGATTATGTTTTGCATATGCTGCATCTTGGAATAGCTTGTTGATCAAAAAGGTTAAAGAAGCTTTATTTGAAAGGGATGTTGTAGTTTTAGAGGTGAAGAATTTGGTGTGAATGATTAAATCTTTCGAGTATGAGAGATATTCTGCATTGAAAAAATATGATAATATGGATAATGAAAGGAAGAGACTGGTTTCTAAAAGGGATTTAAAATTGATGAATTTATTCAAATCAATATATATATATAGTGAGAGATGAAAGGTATTAGAGAACATAATTTGGCAGGAAACTATTTCGTTGGCATGAAGTATGGTGGGCATTAATGAGGGACATGACATGGAAGCTTGGAGTTTACCTTAGGACGACTAAAGGGTCAGGTTTGATGAACTAGACCTGCTGTCCTAAGGATAAACCCACTTGAGTGTCATAACTTTGAGTCCTTAAATGTCAGATGTTATGACGTCAGAAAGTGAGTAAACAATTACTCTATTAGGTGCATGGTCCCATCAGTCAGGCGAGATGGTGTCTTCTTTAAGTTTGCTCGATCGGTAGGTAGCTCGAGTGTTTAGTTTTTAGTTTGTTGGCTAAGAACTATCTTAAGACCAAGGATGCAAGATTGAGGTAACTCGAAGGGGTTCCTTCGAACAGGTAGGGGTTGAGGTAGCTCAATTGTAGTGGTTTGAGCAACCATATGTACTAAATGAAATTTTTCCCAAGTGTGCTAAGAGGGTTGGTATTTATATTCCCGATATTTCCTTGCTCTAAATCCTCCAAACCATGTCCCTACGGGGTTCCCAAGAGGAGGTTGTTCGATTGAGCATGTTAGCTCTCCCATACCCTGCCAGGCATGGTCCATCATGGGTATCAAACAACCTCTATCAACATATAATCATTAGATAAAGTACATGATACAATTCATTCTATTTCATTTTACAAACTATCGTTACTCAAGTGACTTTGATCTACGAATTAGATCCTTTGATCCAGGTCTGTAGGAAAATCTTTGAGGTGGGTACTTCGATCCACTTCTGGGGAGAATCTTCAAGGTGGGTCCTTCGAGCCATTTATGTGGAACCTCTTCGAGGTAACTTGCTCGGGCGGCCTTTTTTCTCCTTCTTCGTGAGTTGTTCAATCTGTTTAAGTTAATCACTCTCTGGCGGGGACTCCCCCTACATTTGGCCCTTCGTAGAGATATTTGTTTATTTCATGAAGAAATATATGTACAAAACCCTTTATTGGTCTTCAATCCTTTCCTACAATAAGTTTTCAATAATATCTAGGCACTTGATATATTAGGGATAACAAATTGTTAGTAATGTAAGAATTATATTCTCCTATATATTTCGAAACGCCTCACCGGTTTAATAAATATCTTGCTATACACTTGAAATAATATCTCTTCCTTTTGTGAGTCTTCATAATTACTTGTGGCAGACACCTTAGGGAAAGTTAATAGGCCTGTTCAAATTTCCCTCCAAACTCTCCATTCCCCAAGATGAAAAAAACTCTAAGCATGCCTCATTAAATGAGATTGTCATTTGTACTTCTGTATGTGACACATGCCAGTGCCAGGGTTCATGTGTGTTCACCCCATTAATCATTCACACATTTGTCTCCCAAAACGTCACCATTGCAACCCTTGGTCTTCTGTAGCGTGCGTGCTTGACGAACACGCAAGCGAACTTATTCATTATTACGGTTTTCTAAGCGTTTCCTTTTGCCGCCTATTGAGGTTCGTGTTGCCCCTATAAAAAGGTGTATCCTTATTTCAAACATTCACCTTTGGGTTTTCGTTCTCTTGTGTTGAGCCTTTGGGAGAGTTTTCCTTATTCGTTTCCTTCATTCTTTTTAACTTTATTCTTTTAAGCTTCCATGGCACCCATCGTCAAAAGAACCCACTCATCTAGGGGTGCTTCCCTCGAAACCCAAGCGCACCAAAACCAGTGGGCGTATTATCGCCGTGCTCCCTATTTTGACGAATCTGGTCATTTCTGGCAAACTGTGGAGAGATTTCTCGGTGAGTTAGAGCCAACTGAAAACCTCAATTTGCAGATGGACGAGGGTGAGGATGCTAAAGATTTGGTTATATTCCTACTGCCACTGTCACCCGCTTTCGCGTTGAACTTGGTGATTTTTCCTTCTCTAAAGTAGAGTTTGAAGAGTCTTCAGGTGCCTGTCAAGGATTAGGTCCTTGGACCGAATACATTCGCTTTAAGTATTTTGTTCAACTTGCGCTCGTTGGTCTATCCTGTTCCCTCTGGCTGGGTGATCTCACTCTCACCAAAAATAACATCGCCCTTTAATTGATCATTTCTAAATGGAGTCACGAGTCACATACCTTTGTGAACTCTTAAGGTGAGTTCAATATCACCTTAGAAGATGTTTGCGAGCTTCTGGGGTTGGAAGCTGCAGGGTTTGATACTTTTTTTTAGGAGGCAGTCTCCAGCAAAGAAAAGGCCTTAAGGGCTGTACTCGAAGCAGTGGTGAAGGATTGTATGGTTACTTACAATAAGTGCACTTACTCCTAAGTGATTAGTTACTTCTACTTCATCGAAGACAATGCTATTATTAAGGCCCGCGAGGCGGCCAAGGAGAATCCCCAAGGAAAGTAAGGGTTTGAAAAACCCATGGTGGGAAAGGGATTTGACTCCCAGATCGAATTGGCAAGCTATATCTGGGTGATGTTATAAAAAATATACCTTATAGGCAAGCCCCATGATTTCCCCCGAAAGGATTTAATAAACATGGTTGTTCGATTGGCGAGCGACGTGAATATCCCTCTCGCTGCTATCGTTCTTGGTTCATTGTATACCAGGATAGATTGTGTGGTGGCATATTTTGCGCGGAGCATCGACATGTTTAATGTTTCCAACTATGCAAATCATGTCCTTTTAACAGCTTTCCTTTATGCCCATTTCCCAGACTATGCACCGGTAGGAAATTACCCCAGTTCTCAGCCTGTTAAGATCCCCCGAATTTGTTGATGGAATCACAAAAGTGTCAAGAAGACTCTCATTGCTTTTATAAATAGAGCCAAAAGGTTCTTACCTCGCCCCTATGTTGGGGTGGACCAATTTTTCACAAATGATTTTTTTAATAAAGAGGAGCACCCCATTGTTCCCCTTGATGAAGCTATTACGAGGAACTTCCCTTCGAACAATGCCCCCCTTTTGTTGATCCCTTCCTATTTACCATCATACACGGAATGGTCTTCTTTCTATTTCATTTATTGTCCCCATCGTGTAGCCCTTCAATTTTTTTATGATCAAGGAACCCCTTTACTCAGCCATTTTACCCGTGAAAAGCCAACAAACTTTTCCTTTCCTTATTCGAATGCTCAAACTTCAGCTGTAGTGAGCCTCTTAGCTATCTACCTAGCCAATCTTGTCATTCTGAGCAAAGAAGCTCGAGGAAGTAGGTCGGAAATAACATAACAGTGTTTTGGCAAAACCAGCTTATTTGTTTTCAAAGTAACGTTTAGAATGAACCTGGATATCCTCAGGTTGAGAGATACCCTCCCACAAAGTTGGGTTTAAGAAATTGTATCACCTTCAACTCGATGTTCCCTCTGAGTATTGTCAATAACTCTATTCCTTCTGACCTTCCTCTGATAGCTCCAGTGGATGAAGCTTTGGTCAAGAAAAAGAAAGCATCAGAATCCTCCATTTCAGCCGAGGTAGCTGTTGTTGCCCCTCGTCCTTAGAGGCCAGTTGAAGGAAGTGATACTCCATGTGTTTCTTTGTCTGGAGAAGTTATGAGGTCCACTAAGAAAGCCCCAACGAAGAAGCTAAAAAATACCCAGTAAGTTCCAGTGGCCCGTATTCCTGACCTCAAAGTCACCCAAGAAGTCAGTCTAATGTTTGATTAGCTTCGACATACTTAGGATAACTTTAGTAAAGAAGATAGGGATTTTATGTCAGTCGAGGTGGCTTCCTGTGGTTTCTTATACATTCCTCATCCCGCCGAAGGTAGTAAAAAGAGGAAGGTAATTATACCACTTAAGCTTGTACTGGAGGAATCAGGAGAATCAAGCGAGGATGAGCCGCCTGAGAAGTATGTGACAACTGGTTCTGATGATGATGATGATGATGATGGTGGTGGTGGTGGTGGTGATGGTGAGGAAGGATTAAAGGAAGCAGTGTAAAAAGAGGAGAAGTACGACGACGACGACGACGAAGAAGAAGAAGAAGAAGAAGAAGATACTGCATTGGTCCGACGGTGCAGGTTGAGGATAATGGTTTCCCCTTCAAACCCTACCTCACCTTCTCAGGATTATAAAGTTTTGGAGGACGTATTGGAAGAAGAAGAGGATACTTTCCATCATTATTCTAAGTCTTTAACTTTTCCTCTTTTACCTTGTGATGATGACTCTATTTTGTTCCAACTCTCCCAGACTTCCAGGTTAGTGCGCGAGGTGGCTCGTACGATGATGTTGAGGAAAGAAGTCTGTTGAAGAAGCGTGAAAAAGTTCTACCTACCTCGAAAGAAACTGCACCACAGGAGAAAGCAATCTGATACTTCAACTGAGTCAAGTAGCGACTATTCACCTGATCCCAATTTTTTACTGGAGCAGGCTGGTCTTGAGGCACGTGTGCCAGTTGCAAGGATTATTGAATCTTTTCTTAAATCCCCCACTATTGTTAGTTCGCTGCCTGTTGTAAGCTTTTTCTCTTGATGTTCTAAATTATTTTTATTCTTTTTAGCTTTGTGTTCTAACTTACTCTCCATTGTGCTTCGTAGGTATCTTTACCCGAGCCCGTTGCTTCGTTAGTCCCCACCCCCTCTTATGACCCGATTCTTGTTACCATTTTTGGTCCATAGATAGATGTTGATGATGTGGGCCACGGAGGAGGGAGGTTGGAAAAGGTTATTGATGAAGGGGGGATGTGATTTCCCCCCAAGAGCAACGTCCTATGGTGGCACCTATTTTGGAAGAAGAAGAATATGTACTTCAAATGGGTACTCGTGAATTTGCGGATGAGCAGCATCGAGAGGTATACTTGTCTTCTTCTAGATATGTCCTACATTTGAACTCTTTTTCTTTTTAGTTTTTCCAAGACATATTGGGCGTAAAATCTCCCATATCCGAGGGTCAGGTGGGATAAGTCTGATTGGCATAAAATGTCCCATAACTGAGAGTTAGGCAGACTATGTCTTATTGGCATAAAATCTCCCATAACCGAGGGTCAGGAGGGCCAAGTCTTACTGGAATAAAATTCATACTTGCAAGACAGTTTGTATGTGTTTTCTTATTTTGTTTCTCACTTAGCAATTTCTTGTATCTCAGGTGGAGGTCGAGCAACCCATAGCACGTGGGCCAAAAGTTGACGTTGTGGCTCAGGAAGTTGCATAAGCGAGGACTCTAGCTTAATTCACATCCTCGGGAGGGGGACATGCTATATAAATTTAAGGAACATCGCCTAACGTTGGTTAGGTTCCCGAAGTGGTTGCCTCTAGGGTTCAAGAAAGTTACAACGCTTCACATACTCGGCTCCCTTCCATGAGTGATATTATCTTTAGTGCACATCCTCCTAAGGTAGCACCTGAGTTGGCTGTGAAGCAGACTTTGGCTAATTCCACCATATCTTGACTGAGGGTCCTCGTTTGTTGATTGAGTAACTCTTGGTCCATTTTCCTTTGACTTTCACCTCTTGCAGTCTTCAACCTATTCCTAGGATGATGGTATGCTGCTTTGTCGGTCTCACTATTATCTTGAAGGAGATCCTCAATACCCGCCTCGAATCTCTTAGCTCTGATAAAATTAAGCCTTTATTGGGGAAAGTGAATATGCTCATAAATTACAAATTCTCACTGCCTTGGTTGGTGAAGCTGCTTCGTGACTTCATGAAAGTTGATCTACCTGCCCTCTATCATCGACTACATAGCTCTCATTGCTCGTAGGTAGCTATTTCGAAGGAGCTCATAAGTCTGGAGGCCAAACTGGCGATATCTCATCCTAAGGTACAAGAGGATCGTGAAGTTATTACTCAGGCGGAAGCTGAGCTTATTAAGAGCGAACAAGACTTGGAATCCATTCAGCAGCAGATGGATCTTCGCCACAAGGACTTGGCCGATCTTATTGCTGGACAGAGCAACCTTGAGAAAATTCTTCCCCAACATCACCATCGATTGCTTGGATCGATGAACCTTCGTTTTATTATGGATCCTATTCATCCATGCATGCACCACCTATTCCATCACCCTTGGTGTCAAGTGTCACTGTGCCTCCTCCCTTGTTGTGCACCCACTGTTCTTATGCCGATCACATGTCCCATGTGTTCCCATACTCTTCATATCCATACAAAACCACCATGGAACATGTGTATCCATATGACACTGTTTCGGAACCCACCTCGGCCTACTACCCTGCTATACCTAATCCCGAGTTGTGTGAGTCCCCGAGCTATTCGTGGAGGCCTGATCACCCTTCCACGCAATACGTATCCCAACTCGATGTTGTGGATCCTCACACGTTCCAACAGTCTTCATGGCAACCTTGTGCACCCAGTCACGATCAATCCCCTCACTATGCACCCAATGCGTATCAACCATTTGTCCATCACGAGAGCAGTCCTTCCGTGTATGATGCACTTGGCCCCACCCCACACACTTCATTTGAGTATTCTCCATATAGTCCTGATTATAGAGCGTTGTGTCCACCTCACCCACCACCACCACCCATCATTCCACCAACACCTTCATCCACATCCACTCTCGAAACCCTCTTGCAAAAGTTCATACTTGAGCAAGAGCAAGTAATTCAAACTCAAGCTCTCCAAAGGATTGAACAAAGGTTAAATGAATTGGTGTGTGCGCGAGAGTCGGATATTCCCATGACCCCACCCATCGTTGCCACCGAGTGTGACGATGATGTGTCCCCTTGTGACACAGAATTTGAGTGTTACCAACCCTACCACCCCGAGAATCTTCAAGTTGAGACCATTCCATGGTCCGGGTCCCAAGTCGACAATTGTGTTGACATACCTTTCATTAGTGAGCCTGATTCAACCCCATCATATCCCAATGAACCCCACCTTGCGGTTCCTGTTCCCTCTCCCGTAGAATCCAAAAAAATGACCGAGTCTATACCTATTGAGCACATCGTGTGTGTTCCCGAGGAACCAATTTATCCTAGGTTAGCTCCGTCTACGAGTTCTCACCATTTTCTCGAGATAGAATCCGTGATAGTTCCTAATTATTCGGATATGGATGATGTCCCACCATGCATGGCTCCCATTGAGCCTGATATTTCTATCGATTCCTCTATCTCCGATCTTGGCGCCTCGTTTTACCCACCCACCCACCGATGCTACTATTATGGAGAAGTTGACAACTCCATCTTTAGAAACCACACTCCCTTGTGAGTATTCCTTTACTCCTCCCAATGAGTGTGTGTCTCCCACGCTTGAGTTGGATCATCTTCCTCCACCATTTATCCCACCCGACCCACCCATTGTTCCTTCCACCCCACCAACTGGTTTGGATCTTGACTTTGCACATTTCAAGTTTCCATCCACATATTTAGATCCTAACCTGAAACCATCCTCCATCCACGAGAGTTATGGTGACACTCTCCACTTCCGTGACACCGAGTTTGTTCCTCCATGCACATCACTTCCTTGTGGTGTTGATTTTTCTTAACAACTCCCTGGCGTATCACGGCGCGACCATTACCATCGCCCATTCATAGAATGGTCGTGTGATTTTTATGAGGCATATCCCATTAAAATTTCCACACCATTTCGCCTCCCTCACCAAATAGAGCACTATGCTTATAGGGGCCTAGTTGCCCTCACCTTTACGCTCAACAAGGCTCGAGACCGATGCCTCTTCACCTTTACCCTTTTTCCCACCTTCCCATGGTCCACCGATGCTTTGCATCGTGTGATGCACTTCGTCATACAAGTGCATTGACCACTTTAGCCTGTTTCCAGCAAGACTGACGCTTCAGTCTTGTTTGGGGGTGATTTTCATCACCCATTCTTCTGCCGCCCTGCGCTTTTATAGATCTTATCTTTAGGGTGAGATTCCATCGGTTTGGCTGAAGACATTAAACTTAGCGCTACCGGGAGGCAGCCCGATTTTCTTGTACTAGTCTCATCCTGTTTGGGGGTGGTGTTTCACATCACCCTATGCTTTATCATGCTTATAGACTTGTACATCTTTTATTCAGGTTTATTCTTGGCTACATCTTCCCACTTCATTAAGCGGTTCATTCTGGTAATCTCTTTCCTACCTTATGCTCTCAATTTTAAAAATCATTTTACTTAACATCGAGGACGATGTTCCTTTTTGTTTGGGGGTGGGGAATTTTATCAAAATTGTACCTCTTTTGAAAAATTTTGAATTTTTAAACCTGATTTTTAAAATTTCGTGCTGTTTCTTTCATCTCAATCATTGATATGAATTTTCTATCATCCATCCATCATATCATCATCTCATCCTATCATACCGCACCTTATATCATCCTTCCCATTTCATTTTCCCCTAACCCATATCATCCATATGTTCCCCTAGGTGTTCGGGCAAATGAAAGTCAACGTGGTGAATAACTCGATGTTCTCACTATAGTGGTTAGCATTCTTTCATGAGATCACTTTTCTTTCAAAATGTTCGTTCTTCATTATATGTGTGTGAGACGTTTGAACTTGATTACATTTATTCACCTCCTCACACACAAGAGCGATACACTAACCCTAATCTCGAGAGTTCGTTTGAGAGAGATATATCCGTGAGATTTGAAGTTGAAGCGTTGATTCCGACAAGGCAATCTAGGAATTACTCTTATGATTCTTGACCCGTTTTGACTGATTCACACTACACACGTTGAGTTCTAGGAAGGATGTGCCTTGAGTATTTACTTAGCTTAAAATTTTTACAAATTCTAGCTTGTATTTCTGAAATCATTTATCTTGTGATGGATTGTGCGATTATTCTATGTCTAATAAGAGATTGACTGCCTTTCAATAAATTTTTGCAAATAAGAATTTTGTGGGTATATTCCCTGCAAACCCTCACGAGACACAACTCGTCCTGTAGGGCAACCTACAGGTTTAAAGGCTTGTTGCACATGCTAAGTGCAATCGCAAGTGCTCGCGAAAGTGGTACACTTTTGGTTTCTTATATGTCTCTTTCTCTCTATCTTATTGCTCGAGGACTAGCAACGCTCTGTTTGGGGGTGGTGTGATAAGCACCAAAAACTGTACAATTTATGCCCCGAATAGATATATTTTAGTTGCTAATTCTCGGTAATATGGGTCTTATACGCGTAAATGTTTATTATGCAGGTTTAATGCACGTTGCGGTGTTCAAATGCTTATTTCAAGGCAATTGTACATTTTATGGAGCTAAATACCTCTCCCTTATCCAAGAACCTCACCCGAGCCCTAATCCTAACCCAAACTTACCCCAAAACCGTGTGTGTTTTATTTGTGTCATTTTATTATTTTATAGATTTTTAGTTTGAGTCTTTTCTATTTTTAGGATTTATTTTAGATTTATTTTAGAATTTTTAGATTTTATTTTCTATTTTTTTTATGCTTATAATTTTATTTTATTTCAATTTTGATCAGTTTTTAGTTTAGTCTTATTTTATTAAGATTAGTTTTAGTAGTTTTTTTTTTTAGTTTATTAGATTTTATATTAGGACTTTAATTTTCATTTAGAATTTTATGTTTTTATTTCTTTTATCTTAGTTTAGTTTTTAATAGCTTAGGATTTTATTTTTAGTTTTAATATTTTTATTTTATTTTATTTTATTTTTTTAAGTTAGATTTTATTTTTTTTAGTTTTAATTTTATTAATTTTATTTGAGTCTTATTATATTTTTTTTAATGTCCAAATTAATACACACACCTTATCCTAAATACCCACACACTCCTAAACATACACCCTTACCCACACTAACCTACCCCTATCATCTTCAACCTAACTTCCCTATCCTCCATCCACCATTATCATCCAATCTCTAAACACAAACTACCATCTCTAAACCACTCAACCAACAGACCCTTGACAGCTGTCAACCTCGCGTCTCTCTCTCTGCGACCCCATGGAAACCCTCACCGGACCCACCATTCCCCTTCCGGCGTCCAGCTCCTGCCGCCGTCGAACTCTCTCTCTCTCCTGCCGCAGCCCCCCTGCGTCGACCTTTACCCGATTCGAACCCTCTCTCTCACCTAGCGACCAGCTGCCCTCTCCAAAATCCGGCTAGCTCACCAACCTCCGACCCTCAACTCCGGTGAAAAACTCCGGCTTTAAACCTTGACCAGATCGAAAATCCATTTCACCAAAGACCCAAGCCAAAACCCATACCCACACCCTTTTGGAAACCCATTTCTCCTTTTCAAACCACGATTTCTTCACCTGCCAAAACCAACCTAAAACCCATGTGCCATTAACCTTTTAACCAATTTATCCATTATACCCCAACTAACCACCCAAAACCAAATCCCAAAATAACCCCTCAACCCAAAACAGATTTTTTCCAAATATCCTCACACCTCACACAATCCATGCACAATTGTGCATTTTCTTCATATTACCCTCACCAAATATTCTCACACCTCACACCCCTCATGTGCACATCCTTATTTTCCCAAATTAACCCCTTAGCTCCAATTGCATATTAAAGAAGACCTCAAGACTCAAAAGGGGAAATATCATCAACAAGTAGAGAGAAAATTCTAGAGAGAGATAGTTTAGTTTAGAAAATAAATCCTTGTAAATAGTTTTTCATTTTTTTATTTTTAGATATTTGTGAGATTAAATATTGTTAGAGAATTAATTGAGTGGATAGTTAATTTCATATCGTTTGGAAGATCAATTAAGAGGTGTATGCTTCAATTTCAAGGATTGGAGTTCAACATAATCAAAGAGAATGTTTGATTGTTCTCTTCCCTTCTTTTATTATTTTATGCCTTTGAATATTAATGTGTCATATTTTATACCATGTTAGGCTAAAACCCCTTTCAAGGGGTGGGGTGAAACCCTTATTTGATATTATTTTAGTTTAATTAGTTTGCTTACTTGAAATTTCCCTTTGAATGTTAAATTTGATCCCTCACCCTTAGATTTACGTCTCGAGAGAGGGTAAATGATTTTCGAGAGAAAATCGAAATTCTAGTGATAATACCCATTTTAGATTCGAACTAGAGATAGGGGTTTCTTAAGTGGGGTATTATCATTTGAATTTCAACTATAAATTTAATTTCTAAGATTGACATAAGTTCTAATTGATCGATCCTAGCGGGTGATCAATTAAAAGGAGTGTAGATCTAATTTTCTAGAGTTGTGGGGTGTTAATTTTAACTTTCTAAAAGATTACTATTCTAATTACACTTGCAACGAGAGTTGGTTTGTAATTTTAATATTAATTTGGGAGAATTCAAATAATTGAATTAATTAATTAGAATAACTAAAATTTGTGGTGTAATCCCACTCCATGATTGTTCTCACAATTATTTTCCTCACTTTATCTTTTATTTTAGTGTTAGAACTTATTTTTCATTTTAGTAAATTTCTAGTTAGTTATTTTCATTTAGTTTAGTTTAGTTTAGATCTCACCTCACCCTATTGTTTTAATATTGAAAAAGCTAAAAAAAATTAGAAAAGTGAAAAAGAACAAAAAGAAAATAAAAAGTGAATTACATGTGAATTTGTTCCATTTGCTTTACTCCCTAGAAAGTGGATTGATACCCTTACTTACCGCTACACTTGAGTTTATTATATTTGTAGGTATTTGAGGTTTTGATTAACTTGGCTTTCAACAACGACAAATACACGCAAAAGTCTCATTATCAGATAGCCCATAGTCACCCTTGTTTAATGTTTCCTTTATTGGTGTTCTTTATATTGGGGTTGTGATCCCCCTCTTTACTTTATTTGCATGCAATCACAGTATTTCTTTATTAAATAAAAAAATTGTGATGTTTGGTGTTTTTCTTCCTTACCCTTTGTGTTCTTATAACACTGGCTAAACTATTACATCAATACAAGTCGCACCATGCAAGATAAAGAGAATAACAAACATAGAAAGAGTAGTGGGCTAACATTTTCCACCTAAACATCATAACATACTATATTAAGCGAATAGGCTTAATCGTTTAGGAGAGACTTCCTTTCGAACAAACATTAACAAGATACAATGTAATAAACTAAGGTGTTGGCAAAACATACATTTAAACATGGTATATGTTCAACCACTTGTCCTTCACCTCAGATATCTCGCAATAACCTGAATCGTGAGCTACTCGAATAATGTACGGTCCTTCCCAATTAGGCTCAAACTTAGGCAGTGATAAACCCGTGATATGCTTGCATGCTTTCAAAACCAAGTCCTCTTCTTTAAATTTCCTTAGCCTCACCAATTGGTCGTAGGATCTGGACAACTTCTTCGTGTACATCTCGAAGTGTCTCTCTGCATTGTCCCGATGTTTTTCTAGTGCTTTGATTTGTACGTGCCAGCTGTGAGGGACCATGGCACTTAGCAAGTTGTAATGAGCAGAAGGTACCTCAAGTTCAACTGGTAGCACAACATCTGCTCCAAACACTAAGAAAAATGGGGTATACCCCGTTGGTTTCCTCTTTATTGTTTGGTAAGCCCATAATAGCTAAACAATGCCTCTCAATACTAGTATATCTGGCCTCAGGCCCGTGTATGATTCTACTTAGGTAATAAATAGGTTTCTCCATACCGTCCGTCTCTTGGGCCAGCAAAGCACTAATAGATAGTTCAGTTGATGTACGTTATAGGCGTAAAGGAATACCTGCCTTCGTGGGGATCATGGTCTGAGGATAAGTAAGGAGTGCTTTCAGTTTTTCCTTGGCGTCTTGGTGTATCGCCTCCTATGCAAACTTCACGCCCTTCTTAACAACTCCATCAACGGGTGTGTCACCTCGACCAGCCCTGGGACGAACCTCCTCAAGTAAAATACTTTACCAAGGAAGCTTTTTAACTCCCTCGCCAATTTTGGTCTTGGCATATCAAGGATGGCCTGATGGTTATCGAAGTCCATTTGCACCCCTTGATGGTTCACCACAAAGCCAAGAATTTCCCACTTGTCACCCCGAATGCACATTATCTTCAGTTTGTACTTCCTGCATCGAGTGAATACTTTTCTCAAATTATCCAGGTGGGACCCCTCCTTCTTGGATTTAATCACCAGGTCATCAATATAAAATTCCGTGTGTTATGGAAAAGTTCGTGAAAAATAGCTATCATTATCCTCTGGTAGGTTACTCTTACGTTCTTCAACCCGAAAGGCATAACGGTGTACATTAAGTTACCCAAGGGCGTTCGGAAATCTATCTTCTTTGCATCGATCGAATCCATATTTATCTGGTTGTATCCCACATAACCATCCATGAAGCTTTACATCTCATGGCCCAAAGTTGCATCAATCAAACTATCAATGGAGGGCAGCGAGAATTCATCCTTCGAGCATGCTCGATTTAGGTCCCTAAAGTCCACACATATTGTGATCTGGATCTTATCTTTATTTCCCACAGGAACTATACTAAAGAGACAAATAGAATGTTGGATTGGAACAATGAAGTCGGCCATAAATAGTCTTTGAATTCATCTTTGGTCTTTGAATCCAACTTTATCTTGTACGTTCGGGTGGCCTGCTTCCTCGGGATGGTGGATGGAAAAACATTGAACCAGTGCAAGCTCACCCTTTTGTCCACCTAAGGCATCTCGGTGTACTTCCATGCGAAGATGTCTTTGAACTCTAATAGCAGTTTGATAAAATCCTCTCGAGGCACTCCCTCCAAGTCCTTCAAAATAAAAATGGGGTTGGGGTCATCACCTTCTTTGGCCAACTCAATTTTCTCCAACTCTTGGATCTACGACGTGGGGCTATCTTTCATTCACTCAGGTTATTCTTCTACGTCTTCCATAAACTCTGGTACTTCGGAGTTATCAATCACCAAACATTCTCCCTGGTTATCCACTGGGAAGAATTCATAAACTGGGTCATCTTCGTCGTCTAGATTTTCAGCTGCCGCTCACACCTTCATAATTTATAGATAATTCTACTGTTAGGCAAGACTACCCATTTTCACTATCGGTCGGCTTCTTGTTTCAATGGCCTCCTGTGATTCACATTCACTTCTCTCACCGTTCGCCTGCTAAAGATGCTCCGAGTCTAGACTTTGTGCTCAATTGGATCAATGTGTGGAGTCATTCGATCTCGAAGGTACCTCGATAGACTAGGGGGCCTCGCTACACCCAAGTCTCGTTCCATTTCATAGGTCACCACCATTCGAGCGAGTGCTCACACACTCACTCGAGTGGTTGGGAACTTTGTACCTATAGTGTACCTTATTTCCACCGTGGCTTCTTCCTCCATATCTGTGTAGAAAGCGGCATTTACCATGTGAGCTTCCTCCTTCGTAAAGGGTTTCTTAGTAGCTCGAATCACCAGCTCTTTGCCTTTTACGTTTTCCTTAGCGCACTGATGATAAATGGAGGGTACCAACCCATAGTTGTGCATCTATACCCTACCCACTAGAAGTTGGTATGATGGATCAAAATTCATGATGTGGAACTTGATAAGAGAAGTGATATTTCCCATCATGATGCCTACATTAACATAGCCCATCGATTTGGATGATTGGTTGTCATACCCTGAGATTGCCAAAAAATGGGGCACTATCCTTATTTTTGACAGTCCAGTTGCAGAAAAGGATCCCTAGGCATTATTTTGATGGATGCACCCCCATCTAACAAGACACGAGAGAAAGCAAAACCCTTTTACAGACGTAGTAACATACATGGTCATATATCAGCCTTCGAGAACGTGACTTCTGAGAGGTACCTTCTCACAAGCTTAGCCATAGGTCCCTTCCATTTTAGGTACGACTCCATATTTTTCTTTGCAATCTTCAAGATGGCTCACGTAAATTCTATCTGTGATTCCTCAGGAAGGCCAACCTGATCGAAGAACCATCCAAACTTTGGCGAGCGAGCAACTACCACACATTCGATCCATGGGTCTGTTTGGTCATCTTCTAGCTCGTAAACCTCCTCCATGATGAAGAGAATTAATGATGTGAAAATGGGAGAGTTGAATAAGTTGAGAATAAAAGAAGAAGAAGAAGTTAAATCCAAATTAATAAAGCTGAATGAGGTAATATCAGACTTCGAAAAATCAAAAAAAGAGTTACAAGTTAAAATAAGAGTGAATGACAATAGCATAAAGGTGCTGGAGTCAAAGTTACAAGAGATGGTGGAGTTAGCACAGAAAAAGAAAAGATCATATCTACGATGGAGTTGAAGTTGTAAGAAATTAAAATTTTAATCACTGAACTTTCTTTCCAGGGGAAGAAAATTAATAAGATTGAGATGGACAAGAATATGGTCGAGAAAAAGCTGGATTCATTCGTCCAAGGTAAACTTATATAGAATCCAAAGGCTAGGAAAATGAAACTATTTAATTTATTTAACTTTGTTCGATTGATATAAGTTTAATGTTTTGCGAAACACATTTTTTTTATTTTAGGTTCTGGAGAATATGAAAGTGATTTTTTTAAGTTGAATATTGAACGGGATGCAGCGGAGTTGAAAATTAAATGCTTAAGTGAAGTTAAAATTTTTTATAATGTAATAATATCATGCAAAAAAAATTTTTATTATCACTAAAGTTTTTGTTTTATTATTTTTGTTTAGAGAATGTAACTTTAGAACATAGATTAAAATATTTGAGTGGTAAAAGTGTTTCTGATGAAATGATAATCTTGGATCTTATTCAAGGTAACAAATTTTGTTATTGTAAAAATATAACATATTATATTTAGAAAAATAACTACAGTTGAGTTAACATAATAGGATATACACATTAGTATTTTTATATTTTTAGAGCTGTAATTACTTCATTTGTTCCAATTGTACAGTTAACGAAACTTTGGAGGGTGAAATCAAATGTCTGAAAAAACAAAACTCGTTATTTCTAGAAAATATTGAAGAAATCATGCAACGTTGAGTGACAATTATTCTTGAAATCCAAATTTGGTGCTTGATTAATGTAATAGTTTGTACTTAAATATGTGTTTGGTGTTTATGTTATATTAGTTTTTATTTATTTTTTTAGAATAGTGTTGAAAGAAAATAATTGTAATTGTTTTGTAATCAACTTACATTTTTTTTGTAATTATATGCATATGTAATTGTTTATTCAAATAATTTTTCTTTTAATCTTATTTTTTATTTATATGTAGTTTTATGTAATTATATGTGGTTTTCATTATTTTTGTAGTACATTTAAAATTAATTTTACATATCTTTACACTTATAAATGTACATTTACATTTTTCAATATAGAGTTATACTACTACCTATACACTTACATTTATGCTTATAATTGTACATACAATTATTTTGATTAGTATGGACTATGGGTTAGTTTTAATAGTCTAGGTATACTTACAAATTATATCTATGAGTACAGACGTTGATTAGTTTTAATAATTTATGCATGTGTGTGTGTATATATATATGTACACAGAGAGAGAGCGAGCGAGAGAGAGAGAGAGAGTTTCATTAATTAATGTACATACATATACAATTAGTGATGGAGATAAGTTACATTTATTTCTAGAATTACATTATAAAATATTCGTTGGCGATGAAGTTGTATGTTTTACTTGATTATTAATATAGATAGTGTTAAATTTGCATTATGATTATTAATTTGGGTATTGTTATAGTGATGAATATAGACACATTAAATATAGAAACATTATGATTATTAATGCAAATGTTAATATAGATACAATTATATTGATTAATGTTGATATAGTTACACTGTTGAATATTGATACAATTATATTGATTAACTAGCATATAATATGTGCGATGAATGGGCGACATGCAATAAAAAATACTATAAAGATAATTATAAAGCATATCTTGCAAGAAAATACATATGGAATTTTAAAACATTGCACATTTTATAAATAATTATAAATCTAATATCTTATCTTAAAGCCACTATATTGATATTCCATTTTTTTTCCTCTGTTACATTGCGTAAAACAAATTTCAAAAGGTAATTTAATATTATTGTACAAAATGCAGAAAGTGCATTCCAAATATAATATCTTTTGTAAAGAAAATAACACTAAAACAGTAGGAAATAACAAATATCTTCATAAATACCGTGTTAAATTGTTAGCAAAACTTATCTATATATATATATATATATATGTGTGTGTGTGTGTGGGGGGGGGGGGGGGGGTGAGTGGGTGTAAAAACTCGAAAGAATTATGTGTTCAAGATTTTTTCTTAGACTCGATGTATTCTTCCCAGATCTGGATTTTTGTTATTATTTCAATTCTTGGTCTATTTCTGTACTTCCTTCAATTTTAATTATTCAAATTAAAGAAATAAATGAAAATTACAAATGGATTTCAGGGGAAAAAAACAAAGGGTTGTTAGGAATAGAAAAATTTCGACAACTATACATCTTTACAACTCAAAATATGAGCTTATTGGATCAGATAAATTTAGAGGGTGACTCTACCAAATTGGGATGAAAATTATAAGTACGTTGTGCATTATATGAAGGATCTGGACAAGACAAAAGACTGAGGCTTTCACATGGATGCAAAGAGAGAGATAACCTTGACCGATTATAAGACCCTAAGCAGATTTTGGAAGCGCCAGCCTGACTGCGATGGTACTGAAACAAATTTTTAATCTGAAAATTAGACTTTGTCATCTTTTCAGCAACAGTCTTAATAGCAAGAAAAATCCATTGGTTTTCTTTCGTCGAATGTTAATAATTATTCAAGATTTTGACCAATGTTATAGATTATCCAAATAACTAAAGATTCAAAAAGAAGGATTAAAAACAAAAACAAAAAGAACAATAAAACTATTTAAGGAACATTGAAGGGCTGTTGGGCAGAGGGAGAAGACAATGCCAAAAATAGAAAATGAAGAGATAGGGTAGAGAAGAAAAAGAATAGGAAATGGAAGAAATATCATGCATGGAGTAGAAAGAGAGACAATAAACATTTAGGCAGGGGAGAAAAATTGCAACAG
Organism: Sambucus nigra; assembly: GCA_949130495.1. Lineage (NCBI taxonomy): Eukaryota > Viridiplantae > Streptophyta > Magnoliopsida > Dipsacales > Adoxaceae > Sambucus > Sambucus nigra. Next base: position 751,793,008 of record OX422207.1, on the reverse strand, counting down.
GTGAAAAGAGGAGATTCAATGGAAAATAAAGATACGGCACTCGAGAAAAACGAAAATTGATTAGAGAAATAAGGTAATAAGGATTGGGATGCCACGTGGATGTATAGATGGTGAGATGAACTAAATATGAGTACTCCATTTTGTAGTGATAATATAAATATTGATACAAATAAGATAATAAGGGCAAGTCTATATATGTTAACAACTGTATTTATATCTATATTAATAAATATAAATGTATCTTTTGGACTTGCCGTTAATTACTTGAAAATTTTATCTGTTACAGATACTAATAAAACTATTACTAGGAGTATCATATATAAATAAATTCAAGCGATTTATTAGTTTATGCTCCTGCACGTTTATAATGTATAGATAACAAATCACTGGTGAACGAAGATATAAGTTTGAAAGAAAATAAATGTGTTAATGAACAAAAGTTTAATATATTGGTCAAAGGTAATATATAATTGCTTTATTTATGTGTAGATTTTTTTTAATGTAGCTCCCAAGTTATAGGTGTAGTTTTACTTCAATACACTATTAGATTAATATATAGTTACAATTTGTAAGGGAAAATAGTTAAACTTTTTAGACATATATTTATATAGTTTAAAGTTATATTCAAATATGTTAATGTTTTTATATTTAAATTTTACATTCATAAAGGTGCAAGAAGTTACATTGATGAATGCATATAATAGTTATATATAGTAATTTTCATATAGTAATGAGATAAATGAATTTCTATACAATTACAATTAGTAATGTGAAGTTTCAAGTTTTGTTGTTATAATGTATAGAAAAGAAATTGCTTGAAGAAGAAATTTTAAACTTGAAACAAAAACTTTATTATGGTGAATAGATGTAGAGTCAGATGGCTGATGGTAATATTTCATGTAGGTTTATTTAGTTGCAGTATTTTATTTTATTTTTGTTTTAAGTTTTTAACTGTTAACGAGTTTTTATTACAAATTTTCATGAAAGGATAAACTCAATGAAGAAATTATTGTTTTTCGAACGATGCTGCCAAAGGTATTATTTTGAATTTTTTGTTGTTAGAATTTAAGTATTTTTTATTTTGATTTCAGTAATCCCTTATAATTTGATTTTATGTAGAGAAAGAAAATTTGGAGAAGGAGATTGTTGGATGGAATTGTTTTTTTTAAAATTGGAGAAAGAGAAGGAGTTGTTAGTAAAAGAGTTGGAGAATATAAAAATTGAAACAAGTCAGAGGGAATAAGAACTAAGTTAACAAAGTCAAACTTATCTTGATTGTACTTATTTTTTTATATTTATTTTCATATATAATAATATTTGTTATTATGATAAGTACTTTGTTCCTCGGTCATTTTATTAGTTTATACGTGTTATAAAAAATAATTTGATTCTCATTTACTTTGGGTTTAAATATTTACAAATTTATAACAATATGTGTATAAAAATGTTGTATATAGTTACACTAAATAACACTTGGAAATGTTTTATTTGTATAGTAAAAACTTTGTGTCATAGATAAAGTTACACTAATAATTTTACATTTACTTTTACAAATATATATTTATATAGTTACACTTACGATACGGATATAATTACATTTAGTAATTCTCATGTAATTACAATTGTAAGTTCTTATAGAGTTATATTAATTTATGTAGATAGAGTAAATTTTTTATAGTAAATGTTGTATATACATTTATACTGATAAATATACATACAGTAACATGTTTTAGGATAGTTACACTTGTAGAGGGGGCTTGAAGGTAATTTTGAGATTAGAAGTAATTCCACATTAGCAACAGTGTTTTGGGGATTAAGGCACCGTGGCAGCTCAACATGACAACTTGTATTTTAGCTTGTTGAATTAGTCATATTGTATCTTTGTTTATATTGACTGTAGGTTAAAATAGTTGTAATTATGTAGCGAGAACAATAAAGAGTTTTAGTGTGAGGTCAAACGGTACTCGCGAGAGACCAGGCTTGGCAGGGCTTAGGAGAGCTTTCATGCTCTATCGAATGACCTCACCACGAGAACTTTAGAAGGACTTGGTTTGGAGTATTGAGAAGTGAGGAACCATTGAGGTTCGTCCCAACCATCTTAGATACACCTGATAAAACACCGAAGGACCCTAACCGTCGAACCTCGGGCGGAGAAGCTTGGAGTTCCATCGGGCGTTGAGTTGTGAAATAAAAAGCCATCTACTTAATGTCACATCTACTGTAGGTGATGTCACTAGACAGCTAAACAATGTAATACATGCACTTGAGTAAACCACCGTGGTATTTGGGGCTGTCAGGCAGTTGGTGAGCAACCTCTGCGACAATAGCCCCCTGACAAACAATGGTTAGGCAAAAGGCATGCCTTGGCATTTAATGTTTATGACGTGGAGACAACTAGTGCATCAGGTATTTAATGTTTGTGACATAAAGTATGAGGGAAGTCTTTCATAGGCATTGATGACTGAGTTGTCTCGGGGGTGGTGTGGGGGACTATTTAAGGACCCCAACCACCTTTGAACGGAGGATGATCTTTTGAGAGTTTAAGAAGTTATTACTAGAGAGAATACACATTAGAGAGAGTTATTACAAACCAGAGGTCTTATTCACTCGCCATTGTCATTCATTACGAAGCTTTTAATAGGTGACAGAGATTCTTGAGAGTGTTCGGTGTTTTTGCCTGCCTACCAAGGTGTATATAGGGTGCTTAATTCTCTCTCACTCTATCTAAGTTACTTCTAAGTTCATTACTATATTCGGAGTTATATTGTGAGCTTAAATAGAGTCTTATCTTCATTTGGTTTGTGCTTGCATGTTCTATCACTAATCTAAGGTTTTAGCTAATTAACTTAGCATCACCGTACTGAAAAGGGGTTATGCCTCCATCTTATCTAAATTACCCTCTTACAACACTTTTAAATACAATTACACTTTCACATAAAAATACAATGATATTTATATTTACGTTCACTTACTTACATAATTACACTTGTAAGTTAATGTACAATTACATTAATTATGGAGATACAATAAAATTTTGAAAAGTAGATATCTTATATATATTTATATTGATAAATATACATATAGTTACAATTTTGAATATAGTTACCCTTTTGAATACAGATACAATTACATCATTGTTTCAGTAACTCTATTTATATGCTAAGTATTTTAATTGTTATGTATTGATTGAAATTGATTTTTTTTTACATAAAGTTCTCAATTACAAAAGCAAATTAGTGAATTGAGGGGTGAGTTGAGAGTTCTATGTCGGAACAAAATAACAAAATTAAGAATGAGAGAAAGAAATCCACTGCATTTAAATAAGGTATGAACTTGTTAACATATATTTTTTTTTAAATTAAAGTTGTTTTTAATAATTGTTTAATAATTCAATGTTTGCAAAGCCTGTAGAGAACCTGAAAATAAAAGAAGAAATTATAGAAATAAAAGATTTGATCGCAAATATGACCATTAAGATGCAAGACATCAAACAATCTACTATAAAAAAAGCTATTATTGATGCGTTGAATGTGAATGTTGAGTATGCTTGAAAAAAGCAGCTTAAGAAAAAAGAAATTACCAAAGGTGTGATTAAAGAAGTGTAGTATGCCAAAGACGTTCAAATTACTGATGGTGAATCAAGTAATAAATGTTTGTCGTAGAATCAAATAATCGATTTGATTATATCCTGTATAAAAAATAATAAGAAAAAAGTTTAGGGAGGTCAAAATGAAAACCATAAAAATAAGGTCGAACATAATGTTGTTGTTGAAGTTGATATTGGACCTATTGGATATTGGAAGGTAGACGAGAAGAAGGCGGGTGTCAAGAGGCTCTCTAGTGATGATAGGGAATTCATCAAAGAATATATGAGCTATAAGGAATCGGATTGTTCTACTATATTAATTCTTATTTATTTATTTTTTTATGATGAATCAAATGTTTTATGATACATATTTTTTTAAATAGTGCGCTAATTGGAAATGAAAATAATCATGGGCCTATGACTTTTGAAAATGTTGAGGAAATTCTATTCATAAAGCAATTTCAAGTTCTGAAAGTTATTTTTTATGCAATAATTACTAATTATTTACAATAAGTAATTTTTTTAAATTCGTTTGAAATTATTTTCTTGTATTTGTTTCAGATCATCGATGTTTTTACTTTTTTGTTGCAAAATAAGGAAAAATAAAAATTAGTGGTGCAAGCAAAGTGGATGGAATGGATTTTTCATACGTTTTTCAATGTTATGCATGGATAAGGAGTGAAAAAGTTACGTACTTCTAAACTTTTGACGGATATATTACTTTTTATTTATTTATCAAAGTTCAATTATGTTATAGAATTATTTGAGGGATTACAAAGATAGTGATAGATAAATATTCCTCAACAATCAATTAATTAACACAATAAGAAATCATAGATTTCAACACTTTCCTATGAATGGTTCTAGAACAACAAGCTTTAAAATAGGTGACTATTGGACATTGTTAGTGTTGGATACCGTTAATAAAAATCTATGCATTTCGATTCCCTTATTTTGAAAAGTGGACTCACCAATTACTTTTTTTATTTTTACTAGAAAATTGGTACGTATAATTTATTGTTAAGTCATATTAATATATAACTATATATTTGTTATTTTAATAACAATCTTAATAAATCTCCACAGAAGAACTTTGCTGAGGATTTTGTGTAAAAAGGGAAGTCGGGTATAAAGTATACAAATGTCAACTTTGAGTTTGTGCTTCCTTTGAGTCAAATGAGTTGTCCTCAATAGAGAGCAGGAACGTTCATTTTTCTAAATCAAAAGGATGGTAAGTTCTATTATAGTAATGTAACACCCCGCCTATGTTAATCACAAGTGATTAGTCATTTATCAAAATAAACGAAATGTTATTTGGTTCATTCTTAGCATCATTGTTGAAAAATGTTTTGAATTACTAACCACATATGTTAAATTAAGTTGGTGCCAATTTTATATTTCATTAACGTAACAACATGCATACATAAAATTATTATAACTAATCCATATAATACCCCTTATTTATGAGTAATTATTTTTATATTAATTTGCCTAGTGGGTTAATTATATGAAATAAAGGAAGTTGGAGTAAATATTACGTTAAGTGAATTAAGAGATAATATTTACTAAGTTTTGCATATTTACTGTTAAGTGAGTGTAATTAGCATCATATTATGTTTTATTGCGTCGTTGCGATTTAAGCGACGGTTATGACTTTTATTCCAAGTGGATTATTATTATTAATGAATTAATATGGCGTTGGAACATGAAATAATTTATGATATCTCGGATGCCAATTTAGAGGGCATGGTTAGTCCAAAAATGGTTGAGATAGTCAAAATAAGTACCAAGTTATATATTTGGGTTCCGGGTACTTTTGACCGATTATGACTTAATTATGTTGTTACGAGTCCTTTTAATTGTGTAGTAGCATTTAAAGTTGGACTTAATGTATGTGAGTATTTTAGTCTTGTAAGAACATTTATCTCCCATTTAAAGTGAGTAGAGAGAAGAGAGAGCTTAGGAGAACGAGGAGAGAAAGAGAGAATTGAAGATTTGATCTTGGAATTGTTTCTACCGGAAGAGAATCCGAGACTACGATCTTAAGGAAAGTTTCTAACTTGCAATTATGTATGATTGAGTGTGAATAATATGTATTTATAGTTGTGTTATTGAGTTTGAACCATTAATGGAAATTATTGATTTTGTGGGTTAAATCCTATATTATATGATCTGGACTTGTTTTAGTGTTCTTTCCTAGTTAATTAGCTTGTATAGATGATTTGGAGATGATATGAGTTGATGGTGTTGGGATTTTATGGAAGAAATGGATTTAGGGAATTTAGGGTTCATATCAACTCATAGCCATAACTGGGTATTTCATCCAGGGAGAATCGATTCGCCCTCCCTAGAGAATCGATTCGCTGAAAATGGTGGTTACAGGTCTGGGAAACAGAATCGATTCGGGTTAAGAACAAATCAATTCGGACTAAGACAGAAAGTTGGTTTTCTCAGCCGAATCAGTTCGCTTTTTGGGCGAATCGATTCGCTATCAAGGACGAATCGATTCAGAAATCCTGTTGTTTTAGGATATTTTTCAAAATTAGTTTTTAGCCCTTTTCTTTTAGGTTTAATGCCTAGGAACCTTCTCTTATGAACTAAAATAGAGTATTACGGTCTTGTGTTAGGGGAATCCATAACCTAGGTTAGAAAAGGTGTGTTCGGGCTTATGTTGGGGATTGACTAATTAATTAATAGACGAAAGTAAGTATCCTTTTCATTTAGGAAGTTATTCTAGGACTAGGGGAAAGTAGGGTGATATGGTTTTGAACATTTAGATATTTGTATAAGGTAGATTACACTTGGTGTCCTATAGGGTTGTTGTTAACACTCGGAGACTAGTATGGGGACAATTAAACGTTGTGGTTTATGTCGTTAAAAACATATGGTTCCGGATATAATGTAATGAACATTTTAAATTAGCATATCTTGTGAATATTGACTTGCACATACATACCTCTCTAAATGCTATCATAAGGGAAGTCATGCGAATGAGGTGAAGTTCCCTGGCTAGTGAATGTAGGGTGAATATAGTCCTCGGCCATAGGACCGGTGATTATATTGTGTTGCTGTTTTATTCAAATTGAGGTAATTCCGGGTATGGTTATGACTCACTAACGAAGGTATGTGGCCTCTTCCCACGCTACGCGATTTAGGGTGCCCAGGTGGTCTTGGTTATAGGCCCTGGAAGATGATAGCTATTTAGGGGCGCATCTAGTGGGGTGACTCCCGGAAGGATGGTCTTAGAATTGTTATATTTTAATTGTAACTATTCTCACAAATGTGGCATTTCATAAATGGCTAATGCATTTATAAATCAACTGTATGGAATAATTTTCCTAATGAGGAATGAACTTGTAAAGTCATATTTTACAAAACTGAAATTTAAGCATATTAAAATGGAATTTAGTTATTTCTCTTACATTGATGAATAATTTAACTCTATAAATGGTATTGCGCTAGGATGTGCACTTAGATGAGAGGAGATGATAATTCTTATTGTGAAGAGAGATTTAAACTTGTTTATGATGTTAGTATTCATAATTGTTATGTATTTTATTCACACGTATATAATATCAAACTGGGCCCTGACCTGTTTATATTTATCTATTTTGGTGGATCCTATTTATGCTCAGGTGCTCCACCGCAAGGACGCCCGTGTTAATCTCTCCTTCTCAGTGTCAGGGAGCTACAACATTTTTGTGGATGTTTCAGGAGTTTTTATATAGACGCACCCGTCTTTTGTATAATATAGTTATGATTAGTATGTACATTCGGACGTGTTGCCCAAGGTTTTGTATTAGAATATATTGTGATATTTAATTGTAATACTTGGTGTTACCTATTTATATTAGTCTGTTAACCGACAGCTTATTCGGTTATTATTTTGTAATTGGTAGTTAAATTGTTACATGTATATATATATATCCTCCTTCTTTCAAATTGGATTGTCGAAATGATTTTTATTAAACTTGCAAATTAATTTGACATCCATTTTCTAAAATAATTGGAGGTTATCTTGTATTATTATTTTCACGACAGTGATGCTAAGAATGGACCATCTATGATTCCTATATTTATTAGAGTATCGGGTTGGACACCTCTTATTCTAATAAGCGGGGTGTCATAGATGGTATCAGAGCATCAGGTTATAGAGTCCTTAGGATCTATGCGGACTTATCACATTCTATCGTAGCATTCTTTGATATAGAGCCCTATTATTAGGACTGTTTTGTTTGTTCATGCTTGCGATCTTCTGCAAAGATAAATTGTTTTAAAATCATATTCTGATCCAGTTGTTTATTCGTCTCACATGCCGCCTAGGAGAGGTCGCCCGACGAAAGTAAATTGAGTTGCAGAGAACGTAGAGCTCCCACTACCCCAAGAAACGATAAATGCGATGGAGGTAGCTAATATTGTTGCCCAGGCAGTCAACGCTGCAATGACTTCTATGGCCCAACAATTTGCCCAAGCCCAACAATTGGTAGCACCGGAGGTTCAAGCCCATGTGGGACTCTCCATGTGGGAGAAAATTAGATAATCTTTCCTATAAGGTCACCCTCCAAAATTTTAGGGTGGCGCTGATGTGATTATGGCAAACCGGTGGAAGAAAGATATGCAACGCCATCTCCGAATGGTGGAGTGTAGCGAGGAATGGAAACAGATTCTCGCCACTTTAAAACTGGTAGGAGCAGCTCTACATAACCCAGAATTAGTGACAACTCCGGATCAGAGGGATACCATGCCTATCTCAGAATTATGGGTTTTGTTTGATCGAACGTATTTTCCTCCAGCAGTCCAGAAGGAGATGAGGAGGAAACTCTAGGATGTTGTTCAAAGGGAACGGTCAGTTACGGAATATGAAGAGGAATTTACGCGTCTAGCGAACTTTGTGCCATATGAAGTCATTTCAGAGGAGAGGAGGATTTTGAAATTTATCGAGGGTTTGAATTGGAGAATAAGGAAGAACTTGTTGGGAAATAACGCTTTGCAAACGTTTGGTGACGTAATGAATGCAGCCTTGCTCCTTTGCCAAGATCACCATCTTCACGTCACGGGAAGCAAGAAGATTATGAATTCGGGTCAAGCTAGTAAGCAAGGAAGTAATGGTGCTGGTGGATCACTACCCCTACCACAACAATCGGGAAGTAAACAGAAGGAGAGGGACCCCCATTAAGGGGACTCATCTAAGAAACAACGTTTTGGGGGTTTTAATTTTGGCGTAGGTGGTTTTAGACACGGTCAGGGTGCTGAGCAGCAGCTGTAGTTAGGCCAGAAGGGCCAAGCAAGTAGATGAAATAATGGAGGTCAAGGCCATCAAGCCAACTCACGGGGAAATTTCGAAATAACAATCGGGGCCGTCATCTGTAAAAAATTTCGGGACACTATTTTCAGTGTTGTGAACATGGTCACTTTAAGAGAGCTTATCCACAGTTGATCGGGGGTTAGTTGCCTAGGAGTCCTCAGCAGCAGCAGACACTTCTACAACCTCCCGCGCCTATTCTAGTCATCCCTCTACAGCAGGGGAAACTTAAGTAGGGCCTGCGTATCATATTCAGGATGCTTTCCTTCCTCCAACCCTGCCCGCACTGCCATCTATTGAGGCTAAGTTTCCCATTCATGGGTATGTGGGCTGAGTGCTATTTGATATGGGCGCAACACACTCGTTTATTTCTAGGCATTTTGCTCATTCGGTGGGGTTGATTAAGTCTACGGAGAGTACTTTTACTAGTGTGGAATCTTCCATAGGTGAAGGTTCACTTATATTCTTCATTTGTATAGGGGTAGGAATAGACCTTTGTAATTTGCATTTTGAGGCCAATTTAATCATCCTAGATATGATCAGGTATGATGTTATTTTGGGTATGGACTGGTTAGTGAAATATCGAGCAATGGTAAATTATTACGGGAGAAGTATAGTCTTTGCCATTTCGGGGCAAGAAATGTTTTTAGTGGCTATGCCTCTTTCGGAGGGAGGTTAGAGAATCTACTTATATTGTATTGAGGAGGAGACGTCACGTGAATTAATCATTTCCTTAGACTCGATTCCTGTTGTTAGAGAATTTGAGGATGTTTTTCGGGAGATTTCAGGCATACTACCAAGTCGTGAAATTGATTTCGTAAATGATTTAGCACCGGGAACTCGACCGATTGCGAGAGATCCATACCATATGTATCCTTTGGAAATGAGGGAGTTAAGGGATCAAATTTAGAAACTATAGGAGCAAGGGTTTATTCGGCGTAGCACGTCGCCATGGGTTGCTCCTGTGTTATTTGTGAAAAAGAGAGATGATTCCCTCCGGTTATGCATTGATTATCGAGAATTGAATAAGGTCACCATCAGGAACAAATACCTGTTACCTCCGATTGATGATTTGTTTGATCAATTAAGGGGAGCGTCGTACATCTCTAAGATAGATTTGAGGACTAGGTATCATCAATTGTGAATTCGAGAGAAGGACGTGTCGAAGGCTGCATTCTTGACTAGATATGGGTCCTATGTGTTTTTGGTTATGCCTTTTGGGCTAACCAACGCTCCTGCCGTATTTATGGACCTTATGAATAGAGTATTTTGGGACTTCCTAGACTAGTTTGTCATAGTGTTTATTGACGACATTCTAGTCTATTCTCGGACTGAAGTTGATCATGCTGAACATTTATGATTGATCTTGTAAACACTATGAGATCATCAACTGTATGCTAAGTTCGAGAATTGTGGTTTTTGGTTGCAAGAAGTACAGTTTCTGGGTCATCCCATGATGCCCACTGAGATTCATAGTTTTCTGGGTTTGGCGGGTTATTACCGCCGTTTCATTAAGGGTTTTTCCAATATTGCTGCCCCTTTGACGAACTTGACCTGGAAGGGAGTGAAGTTTGTTTGGGATGATTCCTATCAGCTAGCTTTCGATGAGTTGAAGGACAAATTGACTTCTTCTCCTGTACTCTCATTTTCAAGACCGAGAAAGGACTATTTAGTCTTTACTGACACGTATCTATAAGGATGGGGAAGTGTGTTATAATAGGATCATAGGGTCATGTAACACCCCGTAATTTTGCTTAATTCTAAATTACGTAAGTAGAGTAATTTAATGGGATTAAATACGCTTTAATTAAATTACGTGAGTAGAGTAATTTAATGTGATTAAATATGTTTAATTTAAATTACGGGAGAAGAGTAATTTAAATATATATTATATTAATAAAGAAGAATATGTGTTATAGAAAATTTACTAAGGTGAGTAGAAATTTTCAATACTGATGTGTACGGTCTAGTGACTATATGGACGTACCGGGTATAACTCGACAAAATTAAGAATGAGAGTAGAAAAATATTTACGAGACTCAAATGATAATTTAGAGTCTACGGTTGATTCCGAAAGGGTCGAATTAGTCAAAATAGTGTACCCGGGGGTACTAGTTGAGTGCCGGGTCATTTTCGGGCTAAACCGGGACCATTCGGGAGCATTTTGGTCTCTTTACAATTATGGGAAAGAAGACCTACGAATTTTTGTAACCCTATATCTGATTATAAGAGTGGTGGCTAGGGTTAGACAGTTAGAGTTACACCATATCCATTAGAGAGAGAGAGGGAGGCAAATTCCTTAGGCAATAAGGAAGGAGGGATCATCTTAGGAAGATTTCACCACAAAGATTGTTGGGAAGAAGGATTGAGACACCAATATCATCAATCATCATCAACAACCACGAAATCAGACCCTACAAATCTTAAGGCAAGTGGTTATTTGCAAAATAATTGAGTTATAATACCCATGTTTAAGCATGAGGAAGAACATGATTTTTATGATATTCTTGGGAATAAACAGTTGTTAATAATCCATGATTTATTAGGATTTGCATGTAGGACGTTTTTGAATTACTAAGTAGGTTTATATCATAGAAAATATGATGAGAAATTGGTATGAAAATCTGGTATTTCGATGAAAAATATAAAGAATGCAGTTTTAGGGTTCTTGAATATTTTGGATATTTTCAGTGAATTTAGCCCAGATTTATAATGATTTTGTTGTTTTAAATCGTTAGTAATCATCCCAGAAAATGTAGGAATGATTAGAAATTTTTGGTTGTGAATTTGATGGCTTATCATGAAAGATAGAGATGTATAAATGGTGAAACCCGTAGGAAGAAGATGAACTGGGTATGTCACTGCTTGATCGATCGATCGACCCTGGAGTATCGATCGATCGAAGCAGTCGATCGATCGACCCTGTCTGAGCTATAGAAAGTTGTGTAGAAATTTCTCTAATTTCCGTTACTTAATGGGAACCTTAGAATTGATATTTTTCCTATGAGGGGACTTGGAAATTACCAGTAGGTGTACCATTAGGTTCCTCCACTAATGATTGAGTAGGAATGTTGGAGAAATGGAATGACGGTAGAACGATTGACTTAGCCGTGAGTTAAATGGTTAATTTAATTACGGAAAGAGTGAGACTTAAATTCCGGAAAGAAAATACCAGTAGGTTAAAGTTAACTTAACTACTGAATTAAGGGAGGGGTAACTAGTACCCTTAGAGTTACGCGAATACTCGAATAAATACAATAGTGAGATATGTTGTAATTAATAAGTACGAAGAATATAAGAAAAATATATTACATACGGGTATGATTTACTAGGTCGGGTGCGTACCTACTAAATTTATATAAATAGTTTTGGGTTAAGAGAATATTACCTAAATTAATTATGTTAGGGTCGATGTGACATTCCGAACTAACATAAGACTATTATAAATTTGGGGTCGATGTTTAATGACGAACCAAACTTTGAACTGGTGCCGCGATGAAAGAGTCCCGAACCAGAATATGTGTCTATATTTATATTTATAGATAGTTGGGGTCGATGAACCATTCTGAACCCACTTTCACTTGGAGTCGATGAATTATTCCGAGCCAAGGGTCCTTTGTGTGTAATAAAAGGATATATTAGTGGTAACTAATATTATATACATTGTTGTGGGATAAAATGTTTTATGTGCTAAATCTATAAATTGAGAATAGTAGACAATGAAATGATAAGTAAATGTCTCAGTAATAATTTATAGCATGATGTAATTATTACAAGAATAAGGTAACGAGCAGTTATTGAGTTAACTACAGTTATGGACAGTATAACTAGGTAGACCAAGTTTCCTCGATAGTTATATACTATGTAAGGGAGGTAAGGAGGTCCAAGGGAGAGTACGAAACCTTAATGTGTGTAATCAATAACTTAATTGTGATAGCCGCTTGCAAAATATTTTCAAATGTTGCTATGTAAATTTTTAAAAACCTTTTAGGTGCCCAGCCACAAGGACACCCAGCTTGATTTCATGTCAGAGATTTGGGAGCTGCAGCTAGTGTGGAGGTTGCAGGGATTGTTTAGACGCTTCCTCTTTTTCATTTCTAGTGCAGGATCTCAGTTTTATTATTTCTAGTTGGAACATGTCGTTCCACCTTTACTATTACAGTTTATTCTAGTTATGGATTTGTAGTTGTCTTTGGGCCGTGGTTTACGGCAAGACTTTATTTGCTTTCAGATTTTTATATACTGAGCATTCATATCTAGTTTTGGTTATGTGTGGTTTGGATTGTTTATTGTTTTAAGAAAGATAAAAATTTGGCACCCGTTTTAATTACATTTAGGTGGTTAGAAATTTTAAAAAAGGCGTTCGACAGTGATGCTAAGAATGAACCATTTAAGAAACCTGTTTATATTAAAATAAGGCTTGATCACCCAAGGTTTAATTAGGCGGGGTGTCACAGATGGTATCAAAGCATCAGGTTCTAGTGTCCATAGGATCTGTACGGCTTACTACGATTCAGCGTTACGTTTGTTTGTATTAGAGCCCTACTATTAGGATTGTTGTTAAATTTCCAACTGTTGCGTTATCGTACTTCTGCTCTTAAATTTTGTATAAACTGTGTACTTATACAATTTGTATCTTATTTCAGATGCCGCCAAGGAGACTGAGAGCAGAGAGGGCTGAAGCCAGAGAGGAGGTGAGGGAGGCTCATCAGGAGCCACAGGTACCGATACCACCACCCCCACCTGAGCTAATCTCCACTACTCAGGTTGCAGTGATAGTGGCTCAGGCAGTTGAGACAGCAATGAGGGCAATGGCAGCCCACTTTCCACAGCCCCAAGTACCTCCCCCTGTGGCACCGGCAGTACAAGTTTCGGCAGGACCATCTACTTGGCAACGAGTCAGGGAGACATTTCAGAAGGGGCACCCACCCGAGTTTCAGGGTAGTACTGATATAGTGGAAGCGTGCAACTGGAAGAAGAATATCCAGTGCCACTTGCGTATGCTAGAGTGCACCGGAGTGCAGGAACAGATGCTAGCCACTTTCCGTCTGTCAGGAGCGGCCCTACAGTGGTGGGAGTCAGTTACCACCACCGAGGAAAGAGATACTTTGTCTATTTCTGAGTTTTGGGTGCGGTTTGACCGCAAGTATTTCCCTCCAGCAGTAGAGTCAGAGATGGGAAAGAAGTTCAGCGAAGTGGTTCAGGGTGATCGCTCAGTTGCTGACTACGAGGAGGAGTTTACCCGCTTGGCCAACTTTGTGCCAAACGAGGTGAGCGATGAGGAGAGGAAGAAGTCCAAATTTATGGAGGGCCTAACCTGGAGAATCAGACAACACTTAATTGGTAATCCGGCATTGGTAACCTACACAGATGTCATCAATGCCGCTCTACTACACTGTCAGGATCACCATTTTCATACTAAGGGAAGTAAGAGGGGTGAGCCTAACCAACCGGGAAAGGTGGATGGAGGTAGTGGCAGCAGTGCAACACAGCAGCAGGAAGTGGGTCAGTTGGGACATGATTCCAGACAGGGGAACCCTGCCAAGAAGTTTAAGCACGGAAAGTATCGCTTCGACCGTCAGGGCCAGCAGGGTCCTCAGCAACCAGTCCCTCAGGGTCGACAGGGCCAGGGTAATCAAAATGGGGGACAACAAGGCCAAGGGCCACAGGGCCAACGTCAAGGCCAACAGGTCCAAGGACAAAGACAGTTCCAGGGGCAGTGCTTCACTTGTGGTTAGCATGGTCATAAGAGCATAAATTGTCCACAGCAAGACCGGGCACGACAGCAGGGTGCCCAGCAGGGGCAGCAGGCACCGTTAGCTCCAGTAGCAGTACAGGCCCCACAGCCATGGCAGATGCAGTACGGACGTGTGTTCAACATCCGTGACATTCCATTTCAGCCAGCACCGCCGGCAGTTGCGAGTATGTTTCCTATTCATGGGCTTGAGGGGAATGTTTTGTTTGACACTGGGGCAACGCATTCATTTATTTCCACTAGATTTGCACGGGCATCCGACCTATTAGCGACAACAGACACTCGTCTTATGTGTGTGGAGTCACCGATGGGTAGTGGGTCCCTTATACACTCGATTTGTAAGGGTGTGGATATTATGGTCGGGAGATTGAGTCTAGCGGCGGACCTTCTAGTGCTGGATATAGAGGGATATGACGTCATCCTAGGCATGGATTGGTTGGCCCATAATAGGGAAATGGTAGATTGTTATGAGAGGACCATCGTGTTCTCTATCCCGGGGCAGGAGATGTTCCTTGTGGCTATGCCACTTCCCGAGGGAGGATCGCGAACTCACTTATATTATATTGAGGAGGAGACCTCACATGGGGTGGTCATTTCTCTGGACTCAATCCCAGTTGTGAGGGACTTTGAGGATGTCTTTCAGGAGATACCAGGGTTACCACCTAGCAGAGAGATAGAGTTCGTAATTGATCTCACACCGGGGACGAGACCGATTGCCAGAGCACCATATCGCATGGCTCCTTCAGAGATGCGGGAACTGAGAGAGCAAATCCAGCAACTGTTAGGACAGGGTTTTATTCGACGGAGTACATCGCCATGGGGTGCGCTAGTACTATTTGTGAAGAAAAGGGATGGTTCACTTCGTCTGTGCATAGATTACAGAGAGTTGAACAAAGTAACGATACGTAGTAAGTATCCATTACCGAGGATTGACGACTTGTTTAATCAATTGAGAGGGGCTGCATACTTCTCAAAGATCGATTTGAGATCGGGTTACCACCAATTGCGCATTCGTGAAGAGGATGTACCTAAGACCGCTTTCCTGTCGCGGTACAGGTCATATGAGTTCAGAGTGATGACTTTTGGGCTAACTAATGCACCAGCGGTATTCATGGATCTCATGAACAGGGTATTCATGGAGTTTTTGGATCAGTTTGTGATTGTATTCATAGACGACATTCTGATTTACTCCCGTACAGAGGAGGAGCACGCAGAACACTTATGATTGGTCCTACAGACATTGCGGAACCATCAGTTATACGCCAAATTTGAGAAGTGTGGATTTTGGCTTCGGGAGGTGCAGTTCCTAGGCCACGTCGTATCTAGTAGGGGCATTTCTGTTGACCCGAGTAAGGTATCGGCGGTGAGGGAGTGGGGACAGCCCACGAAACCGACAGAAATCCACAGTTTCTTGGGTTTGGCTGGTTATTATCGTCGCTTCATCAAGGGATTCTCAAAAATTTCCGGATCGTTGACGAATCTGACTCGGAAGGGAATTCCCTTTGTATGGAGTGATAGTTGCCAGTTAGCATTTAACGAATTGAAAGACAAGTTGACATCAGCACTCGTTCTTACCTTGCCTAAGAGCGGAGTGGAATACCGAGTCTATATTGATGCGTCCTTACAAGGACTTGGGGGTGTGTTACAACAGGAGGAGAAGGCTATAGCTTATGCGTCACAAAAGCTTAAGCCACATGAGAAGAACTACCCCACCCACGACCTCGAGTTGGCAGCGGTTGTTTTTGCTTTGAGGATTCGGAGACACTATCTTCTGGGCGAGCCGTTTACGCTATTCACGGATCATAAGTCATTACAATATCTGTTCACTCAGAAGGACCTGAACATGAGGCAGAGAAGGTGGCTTGAATTCGTGAAGGACTACCAATTTGATATACAGTACCATCCTGGTAAGGCTAACGTGGTGGTAGATGCGTTAAGCAGAAGACCTATCAGAGAGTTAGCAGAAGTCTGGAAGGCAAAGTGGAGTGAGCTCCGACACGAGGATGATATGGCAAGAGCATGTATGGCAGTTCTAGCTATCACTTCCGAGAACGTTATGCGGATAGTGAGGGCACGAGCAGAAGACCCATTTTGTCAGGATAAAGTACGGCAGTTACTAGCCAGGGGGGCAGAGTTCTACTCCATCAGTTTAGAGGGTGGACTACGCTTCAATGGTAGACTGATAGTACCTGAAGACGATGATTTGAGGCATGCCGTTATGACAGAGTCGAACGGGTCAAAATTCTCAGTACATCCAGGTGGGGACAAGATGTACCAGGATATGCGACGAGTATATTGGTGGTCATGTATGAAACGAGATATTGCAGAATTTGTCTCAAAGTGTGTTACATGCCAACTCATAAAAGTTGACCATCAGAGGCCTTCAGGAATGCTACAACCACTAGAGATTCCCTTGTGGAAGTGGGAGAGTATCTCAATGGATTTTATTACCGGGCTACCAACTTCGCAGAAGGGCCACGATTCCATATGGGTGATAGTGGATCGTTTGACTAAGGTCGCACATTTCTTACCGATTCGTACGGATTACGATACGATGCGATACGCGCAGCTTTTTATTTCAGAGATTGTTAAGCTGCACGGAGTTCCTATTAATATCGTGTCGGACCGAGATAAGATATTTGTGTCACACTTTTGGCAGAGTTTTCAGGAGGCTATGGGCACCGAGTTACGGTTGAGTACGACATATCACCCACAAACGGACGGCGAGACGGAAAGAGTAAACCAGATGCTAGAGGACATGCTGAGAATGTGTATTCTAGATTTTGGGGGAAATTGGGAGCCATATCTTCCTTTGGTGGAGTTTGCGTATAATAACTCTTACCAATTAACTATTGGCATGGCTCCATTCGAGGCGCTTTACGGGAGGCCTTGTCGTTCACCCGCTTGTTGGTTAAAGGTGGGGGATAACAGACTTTTAGGGCCAGAGATGATACAGGAGACTTCCTCCAAAATAGAGTTGATTCGAGGACGTATTAGAATAGCCCAGGATAGGCAGAAGAGTTATGCTGACGCCGGCAGAAGGCATGTGGAATTAGATGTGGGAGACCAGGTGCTAATTCGAGTATCTCCTATGAAAGGGGTTACGAGGTTTGGCAAAAAGGGGAAGTTAGCACCGAGATATGTGGGGCCATTTCCTATCATTGAGAGAGTGGGACCGGTAGCTTACAGATTGGGACTCCCTGAGCATCTTCAGCGAATACACGATGTGTTCCATGTAGCATCGCTGAAGAAATACAAGAGGAGCGAGAGAGCCTTCTGGCACATTCCACTGGAGGAGATCGATTTGCAGCCAGATATCTCGTATGAAGAAAGACCCGTGGCGATCCTGGATTATAGTGAGCGCAAACTAAGATCCAAGGTGGTGCCCTTAGTACGAGTACAGTGGGGACACCACAATATGGATGAGTCCACTTGGGAACGGGAAGAGGATATGCGAGAACAATATCCAGAATTATTCATAGCAGGTATTTTTTCCTAATTTCGAGGACAAAATTACTTTTGTAAGGGGGGAAGTATGTAACACCCCGTAATTTTTCTTAATTCTAAATTACGTAAGTAGAGTAATTTAATGGGATTAAATACGCTTTAATTAAATTACGTGAGTAGAGTAATTTAATGTGATTAAATATGTTTAATTTAAATTACGTGAGAAGAGTAATTTAAATAGATATTATATTAATAAAGAAGAATATGTGTTATAGAAAATTTACTAAGTTGAGTAGAAATTTTCAATACTGATGTGTACGGTCTAGTGACTATATGGACGTACCGGGTATAACTCGACAAAATTAAGAATGAGAGTAGAAAAATATTTATGAGACTCAAATGATAATTTAGAGTCTACGGTTGATTCCGAAAGGGTCGAATTAGTCAAAATAGTGTACCCGGGGGTACTAGTTGAGTGCTGGGTCATTTTCGGGCTAAACCGGGACCATTCGGGGGCATTTTGGTCTCTTTACAATTATGGAAAAGAAGACCTACGAATTTTTGTAACCCTATATCTGATTATAAGAGTGGTGGCTAGGGTTAGACAGTTACAGTTACACCATAGCCATTAGAGAGAGAGAGGGAGGTAAATTCCTTAGGCAATAAGGAAGGAGGGATCATCTTAGGAAGATTTCACCACAAAGATTGTTGGGAAGAAGGATTGAGACACCAATATCATCAATCATCATCAACAACCACGAAATCAGACCCTACAAATCTTAAGGCAAGTAATTATTTGCAAAATAATTGAGTTATAATACCCATGTTTAAGCTTGAGGAAGAACATGATTTTTATGATATTCTTGGGAATAAACTGTGACAACCCGAATATAATTATGATAAATTATATTTAAATCATGCTTATATTATGTGATATGAATAATGTGATATTAGTATATCTAATGTTAAGTGAATATGTTTATTCTAATCCTACTGTCATAAATCATGAAATGTCGAGTTATGTACGAACACAAGATTTGGTTATTTTCGATAGAAATGTCCCTGTTTAAGACTAGTTTTGACCTTTATAACATTATAAATGACTTGAGGTGAAAACTACATAGTTGTAGACATGTGAGTTAGGATCGCAACACAACAAACGGTGCATCAAATGGATGCTCAAGGAAGAAGTTAGGTCGAAATTACGAGAAGGGGCAAATATGTCAATTCCCTTAAGTGGTATTTTGTCTTTTATTAAACCAAATGTTTTAAATTGATTGGTTGGCTTGGGAGGCAGCCTTGGCCGACTTAAAACCCTCCCTCTAACATATTTCTTCAGCAAAAACCAGCCATGAAAGGGTTTTGAGCTTAAGGAAAGAGAAGGTAGAAGTTTAGGAAGAAAAGTGAGGAGAAAAAGTGTAGAAAAATCCGTGGAAATTACGTAAAAAGCCCTGAAGGTAATCCTAATAGAAATTCTTGTTATTTATCTTATATTACTGATTTATATGATATAAATCATCATAGGTTTACGAAAGTTTCAGCCCTTTATATGTATGTATGGTTAGATGTAAGTTTATGTTAAGTTGAATGTAGAAACCCTTAAAATTGCTTTGTATTGAAACCCCTTGTATTCAAACTTGCATATCTCTTTGTGTGATTACTGGAATTGAGAAATTCCAATTGTATATGAAAGTAGACTCATATATTCATATCATATCTGAAAATTATAATTTATCTCCTTGTGGTTAGGCCGTAATAATGATTTCAAGTTGGTACATAGTTGCTGTTTGTATACTTGATTTCGGTATGCCTTGAGTTTGGTCCAGATTTTGAGATAGCAAATGAAGTCCAAATATTATGAAACTTTAATTCTGTACTATTCAGTATGTCTACTGAAAGTGTGTTGAAAATCATGGAAAGTTATGCTGTAGAAAAATTATGAAAATTCTGGGAATTCGAAGGAACAATAGAGGAGCTTGTAGGGCAGATTTCTGGTGTTGTAGAGAAATGGTCATAACTTGCCCTAGGAAGCTTTAAAAATTACACCGTCACTTGTACTGGATAATATATTCATATATGTTTTCATATTGATGAGGTTGGACCCCTGTATTTGTACAATTTAGGAATATAGGATGGTTAAGTATGCAAGACCATAATTTCAGGCCATACTTGGTACCCTTTGAATGAATGTTTGTATTTCGTCCTTACAAAGGGTACTTTGAGTACATGTTTCATGTTTATATACATTGAGGAGTATAATTTCATGTTTATTTGACTTTGGTTATAAATTCCCCATAAGGTATATCCTACGGTTGAATGTCCGTAACTTTATCAACATATATACCATTGTTTTGTCTTTACCTATGTTTTATGGAATGTGACTTAATTGGAATTATATTGTTGATGTATAGTCATGGAAAGTTACATAATTATGTTTGAATAATATTTATGATTGAGGTTCAGTACTGATCTAGTTGGATTGACAGGTGTAAGGTCTAATCAACCCAGTTCAGCTCCACCAGAAGGAAACCTGAATACGTAGTTGACAACCCAAGGTGAGTGTACTCACTGGAAAGAGATATTTGTATCGTGTTGATGGTATGATCATAATAAAATGAATATGAAATTGTTCATTTCGGTTTACCGAAATGAGGGGTTACTCCTCGACCAGGAATGGGGGAGATTTGTCTATTAATGACAAGGGGTTACTCCTCGACCAGGAATGGGGGAGAATTGTCTATTTAGACAGGATATGTGAATCATGATTCGGAAAAGTTGGTCATTCATTATGAATGATCCGGATAAGTTAATACATAAGTATATGGACATGATTTATTGCATTTAAATTCATGCAGTAGTTTAGTAGTGATACATTCACTGGGCTATTTTGCTCATGGTTCCTATGTTCACATTTTTTTTCAGGTAACGCGAAGTCACTGCCAAATTTAGGAGGTCGGGTTGGGTTAGCCAGGAATGGGAGAAACTATGATTTTGTGTAAATGTAAATGATGTAATTAAGTTAAATTATCATTCAAGAAAGTTTGTATAAGTATGACTAGTGTACTGTTGTAAAAAGTTTTTAGTTATATGAAATTACGTTGATGACTCTGAAATTAAAATCAGTTTTTATGGTTTGGTTAAATGAATTATGGTTTGACTCACTTTAACTTTCAAACTTAATTATAAGTAACTGGGTTGGGGTGTGTCAGCTTTTGGTATCAGAGCCTAGGTTTTAGAGGTTCTGGAGTGAGAAGATTCTAGATTTGGCAGTGAATGTTAGAAATATATTTTATTTGATACTAACGATTATGTTAGGAAAGATATGTATATATGCATGTTGTTATATCTTTGATTCATTTCAGATATAAGAGAATGGAACAAGGGAATGTAAATGTGAGATTAGAAGATGAGGCTTCAAATATTCCAGCAGAAGCGGAGGTTGAGCAACCTATTCAGATAAATGTGGAACCCGAGCCAGAACAACTGACAGATATGCAAAAAATGGCACGTGCTATGACTCTAATGGCAGAGCAACAAGCTAGGTTTATGGCTCATGTGGAAGAACAACAGACCAGGCAACTGGAGGCACAAGCCTTGGCTAGGGCTGAGGAGGTGATACACCGGGAAGAAAGAAGTACTTCACATGAGAAATTTATTAAGATGAACCCACCATCGTTCGAAGGAGCAGTTGATCCCGCAGAGGCAGAAGTCTGGGTTAAAGAGATTGAACTTATCTTTGGGGTGATGAAGATGCCTGAAAATCAACGAGTGACCTTGGCGACGTATATGCTGAAAGGAGAAGCTAAATATTGGTGGGATGCCACAAAACATTTGTTGATTACTCCAGAAGGTGGGAATGTGATCTCATGGAATTCTTTTGTCAAAGCTTTGTATGATAAGTATTTTCCTCCGATGTATCAAAAACAAAAGGAGAAAGAATATTTTCTGTTGAATCAGGGGAGTATGACAGTTAGAGAATACGAAGCTAAACTTACAGCTTTATCTCGGTTTGCTTCGAGGTTTATACGGAATGAGGAAGATATGTGCAGTCGATTTCTCGATGGGCTTGAGTTAGTCATTAAATCACGGTTGTCGGCTTTAGAGACTGTTAATTATTCAGCCTTGGTGAACAAAGCCATGTTGGTAGAAAGGGACGTGAATGAAGCTAGAGGGAATCGAGAACGAGGTGTAAAGAGAAGCAGATTCGATCCAAGTTATCAAAAGGGTGGTGATACAGAATATTCGAGACTTGGAGGGCAGAAATTCCAGCATGGTAGAGGCATGGGAAGTAGTTTTCAAAGGGGTGAAGCAAATGGTGGAAGAGTTTCAAGAGGTTCATCGCAAGAAGATCAAAATGTTTGTTTCTTTTGTGGGGCATCAGGTCATATAAAGAGAAATTGCCCAAAGTTACTGAATATAGAATGTTTTAACTGCCACCAGAAGGGTCATTTGAGAAAGAATTGTCCTATGTTGGCAAGAACAGTTTCAGTCACTAGTGTGGGGCCTCATAAAGGATCCTCTCCAGGAAGTACCACCAGGGGAAGAGGTACAGGACAAGCAAGTGGATCAAAGGAAGGAGGAAGAGTGTTTGCAATGACGCTGCAAGATGCCCATGCTACACCTGAAGTGGTTACAGGTAAACTTTCTATTGCAAATAAAGATTTATATGCACTCATTGATCCTGGATCTACGCATTCATTTGTGGCATCAGATATTGTTTCATATTTGGGTAGACCATGTTCATTCCTCAATTGTGCCTTATATATTTCTACCCCAATGGAAAGTGTGATTCTGGTTGAGCACGTTTATAAAGATTGTATCTTACGAATGGGGGGACGAGATTTCTATGTTGATTTAATACCGTTGGCCATTCGAGATTTTGATATTATATTGGGGATGGATTGGTTATCATCATACCATGCTTCCATTAATTGTTTTCGAAAAGAAGTTACATTTCATCTGCCTGGTGAACCCGAGTTCCAATTTATAGGAGAAAGGAATGTTGTCCCTAATTGTCTTATCTCAGCAATAAAGAGCAGAAAGTTATTGAGTAAGGGTTGTATGGGGTATTTAGCATATGTGATTGATGTTAGTAAGGAAGCACTTAAAGTTGAAGATATACCAGTGGTTAGAGAATTTTCTGATGTCTTCCCAGAGGAATTGCCAGGACTGCCACCCGATAGGGAAGTAGAGTTCTCCATTGAATTAATTCCAGGTACTGGTCCGATTTCCCTTGCTCCTTATAGAATGGCACCAACAGAGTTGAAGGAATTGAAAGTGCAATTACAAGATCTGATAAGCAGAGGGTTCATTCGGCCTAGTGTTTCACCATGGGGAGCACCCGTGTTATTTGTGAAAAAGAAAGATGGATCAATGCGATTATGTATTGATTATCGGCAATTGAATAAGGTGACCATTAGAAACAAGTACCCTCTACCTCGTATCGATGATTTGTTTGACCAATTACAGGGGGCCACTATATTTTCGAAGATTGATTTGAGATCGGGTTACCACCAACTGAAAGTGAAGGATATTGATATTTCCAAAACAGCTTTTCGGACTCGATATGGGCACTATGAGTTTTTGGTGATGCCATTTGGATTGACTAATGCTCCGGCAGTTTTTATGGATTTGATGAATCGGGTATTCCACCCTTTCATTGATTCATTTGTGATTGTATTCATAGACGATGTGTTGGTTTACTCGCGTAGCATGGAGGAACATGAGAAGCATTTGAGACTCGTATTGCAGATTTTGAGAGAGAAGAAATTATTTGCTAAATTCAGCAAGTGTGAGTTTTGGTTGAATGAAATTGTGTTTTTAGGGCACGTTGTCTCAGGAGATGGGATATATGTTGATCCAAGGAAGGTGGAAGCAATTGTTGAATGGGAGAGTCCTAAGAATGTGACAGAAATTAGGAGTTTCCTAGGATTGGCAGGTTACTATCGCAGATTCATTAAGGGATTTTCAGCAATAGCATTACCATTGACAAAGTTGACCCGTAAAGAAGTGAAATTTGTGTGGGATGAAGAATGCGAAAGGAGTTTTAAAGAATTAAAGAAGCGGTTGGTTTCAGCCCCTATACTTGCTATTCCATGTGGGAATGAGTCTTTTGTGATCTATACAGACGCTTCATTTCAGGGGTTAGGATGTGTTCTTATGCAGAATGGGAAGGTAATAGCATATGCTTCCAGACAATTAAAGACGCATGAACGAAACTATCCTACACACGATCTGGAGCTAGCAGCCATTGTTTTTGCTTTAAAGTTGTGGAGACATTACTTGTATGGAGAAACTTGTGAGATATTTACAGATCATCAAAGTTTGAAATACTTGTTTACACAGAAAGAACTGAATTTGAGACAGAGGCGTTGGATAGAGCTGATTAAAGACTATGACTGTACCATTCATCATCATCCTGGGAAGGCCAATGTGGTAGCAGATGCTTTGAGTCGGAAATCATCAGGGATTCTTGGTTGTATACGGTGTGCACGTGTTGGAAATATTCTTGACTTAGCATTAATGGGGATTGAATTGAAGTTTTCAAAAAGCGGAGGATTATTAGCACATGTCACAGTGAGACCTTTGTTGGCCGAACACATACGAAATTTGCAGACCAGTGATCCATTCCTTGAGAAGAAGAAACAAGATGTCCTGGATGGTAAAGAGAGTGACTTTGAAATTAAGAATGATGAATCGTTGTGTTATAAAAATAGGATTTGTGTACCTAATGATCCACCCTTAAAGAAAGATATATTAGAAGAGGCACATAGTTCTATTTACTCTATGCATCCGGGAGGTACCAAAATGTACAGAGATTTGAAAGAATATTACTGGTGGAATAATATGAAACGTGAGATTGCAGAGTTCGTAGCTAAATGTTTAGTATGCCAGCAAGTGAAAGCAGAGCATCAGAAGCCGGCAGGATTATTGCAGTCTTTGCCTATTCCGGAATGGAAGTGGGAGCATATAACGATGGACTTTGTTACAGGATTACCCCGGTCACCAAAGGGGCATGATTCTATTTGGGTGATTGTAGACCGACTGACGAAGTCAGCTCATTTTCTCCCAGTTAAGACCACCTACAATGTTGACAAGTATGCACGTATGTACGTTGATGAGATTATTCGTTTACATGGGGCACCAGTGTCAATAGTATCAGATAGAGATCCAACGTTCACTTCTAAGTTTTGGCCTCGTCTCCAGAATGCCATGGGCACAAGTTTGAAGTTCAGCACTGCGTTTCATCCACAAACTGATGGGCAATCTGAAAGGACGATTCAAATCTTAGAAGACATGTTACGGGCTTGTGTATTTGACTTCAAAGGTAGTTGGGATGATCATTTGCCATTGATGGAATTTTCGTATAATAATAGTTATCAGTCCACCATTGGTATGGCTCCTTATGAAGCTTTATATGGGAGGAGATGTAGGACGCCTTTGTGTTGGGATGAAGTAGGTGAAAGAAAAATTTTGGGTCCGGAATTGATAGATATGACAACTGAAAAGATCAAAATGATTCGGGAACGGATAAAGATAGCGCAAAGCAGGCAGAAATTTTATGCAGATAAGAGGAAGCATCCATTGGAATTTCAGAAGGGAGATTTTGTATTCCTGCGTATTTCACCGTGGAAAGGCGTTATGAGATTTGGCAAAAAGGGGAAACTAAGTCCAAGATACATTGGACCATATGAAGTGTTGGAAAGAATTGGGCCCCTGGCTTATAGATTAGCATTACCTCCAGATTTATCCCGTTTACATGATGTGTTTCATGTATCGATGCTTCATAAGTATTTGGCGGATCCATCTCATCAGTTGAAAACTCAACCAATTGAACTGAAGGAAGACTTGTCGTACATCGAGGAACCATTGGAAATTATTGATCGTAAGGAGCAGGTGTTGAGGAATAAAGTTATTCACTTAGTTAAAGTTATGTGGATGAGCCATGGAGTTAAAGAAGCAACTTGGGAAACGGAGGATAGCATGAAGAAACAGTATCCCCATTTGTTTGGTAGGTGACCTTTATATTAAATTTCGGGGACGAAATTTTCTAAGGGGGGGAGGTTGTGACAACCCGAATATAATTATGATAAATTATATTTAAATCATGCTTATATTATGTGATATGAATAATGTGATATTAGTATATCTAATGTTAAGTGAATATGTTTATTCTAATCCTACTGTCATAAATCATGAAATGTCGAGTTATGTACGAACACAAGATTTGGTTATTTTCGATAGAAATGTCCCTGTTTAAGACTAGTTTTGACCTTTATAACATTATAAATGACTTGAGGTGAAAACTACATAGTTGTAGACATGTGAGTTAGGATCGCAACACAACAAACGGTGCATCAAATGGATGCTCGAGGAAGAAGTTAGGTCGAAATTACGAGAAGGGGCAAATATGTCAATTCCCTTAAGTGGTATTTTGTCTTTTATTAAACCAAATGTTTTAAATTGATTGTTTGGCTTGGGAGGCAGCCTTGGCCGACTTAAAACCCTCCCTCTAACATATTTCTTCAGCAAAAACCAGCCATGAAAGGGTTTTGAGCTTAAGGAAAGAGAAGGTAGAAGTTTAGGAAGAAAAGTGAGGAGAAAAAGTGTAGAAAAATCCGTGGAAATTACGTAAAAAGCCCTGAAGGTAATCCTAATAGAAATTCTTGTTATTTATCTTATATTACTGATTTATATGATATAAATCATCATAGGTTTACGAAAGTTTCAGCCCTTTATATGTATGTATGGTTAGATGTAAGTTTATGTTAAGTTGAATGTAGAAACCCTTAAAATTGCTTTGTATTGAAACCCCTTGTATTCAAACTTGCATATCTCTTTGTGTGATTACTGGAATTGAGAAATTCCAATTGTATATGAAAGTAGACTCATATATTCATATCATATCTGAAAATTATAATTTATCTCCTTGTGGTTAGGCCGTAATAATGATTTCAAGTTGGTACATAGTTGCTGTTTGTATACTTGATTTCGGTATGCCTTGAGTTTGGTCCAGATTTTGAGATAGCAAATGAAGTCCAAATATTATGAAACTTTAATTCTGTACTATTCAGTATGTCTACTGAAAGTGTGTTGAAAATCATGGAAAGTTATGCTGTAGAAAAATTATGAAAATTCTGGGAATTCGAAGGAACAATAGAGGAGCTTGTAGGGCAGATTTCTGGTGTTGTAGAGAAATGGTCATAACTTGCCCTAGGAAGCTTTAAAAATTACACCGTCACTTGTACTGGATAATATATTCATATATGTTTTCATATTGATGAGGTTGGACCCCTGTATTTGTACAATTTAGGAATATAGGATGGTTAAGTATGCAAGACCATAATTTCAGGCCATACTTGGTACCCTTTGAATGAATGTTTGTATTTCGTCCTTACAAAGGGTACTTTGAGTACATGTTTCATGTTTATATACATTGAGGAGTATAATTTCATGTTTATTTGACTTTGGTTATAAATTCCCCATAAGGTATATCCTACGGTTGAATGTCCGTAACTTTATCAACATATATACCATTGTTTTGTCTTTACCTATGTTTTATGGAATGTGACTTAATTGGAATTATATTGTTGATGTATAGTCATGGAAAGTTACATAATTATGTTTGAATAATATTTATGATTGAGGTTCAGTACTGATCTAGTTGGATTGACAGGTGTAAGGTCTAATCAACCCAGTTCAGCTCCACCAGAAGGAAACCTGAATACGTAGTTGACAACCCAAGGTGAGTGTACTCACTGGAAAGAGATATTTGTATCGTGTTGATGGTATGATCATAATAAAATGAATATGAAATTGTTCATTTCGGTTTACCGAAATGAGGGGTTACTCCTCGACCAGGAATGGGGGAGATTTGTCTATTAATGACAAGGGGTTACTCCTCGACCAGGAATGGGGGAGAATTGTCTATTTAGACAGGATATGTGAATCATGATTCGGAAAAGTTGGTCATTCATTATGAATGATCCGGATAAGTTAATACATAAGTATATGGACATGATTTATTGCATTTAAATTCATGCAGTAGTTTAGTAGTGATACATTCACTGGGCTATTTTGCTCATGGTTCCTATGTTCACATTTTTTTTCAGGTAACGCGAAGTCACTGCCAAATTTAGGAGGTCGGGTTGGGTTAGCCAGGAATGGGAGAAACTATGATTTTGTGTAAATGTAAATGATGTAATTAAGTTAAATTATCATTCAAGAAAGTTTGTATAAGTATGACTAGTGTACTGTTGTAAAAAGTTTTTAGTTATATGAAATTACGTTGATGACTCTGAAATTAAAATCAGTTTTTATGGTTTGGTTAAATGAATTATGGTTTGACTCACTTTAACTTTCAAACTTAATTATAAGTAACTGGGTTGGGGTGTGTCATAAACAGTTGATAATAATCCATGATTTATTAGGATTTGCATGTAGGACGTTTTTGAATTACCAAGTAGGTTTATATCATAGAAAATCTGATGAGAAATTCGTATGAAAATCTGGTATTTTGATGAAAAATATAAAGAATGCAGTTTTAGGGTTCTTGAATATTTTGGATATTTTCAGTGAATTTAGCCAAGATTTATAATGATTTTGTTGTTTTAAATCGTTAGTAATCATCCCAGAACATGTAGGAATGATTAGAAATTGTTGGTTGTGAATTTGATGGCTTATCATGAAAGATAGAGATGTATAAATGGTGAAACCCGTAGGAAGAAGATGAACTGGGTCTGTCACTGCTTGATCGATCGATCGACCCTGGAGTATCGATCGATCAAAGCAGTCGATCGATCGACCATCTTCCTTCGATCGATCGACCCTGTCTGAACTATAGAAAGTTGTGTTGAAATTTCTCTAATTGCCGTTACTTAATGGGAACCTTAGAATTGATATTTTTCCTATGAGGGGACTTGGAAATTACCAGTAGGTGTACCATTAGGTTCCTCCACTAATGATTGAGTAGGAATGTTGGAGAAATGGAATGACGGTAGAACGATTGACTTAGCCGTGAGTTGAAATGGTTAATTTAATTACGGAAAGAGTGAGACTTAAATTCTGAAAAGAAAATACCAGTGGGTTAAAGTTAACTTAACTACTGAATTAAGGGAGGGGTAACTAGTACCCTTAGAGTTACGCGAATACTCGAATAAATACAATAGTGAGATATGTTGTAATTAATAAGTACGGAGAATATAAGAAAAATATATTACGTACGAGTATGATTTACTAGGTCGGGTGCGTACCTACTAAATTTATATAAATAGTTTTGGGTTAAGAGAATATTACCTAAATTAATTATGTTAGGGTCGATGTGACATTCCGAACTAACATAAGACTATTATAAATTTGGGGTCGATGTTTAATGCCGAACCAAACTTTGAACTGGTGCCGCGATGAAAGAGTCCCGAACCAGAATATGTGTCTATATTTATATTTATAGATAGTTGGGGTCGATGAACCATTCCGAACCAACTTTCACTTGGAGTCGATGAATTATTCCGAGCCAAGGGTCCTTTGTGTGTAATAAAAGGATATATTAGTGGTAACTAATATTATATACATTGTTGTGGGATAAAATGTTTTATGTGCTAAATCTATAAATTGAGAATCGTAGAAAATGAAATGATAAGTAAATGTCTCAGTAATAATTTATAGCATCATGTAATTATTACAAGAATAAGGTAACGAGCAGTTATTGAGTTAACTACAGTTATGGACAGTATAACTAGGTAGACCAAGTTTCCTCGATAGTTATATACTATGTAAGAGAGGTAAGGAGGTCCAAGGGAGAGTACGAAACCTTAATGTGTGTAATCAATAACTTAATTGTGATAGCCGCTTGCAAAATATTTTCAAATGTTTTGAGTACTAACTCTTGCTATGTAAATTTCTAAAAACTTTTTAGGTGCCCATCCACAAGGACACCCAGCTTGATTTCATGTCAATGATTTGGGAGCTGCAGCCAGTGTGGAGGTTGCAGGGATTGTTTAGACGCTTCCTCTTTTTCATTTCTAGTGCAGGATCTCAGTTTTATTATTTCTAGTTGGAACATGTCGTTCCACCTTTACTATTACAGTTTATTCTAGTTATGGATTTGTAGTTGTCTTTGGGCCGTGGTTTACGGCAAGACTTTATTTGCTTTCAGATTTTTATATACTGAGCATTCATATCTAGTTTTGGTTATGTGTGGTTTGGATTGTTTATTGTTTTAAGAAAGATAAAAATTTGGCACCTGTTTTAATTACATTTAGGTGGTTAGAAATTTTAAAAAAGGCGTTCGACAGTGATGCTAAGAATGAACCATTTAAGAAACCTGTTTATATTAAAATAAGGCTTGATCACCCAAGGTTTAATTAGGCCGGGTGTCACAGGTCATTGATTATGCATCTCGCAAGCTAAAGCCCCATGAGAAGAATTATCCCGTGCATGATTTGGAGCTTGCCGTGGTAGTGTTCGCCTTGAAGATATGGAGACATTACCTCCTAGGGAAGAAGTTTAGTCTTTTCACAGACCAAAAATCGTTGCAATATTTATTCTCGCCGAAAGATATGAATATGAGACAACGTTGGTGGTTGGAGTTCATGAAGGACTATCAATTCGATATTCATTACCACCCAGGTAAGGAAAATGTGGTAGCAGATGCGCTGAGTCGAAAACCCGCGGGGGAACTAGCGAAGGTATGGAAGACTAAATGGAAAGAGCTTAGCCAAGAGGATGCGGTTTTAAGAGAATTTATGTCAGTGTTGACCGTTGCGCATGCTATTATGATGAGAGTCATGAAAGCGCAACGAAGGGACAAAGACTGCCAAGACCGAATACGCCAATTATTAACCGAGGGAGCGGAGTCCTACTCTATTAGTTATGAGGGTGGGTTACGTTTCCACATAAGACTTATAGTCCCAGATGAGGGATATTTGATTCGTGTTATCATGACTAAATCCCATGGTTCGAGATTTACAGTACACGCAGGTGGAGACAAAATGTACCAAGACATGTGCCGTCAGTATTAGTGGGCGGGTATGAAAAGGGACATCTCTGAATTTGTGTCCCAATGTACCACTTGTCAATTGTTGAAGGTAGACCACTAGCGACCAACGTGATTGTTACAACCGTTAGAAATACCGGCGTGGAAATGGGAGAGCAGCTCGATGGTTTTCATCACAGGATTGTTGACGTCACAAAGAGGTCACGATTCTATTTGGGTTATTATAGATCGTCTGACCAAGTCGGCACATTTCTTACTGGTATGTACGGATTACAATAGGCACGTTACGCCCGACTCTTTATTGCAGAGATTATTAAACTCCATGGGGTGCCTATTAATATAGTGTCAGACCGAGACAAGATTTTTGTATCCCCCTTTTGGTGAAGTTTTCAAGAATAAATGGGGACCGAATTGAATTCGAGTACCTCCTACCACCCGTAAACTGATGGGAAAATGGAGAGAGTCAACCAATCATTGGAGGATATGCTTCGAATGTGCGTACTTGACTTTAAAGGATGATGGGATCAATACCTTCCCTTAGTCGAATTTGTATATAATAATTCATACCCATTCACAATAGGTATGGCACCGTATGATGAATTGTATGGCCGACCGTGTAGATCACCAACATGTTGGTTGGAAGTAGGATATAATAATCTCCTTGGACCTGAAATGATCAAAGATACCTTTTCGAAGATTAAGCTTATCCGAAATCGCATCCGAATTGCACAGGATCGCCAGAAGAGTTATGTCAATGCGAATCGAAGTATGTAGAATTGGAAGTGGGGGACCAAGTTTTAGTGCGGGTGTCATCAATGAAGGGTATAATGCGATTCGGGAAGAAAGGTAAGCTTGCGCCCCACTATGTAGGTCATTTTCCCGTTATTGCAAAGGTAGACCCCGTAGCATATCAACTTGCTTTGCTGAAACGCCTACAACAGATTCAAGACGTGTTTCATGTCTCATCTTTGAAAAAGTATAGAAGGTGCGAGGGAGATCATTGGCACATTCCTTTGGATGATATCGAGTTACAACCCTCTATTTCATATGAGGAACAGCCGATTTCTAGTTTATATTACGGAGAGAGTAGGCTAAGGTCAAAGGTGGTTCCCTTGGTCCGAGTCCAGTGGGGACACCACAATGCAGAGGAATCCACTTGGGAACATGAGGAAGATATTCGAGAGAAGTAGCCACACCTATTTTTACAAGGTTCGTCTAAATTTTGAGGGTGAAATTCCCTTGTAAGGGGGGAGTATGTAATACCCCTTATTTATGAGTAATTATTTTTATATTAATTTCCCTAGTGGGTTAATTATATAAAATAAAAGAAGTTCGATTAAATATTACTTTAAGTGAATCAAGGGATAATATTTACTAAGTTTTTCATATTTACTGTTAAGTGAATGTAAATAACATCATATTATGTTTTATTGCGTCATTGCGCTTTAAGCGACGGTTACGACTTTTATTCCAAGTGGATTATTGTTAATGAATTAATATGACGTTGGAGCATAAAATAATTTACGATATCCCGGATGCCAATTTAGAGGGTGAGGTTAGTTCGAAAATGGTTGAGATAGTCAAAATATGTACCAAGTTGTATTTTTGGGTTCCGGGTACTTTTGATCGGTTATAACTTAATTATGTTGTTACGAGTCATTTTAATTTTGTAGTAGCATTTAAAGTTGGACTTAATGTAAGTGGGTATTTTAGTTTTGTAATAACATTTATCTCTCATTTATGTTTCTAAGCCTTGAGTGAGTAGAGAGAAGAGAGAGCTGAGGAGAAAGAGGAGAGAAAGAGAGAATTGAAGATTTAATCTTGGAATTGTTGCTACCGGAAAAGAATCTGAGACTACGATCTTAAGGCAAGTTTCTAACTTGCAATTATTTATGATTAAGTGTGAATAATATGTATTTATAGTTGTGTTATTGAGTTTGAACCATTAATGAAAATTGTTGATTTTGTTGGTTAAATCATATGTTATAGGATTTAGACTTGTTTTAATGGTATTTCCTAGTTAATTAGCTTGTATAGATGATTTGGAGATGATATGAGTTGATGGTGTTGGGATTTGATGGAAGAAATGGATTTAGGTAATTTAGGGTTCATATCAACCCGTGACCCTAACTGTGCATTTCGTCCAGCGTGAATCAATTCGCCCTCCCTAGCGAATCGATTCGCTGAAAATGGTGGAAACAGGTCTGCGAAACCGAATTGATTCGGGTTAAGGACGAATCGATTTGGACTAATACAAAAAGTTGGTTTTCTCAGCTGAATCGATTCTCTTTTTGGGCGAACCGATTCGCTATCAGGGACGAATCAATTCGGCCCTAGGCAAATCGATTTGAAAATCCTATTGTTTTAAAATATTTTTCTAAATTAGTTTTTATCGCTTTTCTTTTATGTTTAAGTGCTAGGAACCTCCTCATATGAAGTAAAATAGAGTATTATGGTATTTTATTAGGGGAATCCATAACCTAGGTTAGAAAAGGAGTGTTCGGGCTTATGTCGGGGATTGACTAATTAATTAATAGACGGAAGTAAGTGTTCTTTTCATTTAGGAAACTAGTCTAGGACTAGGGGAAAGTAGGGTGACATGGTTTTGTACTTTTAGAGATTTTTATCAGGTAGATTACACTTGGTGGCCTATAGGGTGGTTGTTAACTCTCGAAGACTAGTATGGGGACAATTAAACGTTGTGGTTTATGTCGTTAAAAATATATGGTTTCATATATAATGTAATGCACATTTTAAATTGGCATATCTTGTGAATATTGACTTGCACATACATACCTCTCTAAATGCTATCATAAGAGAAGTCATGTGAATGAGGTGAAGTCCCCTGGCTAGTGAATGCATACAAATACAGTCACTTCTTAATTTAGAAATTTTTACTTTTCATTGATTTTTATAGATTTTTGATCATTGGAATCATTTTTCTCGTATTAGAAATAAACTTCGGGTTGTTGTCTAGGTCGAACTCTCAATAGACTGATATTTATTTGAAATTAAGTGATGTGAATATAATGAAATTTAGATCTAGTATAAAAAATATTGGTTTTGAACATGTAAAGAAGAAGTCAAAGGCAAATGCTGGAGATGATGATTTCACTGATTCTGAAGCAAAGTCAATAGGGAACTAGACCTTAGTATATGTCTAGTCTCAATGGTTTAATCAAAACCATTAGTAATATTAATTTGACTAACAAACATATCAAATCTATTAGGAAAACTACCTTGAGTGGATTTTTGTTGCCTATTATAGAGAGAACTCTAGACAAAAAAATAAATTAAAAACATATTGATGATGTAGTTGTCATTTTAAAATGATTTTATTTTAAGAAAAAGTGCTTCATAATTGGCAATGAGGAGATGAATTTAATGGATAAAGATGTTAGAGCCATTTTTGGAATTGATTGTGGGATTGGAGAGATAAACGTTGGTGTATATTCAAGATTAAGAAGTGATTTTGTTCAAAGAAGATTCCCTTGTGTTGGAAGGGTGAAAGGGACATTGTTGAAATATTCAATAATAAAATTGCAAAATGGGAAATAAAAGAATATGTTTTCGATGATGCACGATTGTTGATTCTTTATTTGTGTATTTCTTTTTTTTTTCACGATGAGTGGCTCATATAGTAAGCGGGAGCACATCCTAGCTATTGAAAGTCTTGAGTCGTTGAACACTTGTAACTGGTATGGAGTGATTAATAGTTGATTGATTGACTCAATTATGGTCGGTAAATAAGATATTTTGAAGGGTAAAGGATGTGTGTCACTTTTTCTGGTTTGCATCATAATTTATTTTAATTTTTTATATTTTTTGTGAAAAAATATTAGTCTCTATTCAAATTCGATTACATATGTAGGCACGGTTACATTAGTAAGTGTATTGTATATACTTATTAAGTATGATAAAGTTACAATGAGGAAAGTATTTGCAATGACTGAAACAGTACATTTATTAATTTTCACACAATTACAATATTGAAAAAAGTGCGGTGACAATGATTAATTTATATATAATGATCAAAATATATACAGTTCAACTTGTTAGTTTATATATTGTTGCAATATTTAAAATAGATATAGTTAGACTTATTAATTTGGATAGAGTTATAATAGTGAAAACCGATATAGTTACATTTATTTTAGATACTAATACATTAGTTAATATAGATACAATTACACATATTAAGATACATTACTGAAAGCAGATAAACGTTTCATTTATTTAGTTAGATACATTTACATTGATGAAAAGACATGTAGTTATAATCAATAAGTTAGATACCGTTGTAATAATGAAAATCAATACAGTTATACTTAGTAAATTAAATGTAGTCTCAATGATGAAATTAGTTACACTTAGACTTATTAAGTAAAATACAGTTACAATATTGAAAACAGGTAAAGCTATATCTGTTTAATTAGTGAAAATAGATACATATAGATCTTGTTGTTTAGATGTAGCTACAATAGTGGAAACAAATATAATTAGACTAGTTAATAGAGATACAGTTACACTTATTAAGTGGCATCGCACCAAAATAGGTAGATGGTCATGGATTCAGATGGTGACAAGACCTATGGATCACGGTTTATGTAAGGACAAATTTTCAATCAAGTCAATTTGTAGTGTTGGCTTAATTATGGAAAAAACTATTTGAGTCGTAGGATAGAGGTTGTCCCTTTAAGCCTATGACGTTTGAGTTGAAGACGCAGTGGCCCGAAAATTAAAGCTGAAATCATTGTCAGTTTCTAGTGTTGTGTTTCGCATCACCAACATTTCATCAATTACAAGGTCTCTAAAAGGTATGAACGCATTTAGTATATATATATAGTCTTTGATATTTTTTTATGGGTGTTCTTTTATATGCTTTTGTCAAAATGACTTTTCAGTTTTATCAGAAAATCATTCTAAATCTTTTTATAAAAGTTTTGGGCTTAAAATAAATTTGTGATTTTTTGTAAAGTCGTTCGAACGAATTGGGCATCTCGTTCGAACGAGTTTTCCAGGTCGTTTGAACGAACTTTTAACGACATTTTCGAGATATCATCAGTATTTTCATTATAAGTTTGGTTCGAACGAAATATCGAAGGAAAAAGCTTTCTGAATTCTCGTTTGATATCTCGGTCATAATCTCATTTGAATAGGGTCGTTCGAACGACTTTCAAATGTCGTTCAAACGATAGTCCGTCAGTTTTGACAGTTTTCCTAAAAATTTCCACTTTCTCCACTACTTTTACCTGCATTAAAAAGGGACTTGGTCAGTTTTTTTAGAGAAATTTTTGGAGTTTTCCTTTTACTTAGAGAGCAAATATTCTTACTCTAAAATTTTTTTACACCCAATGTCTCAAACA
The DNA here is from genome assembly GCA_949130495.1 of Sambucus nigra. Lineage (NCBI taxonomy): Eukaryota > Viridiplantae > Streptophyta > Magnoliopsida > Dipsacales > Adoxaceae > Sambucus > Sambucus nigra. The sequence goes on along the minus strand of OX422207.1, from coordinate 751,756,558 downwards.
ACATCTTTTATCTTTAAAGATTTATTTCTCAAAGAACACAAGTTTACACCCAATGTCTTACTCTAAATCCAAGTTCCATATATATATATATATATCCTTGCTTGGAGATTGTTGGGCACCGAGTTCTTCTCTACCCATCAAAGGAGAAAGTTTGGTGTAACACCCCGTAAATTCAAGGGCATTTATTTAAATAATATTGTGGGAGGAAAATAATTTATTTTATTAGGATAATTAAATTCATGATTTTAGAATTTTTAAATTTGAAGAATTTATTAATTTGGCGAATTGAGGATTAAATATTTTGGACTATTTTATGTTGCCTTTTGAGGCCTTAAAGTTGTGAGATGTTATAAATTAATTTGGATTGCAATTTGGAGTGCATGGTTGACTCTGAATGGGTCAAAATAGTCTGAAATGAGTGGCCATAAGTATATATTGGGCCTCAGGACTTAATTAGAAATAATTGAGCTCCAAATAAACAGTTTGAGCCCTTTTTAGGAGGCCCATAAGCCCAAAAATGTGATTTGAGTTTTTAACCCTAATTTTGTAAGGGTGAGGCAACTTAAAATCATTTTAGAAGAACTAAATTGGGGATAGCTTAAGAGGAAAGCCATTAGAAAAGAATTTGGGGATTTTGGGAGATTGCTTCAAGAATAAGAGGAGATCCTTGAATTCAATCCAATATCTTCATCCAAAGGCTTTGATCTATAAATTAAGGTAAGTGGTTTAATTTTCAATTGCTAATTTTCTTTTACCTATTCATATTAAAGGAGGTGGGAATCAATTAATATGTTAGGGTTTGTATTCTTGAAAAACTGGGGATTTCTTTGATTGGGAATGATAAATATGTAGAGGTATTAAGATTTGATTAATTGATGACCTAATTGATGAAATTGTTGGGGTTAGATTGAATATTATAAATGTATGGATTTAGGATGAATCTAGGGATGTTTTGATGAAGAAATTCGTACAAAATGAAGGTTTAAAACGTGTTAATGGCAGACTGTGTTTTTCTGGGCAGATTGGAGAGGGAGATGATACCAGGGTCATTCGAACGACCTGGTATCTCGCTTAAACGAGAGCCACTATTATTCGAATGACGAGTCTTGTCGTTTAAACGACATGTTAAACTTTCCAAATTTCTTGTTTTCCCTGATTTAGACCTGTTACGTGTTTTGAGATACACAGTTTTTGCATTGAGTGAATCTGCAATTTTGGATATAATTTAGGGTTTAAATTTGTTAATGTTTAACCTTAAATTAATTAAAAGATTTGTTAATTTGAAGATTTAAGGTTCATGATTTAGTGAATTATAACCTTGTTAATTGAGTTGGTAGACTTAATTGAATAACGGATTGGAACTGTTAAATTTCAGCCCGAGAGATAGAGAGTCCAGGTATACTTGGTAAGGTGACACCAAAATAATGAAAATTAATTAGTGTATAATTAATTGAAATGAAGTCGGACCATAGACTTACATGTTTTAGGCTTGTGTATGGACATAGTACACCGGTAGCATATATATACATATGATTTATGATTTTTTGTGTGAATAATATTTATAGTAAAGCATAACAATATTAATGTTATCTTAGGAGGTTGTGAGATGTGGGTGAGTCCCCTGAATAGGGAATGCAGTACGAGTATATTTCCCAGGGCATAGCGTTTGTTTTTAGGGGTGGGACGTTATAGTATGGAACGGGCACTTATGGGGGGAACTATGACCGCCTCCTACGCGTTTGGTGATAGCATTTATATCTGACATGCATGTAAATGTTGAGATATAGTTATACAAATATATAGTGAAGAATTATATACGGATGTATATACTGTGACACCCCGACTAATTAAATACCGGGTAGCTACTCCTTTATTAAATCAATTCAAAATGCCAAGTTGGTTCAGTTAATAGCATCACTGGTGAAAACATTTTAATAATTACTAACCACCTAGTATTTAAAAAGTAAGTTGCCAAATTTTAAGTTAAGTCTGGTTAACATGCAATAAAAGAATAATAACGAAGTAATGAAATAACCAACAAATAATAAATAGAAATCAGGAGGAAAACTCCTCACAACAATCCCACAAATGAAAATAATATGACAAGTCTGAATCCTGAATAATTACATGCCAAAAGTCTGAATAACTGAAATAAACGAAATGTCCCTACAAGAAATGGGCGACATGCCCTACAACTGATAAATGCTGAATATAGAGTCAAGATAGATGAAGCGTCTATAACCAAAGTCCTGTAACTTCCACAAACAGCTACAGCTCGTCACCTGAATGAGGATCCTAAGCAAGGTGACCTTGTGGCTGGGCACCTAAAATGGTTTTTACAAAAATAGATTTGAAAGCAAATGGGTCAGATCCCGAAAGTGGAAATCATTTTAAAAACAGCAAGTGTTTTAATAACATTAAAACATTAAATGCAAAATACATGTTAGGACGTGCACTCACATGAAATTCTCGCCTCTCAACTACATGTGCACTCCTAACGTACCGTACCCATCTAGATGACATACATATCTAACCAAACCGTAATAAGTTCTACCCCTTACTACTCAATTCCCATATTACATTCTAGCATTACCAATTAAATACAGGGCTTTACTTAAACTCATATTCTCAATTAGTAATACAATTCACTATCGGTTAACCCGTTATATTTTCTCAAAACATTACCATAATTATATTCACAATACCAACATGAAAGTTCTCATTATCTAAGTGTATATTATTCACGTCATAAATATACAATACAAGCACCCCGAGACTAAGCTGCGGTGCACACATACTCTGCTATCCATCCCAGTACATCACGTACATAAGGATCACGTATTCCGAATCTCTCAGGAATCGTTCTCAGATAACAACATCACAAATAATGGAGGCGAACACAGTCACATCACATGGGTCACGCACATACCTGCGCTCCCACGATCAGCAGACTTATTAACTTCCCAATAAGTCCTTCTCTGACCTATGTTCATCGAGGTACCAGTCTAAATCCGGGCAACACAAGGATTAGAGGGCCCTAAGCGAACGTAAACCTCCCGTGATAGCAAGTATGGTACGTATGTCATACACATAAAATCAATACATATACTAAGTATGGACACATCTTAGTAATCACCATAATTTAATTGTAGTACACATCTCATTCTCGTAGCGACATATAATTCTACACAATTTATATGTTCCCGATTAATATAATGCTATAGACCGTTAATAGTTCTCGCATCGTAATAGACGCTCACGTCCTACTTCATAATTTCCCTTAGGTTCAAACAACACTTCTAGGTTTTACTCCTCATTATATCCCAAATATCCCAAATATATCAACTAATCCTTAAGAAATGGTATCTTTGCATTTAAACAAGGTTACGAGACACTCGGGATCAAAACAGGCTAAAAATCCTAAACTGTCAACTCGTTAGAAGTCTCGTTCGAACGAGGCTGTTCGAACGAGAGTTCGTTCGAACGAAGTGGGCTTTCTAACGAGGTCTCGTTTGAACGAAAACATCGAAAGAACTTCACCCTCATTAGAAGTCAAAGGTCAACTCGTTAGAAGCTCGTTCGAACGAGCTCGTTCGAACGACCTGGGCAGCTCTTCTAACGAGTGGCCAGTTTCGAGCCCAGATTTTCCTAATCTCGTTTTTCCAACTTCTCTTCACCTCTAACCTCACCTAAACATTAATCCAACAATTGTTCAAATCTACTAATCATCCCTAAACATATTTAGGTCATATACTAACGCATTATGTGGGGTTAATTCATCATAACCTTATTCAATTATTAAATCTCCACATCTTCTTCCCCAATTTCAAGAACATGAACCCTAGAAATTTAATTCATCCATAGGCATAAAGAAGTCCGATTTTATGGTATAAAAGATGTATTTTTCACTGACTAATCATCCTAACATTGTTCTACATGCAATCTCCTCATAAAATTATAAATCTCTACATCAAATTCAATGGGTTTTATCATTTTCTAAGAACAATGAAATTCTGTCAATTTCCTACGCATGGAAGAAGTATTCTTTGTAATAAACGAAATTAAACCACTTGCCTTATGTGTATCTCTGATTTCGATGACGATTTGATGAATGGTTCTCTCTCTTTCTGCAAAATTCTCCTCTCCTCTCTCTCTACAAGCCTTTCTTCTCCAAGGACAATGATGGCTAGGGTTTTGCCTAAGGAACTCTTTGGAACAATTCTAATAACCCCTGTAGCCCATTAAGTCCTAAGATGTGGTTAGTGGGTTTAGTGGGTAATTACAAAGTCAGCTTTTTAATTCCCAATTTTTGTAGGTTTTAATTCCCAAAAATTCAAAATTACCAAACTACCCTTATACGTTGCCGGCATGGCCTAAAAATGCCCGGGACCCAAACTAAACTCCCGGCTAGTGTTTTCTGACTATTTCGACCCTTCTGAACGCATTGACGCACTCAAAACGACCATACGGTTAATAGAACTAAAATTCACTTTTTAATTAAAATAAATATTTCCCTAACGCGATTGTCACACGCGTCTCAACAAAATTTCCAAATTGCCGTATTTCAATCTTACGACAAATTTCATAATTCAATATTCATATATAATCATATATGCACATTATAATCAAATACCAACTCTCATCTCGTTAGTATTTTAATCCGAATTAATTTTTAATTAATACACATTTAATTTAATTAATCCCATAAATAAATATCACAAAATACGGGGTATTACATACTTCCCCCCTAATAACTGAATTTCATCCCGAAATTCAGAACTAGAAAGTACCTGGTAAGAACAACTCTGGATAACGTTCGCGCATCTCATCCTCGCGCTCCCATGTGGACTCCTCGACATTATGATGTCTCCACTGAACACGCACTAACGGAACTATCTTTGACCGCAGTTTCCGCTCACTTCGGTCCAAAATAGCAATCGGCCCCTCCTCGTAGGAGCTATCAGAATGGACATCTATGCCATCCAAAGCAATGTGAGAATGAGCCAAATCGTCTCTAAGATATTTCCTTAGCGAAGAAATATGAAACACATCGTGAATCCGATGTAAATGCTCTGGTAATCCAAGCCTATACGCAACCGGTCCAATCCGCTCAATAATAGGAAATGGTCCCACATATCTCGATGCTAACTTCCCTTTCTTCCCGAAACACATAATCCCCTTCATAGGAGATACTCTGAGCAAAACCTGGTCCCCCACTTGAAACTCCCTGAAGAACCTCTTCGTATCAGCATAGCTCTTATGCCGATCCTGAGCTACTCGAATGCGACTCCGTATCAATTCTATCCTCGCCAAAGTATCCTGAATCACTTCCGGCCCAAGTAGTTTGTTGTCCCCCACCTCCAACCAACATGCTGGGGAACGACAAGGTCTACCGTACAACGCCTCAAATGGAGCCATGCCAATGGTGAACTGGTAGGAGTTGTTGTAAGAGAACTCCACCAGTGGAAGATACTGCTCCCATCCACCCCTAAAATCAATGATACTCATACGTAGCATGTCCTCCAACATCTGGTTTGTACGCTCAGTTTGCCCATCGGTCTGCGGGTGATACGCCGTACTCAACCGCAATTCCGTGCCCATGGCCTCTCGAAAACTCTCCCAAAACCGTGAAACGAATATCTTGTCTCTGTCAGACACGATATTTAGGGGCACACCGTGAAGTCTCACTATCTCTGCAATAAAGAGCTGGGCATACTATCCCGTAGTGTAGTCTGTCCTTACGGGTAGAAAATGAGCGACTTTGGTCAACCTCTCCACAATTACCGAAATGGAGTCGTGACCTCTCTGTGACGTAGGCAACCCCGTGATAAAGTCCATGGATATGCTCTCCCACATCCACATCGGGACCTCCAATGGCTGTAGCAGTCCTGCCGGTTTCTGATGATCCACTTTTACTAGCTGACAAGTGGCGCATTTAGAAACAAACATGACAATATCTCTCTTCATCCCGATCCACCAATACTGTCGTCTCATGTCTTGGTACATTTTGTCCCCACCGGGATGTACCGCGAACCGTGAGCCGTGCGACTCTGCCATCACCTCGTGCCGTAATTCCTCCCCTTCCGGAACTACCAATCTCCCATTAAAGCGTAATCCCCCGTCTGGGCTAAAGGAGTAGGACTCGGTTCCCTCTGCTAGTAATCGAACTATCTGCTCCTAACAGAACGAGTCATTTGCCTGTGCCCTTACTACCTTCGTGACAATCTGAGGTGTAACGGTCATCACAGACATGAACGATCGGGCCACTGCATCCTGGTGTCCCAACTCCTTCCACTTGGCCTTCCACACTCCTTCCACTTCATCTATTGGCCTACGGCTCAACGCGTCTGCTACCACGTTAGCCTTCCCCGGGTGATACTGGATATCAAACTGATAGTCCTTCACAAACTCAAGCCACCTTCGCTCTCGCATATTCAACTCCTTCTGCGTGAATAGGTACTGTAGGGACTTGTGGTCCGTGAACAATCGAAACTTTTCCCCCAAAAGATAATGTCTGCAAATACGAAAGGCAAATACAACTGCCGCCAACTCCAAGTCACAAGTGGGGTAATTCTTCTCGTGAGGTTTTATCTTACGGGATGCATAAGCAATGGCCTGACTCTCCTGATGTAATACACCTCCAAGTCCTTGTAAGGACACATCGGTGTAGACTAGATACTCAACTCCCGATCTCGGCAATGCTAACACAAGTGCTGAGGTCAACTTGTCCTTCAACTCATCGAATGCCAACTGACAGGCATCACTCCAAATGAATGACACACCCTTACAAGTCAGATGTGTCAAAGGACCCGCTATCTTCAAAAATCCTCGAATGAACCTCCTATAGTATCCTGCTAAGCCCAAGAAACTAAGGATCTCTGTCGGTGTCGTGGGATGTCCCCACTCCCTCACCGCGGATACCTTCCCCGGATCAACAGATATTCCCCGATCGGAAATAATGTGTCCCAAAAACTGGACCTCCTTCAGCCAAAACCCTCACTTCTCATACTTTGCATACAGCTCGTTCTGACGTAGCGTCTGCAAAACTTGCCTCAAATGCTCGGCGTGCTCCTCCTCTGTCTGGGAGTAAACTAGAATATCATCAATGAAAACAATGACAAATTGGTCTAGGAAATCTCTGAACACCCTATTCATCAAGTCCATAAACACGGCTGGACCATTGGTCAAACCAAAAGGCATAACCCGAAACGCGTAAGAACCATATCTCGATAAGAACGCAGTCTTCGAGACATCCTCCTCCCTGATTCGCAACTGATGGTATCCCGATCGCAAATCAATCTTCGAGAAGAAAAAAGCTCCTCTCAACTGGTCGAATAGGTCATCGATTCGAGGAAACGGATACTTATTTCGTATAGTGACCTTGTTTAACTCTCGGTAGTCCACACACAATCCCAGTGAACCATCTCTCTTCTTCACGAAAAACACAGGGGCACCCCACGGCGAAGTACTCCTCCGTATAAACCCCTGACCCAACAACTGCTCAATCTGATCCTGTAGCTCTCGCATCTCTGCCGGAGCCATACGGTACGGTGCGCGTGCTATAGGTCTCGTATCTGGTAATAAGTCTATGACAAAGTCTATCTCACAACTGGGGGGTAGGCCCGGTATCTCCTGAAATACATCAGAATACTCCCTGACAACTGGGATCGAGTCTAAAGGAATCACAACCTCCTTAGAGTTATCCTCCTCTATGTAGTACAAATGAGCGGTCGAGCCTCCCTCTGGGCGAGGCATCGCCACCACAAACATCTCTTGCCCTGGAATGGCAAAAACAATGCTCCCACCGAAGCAATCAATCATGGCTCTATAATCTGCGAGCCAATCCATACCGATAATCACATCGTGCAGATGCATATTTAATACCAACATGTCTGCAGGTAATACCAAACTACCAATCTCTACCCCCACTACCCGATATATAAAGAAAATAAGTGACCCACTCCCCAATGGTGAGTCTACACACGTCACTTTGCTCTCTGCTGTGGCTAACAACCCTAAGGCTTTCGCAAAATGTGTAGCTATAAAGAAATGCGTTGCCCCCGTATCAAACGAAACCCGACCCATAGTACCATGGATAGGAAACATACCCTCAATCGCGGGTGGTGCCTGTGGAGCTACTGCCTGGTGGACGTTATAGACATGTCCATACTGTAACTGCCCCTGCTGCACAGGAACTGCTAGAATGGCTGGTAGTGCTAGAACCTGGGCTGGAGCTGGGAGAGTAGGTGGAAAAAGTGGCCTCTGTGGCTCATGTCGAGCACCTTGCTGGTGCTGCGGGGCCCTGCCCCTATCAGAACAGTCCTGGCATTTATGTCCAGTCTTGCCATAAACTAAAAACTTCCCCGGGAAGTTCCTCCCTCTCTGTCCCTGCTGCCCTCGTCCCTGGTGGCCGTTACCGTTCCTCCACTGGCCCTACTGGCCCTGTTGAAACTGTTGTTGACCATTCTGACCCTGCTGGTTCTGATGGTCGTTCGGACCCTGATGGCCCTGCCGAAAACCTCCCTGCCCGTGCTTAAAATTTCCTGACCTGAACCTCTTGTGATCTCCCTACTGGGAACCCTGGTCGCCCTGTCTCTGCCCCTGAACAGATTGTGCCCCACTGGCAACATTTCCCCCAGTCCTGCCCTGATGGCTGGACTCTCCTGACCTCTTGCCTTCAGTCATGTGAAAGCGATGATCCTGGCAGTGTAACAGTGAAGTGTTAACCACATCAGAATAAGTGGCTAACGAGAGGTTCCCTAACAAGTGCTGACGAATCCTCCATGTCAACCCGTCCGTAAATTTCTGTATCTTCTTCTCCTCTGTCGGTATCTCATCCGGAACAATATTCAGAAGATCAGTGAATTCGGCTTCATATTCGGCCACAATCTTACCCTTCTACTTGAGGCTCATCAACTTCCTTCTCATCTCCGTGTGAACAACTGATGGAAAGTATTTGCTGTCGAACCGCACCCAAAACTCCTGAATAGTGAGAGTATCTCTCTCCTCCACGGTGGTAATAGACTCCCACCACTGCAGTGTAGACCCCACTAGCTTAAAGGTAGCTAGTATTTCCTTCTGGACATCGGTGCACTCATACATCCTCAAGTGCCGCTGAATATCCTTCCTCCACTGACTCGAAACCACCACATCGGAGCTACCTGCGAACTCCGGAGGGTGTCCTTTCTGAAAAGCATCACGTACACGTTCCCAAGCAGACGGGAATGCATGTTCCTGAACTGGCGCGGCTATCGGCGCCTGAGGTGGTGCCTGCTGAACTACTGCTAGTGCGGCATTTACCGCCCGGGCCACAATGGCTGCAACCTCGGCGGCATTCATCGTGCCCTTAACTGGTGCGGGTTGTGGTTCTGGCGTTGCATCCCTGGGAACCCGTTGTGCACGTCGTGGAGGCATCTGAAATAAGAATGAAGTTTATAAGTTCGCAGGTATAAACTTAAAATAGCTGAAGAATGTATCATATACAAAAGAATACAACAGTCCTAAAATATAGGGCTCTACATCAAAGAAAGCTCAGCGGAAAACATAATAAGCCGTACAGATCCTAAAAGACACTAGAACTGGATGATCTGATACCGCCTATGACACCCCAACTAATTAAATACCGGGTAGCTACTCCTTTATTAAATGAATTCAAAATGCCAAGTTGGTTCAGTTAATAGCATCACTGGCGAAAACATTTTAATAATTACTAACCACCTAGTATTTAAAAAGTAAGTTGCCAAATTTAACGTTAAGTCTGGTTAACATGCAATAAAAAAATAATGGAAAAACAACATAATCCATTCACCATAACGAAGTAATGAAATAACCAACAAATAATAAATAGAAATTCAGAGAAAAACTCCTCACAACAATCCCACAACTGAAAATAATATGACAAGTCTGAATCCTGAATAATTACAAGCCAGAAGTCTGAATAACTGAAATAAATGAAATGTCTCTACAAGAAATGGGCGACATGCCCTACAACTGATAAATGCTGAATATAGAGTCAAGATAGATGAAGCGTCTATAAGCAAAGTCCTGTAACTTCCACAAACAGCTACATCTTGTCACCTGAATGAGGATCCTAAGCATGGTGTCCTTGTGGCTGGGCACCTAAAATGGTTTTTACAAAAATAGATTTTAAAGAAAATGGGTCAGAGCCCGAAAGTGGAAATCATTTTAAAAACAGCAAGTGTTTTAATAACATTAAAACATTAAATTCAAAATACATGTTAGGTAGTGCACTCACATGAAATTCTCGCCTCTCGACTATATGTGCACTCCTAACATACCGTACCCATCTAGATGACATACATATCTAACCAAACCGTAATAAGTTCTACCCCTTACTACTCAATTCCCATATTACATTCTAGCATTACCAATTAAATAGAGGGCTTTACTTAAACTCAGATTCTCAATTAGTAATACAATTCACTATCGGTTAACCCGTTATGTTTTCTTATAACATTACCATAATTATATTCACAATACCAACATGAAAGTTCTCATTATCTAAGTGTATATTATTCACGTCATAAATATACAATACAAGCACCCCGAGACTAAGCTGCGGTGCACACAGACTCTGCTATCCATCCCGGTACATCACGTACATAAGGATCACGTATTTCGAATCTCTCAGGAATCGTTCTCAGATAACAACATCACAAATAATGGAGGCGAACACAGTCACATCACATGGGTCACGCACATTCCTGCGCTCCCACGATCAGCAGACTTATTAACTTCCCAATAAGTCCTTCTCTGACCTATGTTCATCTAGGTACCAGTCTAAATCCGGGCAACACAAGGATTAGAGGGCCCTAAGCGAACGTAAACCTCCCGTAATAGCAAGTATGGTAGGTATGTCATACACATAAAATCAATACATATACTAAGTATGGACACATCTTAGTAATCACCATAATTTAATTGTAGTACACATCTCATTCTCGTACTGACATATAATGCTACACAATTTATATGTTCCCGATTAATATAATGCTATAGACCGTCAATAGTTCTCGCATCGTAATAGACGCTCACGTCCTACTTCATAATTTCCCTTAGGTTCAAACTACACTTCTAGGTTTTACTCCTCATTATATCCCAAATATCCCAAATATATCAACTAATCCTTAAGAAATGTTATCTCTGCATTTAAACAAGGTTACGGGACACTTGGGATAAAAACAGGCTAAAAAGCCTAAACTGTCAACTCGTTAGAAGTCTCATTCGAACGAGGCTGTTCGAACGAGAGTTCGTTCGAACGAAGTGGGCTTTCTAACGAGGTCTCGTTCGAACGAAAACATTGAATGAACTTCACCCTCGTTAGAAGTTAAAGGTTAACTCGTTAGAAGCTGGTTCGAACGAGCTCGTTCGAACGACCTGGGCAGGTCTTCTAACGAGTGGCCAGTTTTGAGCCCAGATTTTCCTAATCTCGTTTTTCCAACTTCTCTTCACCTCTAACCTCACCTAAACATTAGTACAACGATTTTTCAAAGCTACTAATCATCCCTAAACATATTTAGGTCATATACTAACGCATTTTGTGTGGTTAATTCATCCTAACCTTATCCAATTATTAAATCTCCAATTTCAAGAACATGAACCCTAGAAATTTAATTCATCCATAGGCATAAATAAGTCCGATTTTATGGTATAAAAGATGTATTTTTCACTGACTAATCATCCTAACATTGTTCTACATGCAATCTCCTCATAAAATTATAAATCTCTACATCAAATTCAATGGGTTTTATCATTTTCTAAGAACAATGAAATTCTATCAATTTCCTACGCATGGAAGAAGCATTCTTTGTAATAAACGAAATTAAATCACTTGCCTTATGTGTATCTCTGATTTCGATGAATGGTTCTCTCTCTTTCTGCAGAATTCTCCTCTCCTCTCTCTCTACAAGCCTTTCTTCTCCAAGGACAATGGTGGCTAGGGTTTTGCCTAAGGAACTCTTTGGAACAATTCTAATAACCCCCGTAGCCCATTAAGCCCTAAGATTTGGTTAGTGGGTAATTACCAAGTCATCTTTTTAATCCCCAATTTTCGTAGGTTTTAATTCCCAAAAATTCAAAATTACCAAACTACCCTTATACGTTGCCGGCATGGCCTAAAAATGCCCCGGGTCCCAAACTAAACTCCCGACTAGTGTTTTCTGACTATTTCGACCCTTCCGGACGCGTTGGCTCCCTCAAAACGACCATACGGTTAATAGAACTAAAATTTACTTTTTAATTAAAATAAATATTTCCCTGACGCGACTGTCACACGCGTCTCAACAAAATTTCCAAATTGCCGTATTTCAATCTTAAGACAAATTTCATAATTCAATATTCATATATAATCATATATGCACATTATAATCAAATACCAACTCGCATCTCGTTAGTATTTTAATCCGGATTAATTTCCAATTAATACACATTTAATTTAATTAATCCCATAAATAAATATCACAAAAATACAGGGTATTACATATACATGGTGTAAATGTATAATTAATATAATTTGTGAAATGGTTATATAGTATTGAATGTGAATATATTTAAATAAGTTAGTGTGAATAATAACTTATAACTCATATACATGATGTGAATCGTATAAGTGGTATAACTCGTGAGAATGTTATATGGCATTAAGTGAAATATGACCTAAATACGCTAATGAGACTAATAACTTATAAAGTATACTAAACCCACTAGGGATAGATTAGTGAGAAATCGTGAGATATATGTGACAAGACTAGTTACGGGGTGGTTAGCTAGGTGGGTCATGTATAGAATGTTAGGCGTGCACATTAGTGGTGGGGTGAGGTGTCCTCAAGAGAGTGTATGACGCTAACTTATATATGAAGAGCATACTTGCATTTTAATTGGCTGCATTTAAATTCACTTGCTAAATATTTTCAAATTTTAACCCTTGCTATAAAATATTTTCAAAACCTTTTAGGTTTCGAGCCATAGGGATGCCAGAATTAATCTATTCCAGGTTCACGCAGTTGCGACACATGTGGATGTTGCAGGACTTTGACTTAGTCACTTCAGTCATTTCATTCCTAGAGTAGGATGGAGTTACTGTCCCATTTGGGCATGTCACCCTAGTTATACAATTTTATTTCAGTTAGTTGATGTATTCAGTTATTACTCTTGTGATTCATTTCGTTATTTGATTTGTAGCCAATGGCCGTTTCGGCAAGGTTTACATCTATTACATTTTGTATTACTTGATTCAATGATTGCATGATAGCTAGTTATATAAATTCTTTCGCATGTTGTTGGGATGTTAAATAAAAAGGTAAAATTTTGCACCATGCCTTTTGAATACTAGGTGGTTAGTAAGTTTTAAAAAGTTTTCGACAGTGATGCCTTTTGTTAAAGCGACAAAGATTCTATGTGTCGAGTCAAGCATTGTATTTTTTATTTTTCTTAGTGTGGGATTGTGTCTAGATATGCTTGACGACCCATGGGATTTTTTATTGTCCCGGAATAGACAAAGGGGCGGATTTGAAAGTGAAAATTTCTAAATGAGTCAATTTGTAGTGTTGTCTTAATTCTGGACAAAACTATATGAGTTGTAAGATAAAGGTTGTCCCTTCAAGCCTATGACGTTTGAGTTGAAGATGCCACGGCCCAAATATTAAAGTTGACATCATTGCCGATTTCTAGTGTCATGTTTCGTGTCACCAACCTTTCATCAATTCCAAGGTCTTTGAAAGGTATGAATGCATTTAATACATATATAGAGAGAGTATTGGATTTTTTTTATAAGTGTTATTTTATATGTTTTTATCAAAACGAATTTTTAGTTTTATTAGAAAATGATTCTAAATCTTTTTATAAAAGTTTTGGGCCTAAAATGAAATTTGGGATTTATTGTAAAATCGGTCGAACGAACTGGGCATCTCACTTGAACGAGTTTTTCAGGTCGTTCGAACAAACTTCTAATGACATTTTTGAGATATCATCTACTTTTTCGTTAGAAGTTTGGTTCGAACGAAATATCAAACGAAAAATAATTCTGAATTCTCGTTGAATATCTCGTTCATAATCTCATTTAAATAGGGTCATTCGGACGACTATCAAATGTTGTTTGGACGACAGTCCATCAGTTTTGAGAGTTTTCCTAAGTACTTCCCACTTTCTCCACAACTTTTACTTGCTTTAAAAAGGTACATAGTCAGTTTTTTTAAACAATTTTTGGGAGTTTTCCTTTTATTTATAGAGAAAATATTCTTAATACAAAAAGTTCCTTTTGAGTGTTCATCATCTTTAAAGATTTATTTGTCAAAGACCACAAGTTTACACCCAACGTCTTAATCTAAATACAAGTTCCATATATATTTATATATATCTTTCCTTAGAGATTATTTGGCACCGGGTTTGTTCTCTTCCCATAAAAGGAGAAACTTTAGGTTCCTTCTCTACCCCAAAAAGGAGATTGCTTTTGCTGCAGCGTGCTCATATGATTAAAGGCACCGTGTGTGGGTTGACGGTAGCCAAGCCCCCATTAGTGGATTCCAAGACTTCGGTGGATTCCGGAGTTGTCGACTAGGCGGAGGTTGAAGTACCAGGGAGCGTCAAGGCTTGAAATGCAAGTCGTTGTTGTAAGTTTTCTCTTGTTGTATTTTTTTAAAAAAATACCATAGCTAGTGAACTTGTAGGTTGGGGTGTCCGAGATTTTTCGCGTTGTGGGTTTTCCTCGTACATCATCGTGTAGTGTGATTGTGATTTATTTTTATCTTAAAAAAATTCACTTAGATGCATGTGTATATTTAAAAAAATAAAAATTGGTTTAATCACAACTTTGGTTTATTTTGGTGTTATTTTTATTTTGGGTAATTTTAGTTTAATTTAATTCAAGGCGGAAAAATTAATTTGGCTAAATACATGTTTAAGTTTGTTTGGCATAATTTTAACTTGAATTGAATTAATGTTGTTTAATTGATATTAAAACAAAATTCAAATATTTTTTTTGTTGTTTGACTTAATTTTAATTTTGAAGAAATTAAAATTTGTGGACTTTAATTGCTAAATCAAAAAGAAATTTTAATTTAAAATATATTTTGGACCATCTTTACTTGGTAATTTAAAATTGGGGTATCATTGCATATGCTCTAAGAAAATCACTCCTTTCAATTTCGATTCGTGACCAAAAATGGCATGAACAAAACCATTGGTCATGGACCTTATCTCTTACCAAAAGGAGTAGTCATCGACCATGGCGTGTGGTAGTATAAGGCAGGTTGGTCACGAATAAGGGCCATTACGTGGCAGTCATGAACCAAATCCGTGACCCAACCATTGCCAACTTTTTAACATGGTCACAGACTAAAGTAGTGATCCAGACGTGAGTAACCTTTCAACACAGTCATGGACTATAGTTGTCACTCACATTTACAGATGCTACAAAACTATCTCGGACCATAGTCGTGACCCTATTTTTTTCCACTTCATCATCTATGACCATCTCATTATAATAGCACTAGTCAGGACCCTAAAGCATGACCAAGTTGCGTGACCAATTCAAAATGGTCACGACCTAAAGTCATAACCCCATTAGAGGAAAATTTGACCATGGTCACGGATGTGGTCACGACCATAATTTGTGAACACAGTTGGAGGGAAATTTGGCAAAATTTTATCGCCATGATAGTCACGCCTTGGTCATGGATTATGGCATGACCCATCATGGTCATTGCTCATGGAAGTGACCAACTCCAGTTAGGGTCACAACATTGTATGGTCCTGGAACTGGTCACATATTGTTTCTTTGTGGTCACCATTTTAGGCCGTGACCAGGCTATCGCGACTATTTGCCAATTTTGGTGTAGTGTGAAATACAATTACAATATTTAAAACTAATCAATTTATATTTGTTTAATTAGATACAATTAGAATAATGAAAAGAGATACATTGTGAGTGTAGAAAAATTCACAATAAAAGATTCTACAAAAATAATCGCAAATGGAAGAAAATAAAAGGAATTACACATACAATAATGATGTACGTGGTTTAAAATTTTGCCTACATCCATGGAGAGGTTACTTGTTATTATTAAGTATCTCTCAAAGTCTCAAGTTTTTCATCCCCTTGCCTCGGGTCAGGGTGTACAATTTATAGATGTGTTGTTACCGAGATCGAGTGCTTAATGAACTCCATAATAGGGTGCGGATTGGCCATGAGGGACTTGAATATCTCATTCGAGATTATTGGTACTTGATTTAACCATATCTGCGAGTATTATGCTTCGACTAAACTACCCGTGCAGAAATTAACTCAAGATTTGGGTTAGGCCAAGTGCTTAAATTATCTTGGTCGGCAATTCTCATGGACTTGTAAAAAATGGGCTCCCATAATTGCCCCTAAAATCTTTGGGCAAATAATTATGGACCAATAGATTACAACTGAGTCAAAGGCCCAAGGCCTTAAATATAATAAAAGACCTGCATGGCATACTTGTAATTATAAGATTTTCATAAGGGATACGCTTTTCCAAAAAGATATTGAAGCACCAAAATTCTACTAGGAAGACAAAACTCATCATTTGAAGTTCTGGTGATTAGTTGGTGTATACAATCAACTATTCGTCCACTGACTCTGATCATTATTGTGCATAATTTTCTCCTAAGATTCTCTTCTTCTTCAAAAATTGAGGTCCTTCTTCTTTTGTTCTTTACCAACGCTTTGTTTCTACTTATAAGTTCTAGTCTTTACCCTTTCAATTCTTTTTCTTTGCATTAGCTTCTAACTGTAGGTGGGGTTTCTTCTTGCTTGTGAAATTATGGAGATAGTAGATAATAAGTGAGGAGATGAGTTTAGGTGCCAATATAATATTCTTGATTGGGTCATCATTGACAGTGCCCCCTTCTTCAGAATATTTGTGACATTGACGGGGGCACTGGATTCACGCCCTTCTGGTTACTCATGAACACTTCGCTATCCTGATTGGGTCGGAATTCCTCCTTGAACAGTTTGTATAAGTTGACGCATGGTTTCTTGCATGGTCGTTTGCCCTTGGGATAAATTAGCCATTATGCCAGCCAGATCTTGAACATTTGGGGGAATAGAAGGGTTTGGAGGGTTCCCAGCGTTTCGATTACTGGATTTCGGATTATCAGCCATTGATGATGAATTGTTTTGATGAAAAATGCTAAATATAATCGATTCCCACAGACGGCGTCAATCTGTTGATGTGAAAAACTGGATTATCTCTAATTATTTAATCACATATAAATAAGATAATAAATAAATAAGACAAAGTATTTTTAAAGTGGTTCAGCCGTATGAGAATGGCCTACTTCCACTATTTTTGTATTACTGACTGTTTGCCTGGAATTCTCGATAAGTGGTTTATCCAGAAATCCAAAGTCCCCTTCTAATGAGGAGGTTACAATGTATTTATAGCCTTCAGGTTGTGCATGTGAAAGGACAATGCGTTGTTGTCTGGTATACATATACATCTGTACGATAATAATGAGCATTTAATGTGCAGTCGTCTTTTTGACTCTTGATTTGGGTGCTCTACACGCCAAGTAGCTCGGACCGCCTGAGTTGCTCGGTATGCCAAGTAGCTCGGGGCCTAGAGTAGCTCGGTACGCTTAAGTTTCTCGGGGCGCATGAGTTCCTCGGGGGCCATGGGTTGCTCGTTCGAAATTTTGTATTTGACAGGTAGATCTACACGTGTCTTCAAATAATTGGTCCATGTCGGCAGACTAAATTTGGTATCAACGCTTATCATCACATATAGTCTTGAAAACATACATTTATCACGTTTTTCGCTCTTATTTACTCACTTTAAGGGTTGAAATTTCTATTTATCTTATTTCATGTTAAAATTCATTAAAACATTCACTAAATTTGTTAAACATATGTTCCTCATCAAAATACTACAAGTTTATACACGAGAAGATGGATTATAAGTCTAGAAATCCATAAAAATGACTCTCACACATCATTATCACATGAAGTTCAATTATATTAGCAAAAATAGGCTTTTAAAGACTAGAGACATTTTTATTCTTTAAATTAGCTATTTTTACTAGAAAACTCCAAGACTTTGTTCATTAAATATCTCAAAAAGAGAAATATTATTTTCAAATTAATTGCTTCCATAAAATGTTTAACCCTAAATTTTCTTGAAATATATCATTTTACTTAACACTCTTGAAATTCTTTGTAAACTATTTTACACAAGCCATAAGAAATAAACTTCTTAAATCATATATGCATTCTACTCTTACAAACTCTAACTACAAGATCAATAATAAAGAAAATAGAGTTCTAAAGCTAAAGAGTAGAGTTTTCCACCTCAAACGAAGCTTCAAATATGGTTAATGAATGTAGAAGAAGATGGAAAACATCCTAAGGTGGACTCAAATAGGTTGCCTAGCACCACTAAGCCTTCTCCTTGAAAGCTCCATGAAAACCCCAAAAGCTCCATAATTTATTCTACTTTTCCTCTTCAAAAAAAACCACAACAATATCTCCATAAATATATACAAATGGTGTAGATGGATTTTAATGGCTTCAATATGGTGGAAAAGGGTTAAAGTATGGTGGAAAAGGGCTAAGGGGTGGTGGTGCTAGGGTAGTAGAAGGTGGTTTGTGGAAGGAGAGCTCTCAAGAACTAGAGTGCAAAAATCTTATTTAAAATGACCCAAACATCACTTAAATACTCAAAAACTCTTATAGGAAAATCCCTAAAGTGCTCAAAGCTCCAACCCCGAGTTGATCTACTGTTGTGAGAGGATGACACATGACTTAATCCAATGGTCAGGAATTTAACTTCACTTTCCAAATCGATAGAAACTGATTATTATAGCTCGTTCGAACGAGAACTACCATATCATTTTAATATAAATCTATCTCGTTCCAACGAGAACCACATCTCGTTCGAATGTATTTCGAATAAGGTTATAACGAGAGTAGGTTTCCAAACAGAGGTGGGTCATTAGAAGTTCATTTTAAGAGCATTCGAACGAGATTTGAATTTTTTTCATTTGAATCTGGATGTCATTGGAACATATTTAATTTTCCAAAATTCAATTTACGGTCATTCAAAATCCAATTAAGTGCACCAAGGCCAGTATATTATCCAAATTGAAACCACGATTCATCTTACGAAGTCTAAAGCTCAATTAGGATACACCGAGTTACCAAATTTCATAGAGGTACGGTTAAATCCACAAGGGTGGGTGTTACATATGATGTTCTTTTACATTTAATATTTTTAAACTTCAAATTAGCAAATTAGATGTTACTTTTTTATGTAATTTTCTGATCTAATAGTGAATATGTGTAAGATTTTATTTTTAATGTAAATTTTAATTATTAGATGGTGAATACATATAAATCGAATACACATTTGAAATAGTCATGTGCCTAAGGATCCCGTTCCAATTAATTAATTTCTTGTTTAATTAACACGTTAAGCATATTAAATCCTTTTCAATTTTTTAGAAAATAAAATTAATTAGTCTAAATTATATGCAAGTGGTTATTAATAACTGAAGAAATAAAATAATCACACCAGTGCACACGGATTCTAAAGTGAAAACCCTCAGGGGGAAAAACTATTGTGGCCCCAAACTCACTTACAAGCACACGAGTACTAATATGAATATTTACAGGACTTATAAGGACATATATGACTTATATATACAACAATGATAACCTCTAAGATTTCAGTTCATTACATTCTGGTCCTTTTCCTCTCCCCGTACTAGTGAGTGTTACTACAATCCAGGAATCGGTTGCACAATGTCTAAGGCATTGGTATACATCGATCTAGGTTGTAGATGATCAGCCCACTCATAACCCAATGTGATATCTTCACCTACACAAATCCTCGTGCTCAAATCTTCTTATAATTAGAAGATTTGATGTCACACCCCTATTTTATATGTGTAGTTGATGAGGCTAAGACGCCGAAGATAGGGGGTGCTACGCACTTTATACCATTCTCAACATCAACAATAAATAAAAATGACGATAAATAAAAAACATTGATGATATAATAATAATAATAATAATAATAATAATAATAATAATAATAATAATAATAATAATAATAATAATAATAATAATAATAATAATAATAATAATAATAATAATAATAATAATAATAATAATAATAAGAAGAAGAAGAAGAAGAAGAAGAAGAAGAAGAAGAAGAAGAAGAAGAAGAAGAAGAAGAAGAAGAAGAAGAAGAAGAAGAAGAAGAATGAATGAATGAATGAATAATAGAATAAATACTGAAGTGTGATAAAAATAAATATCTCCAATAAAACTGAGTCAACTGTAATCAAAATCCATAATACAAAAATCTCAAACTTAAATGTAAATAAATAAAACCACCTCGGTTCATAAATAAACTCATGAATAAAACAACTACTGGAATGCCAACTGAAATGAAATAGAAACTCCTACACTAAGGATCATGAACTGGATCTCCAATCAGTACAACTCTGACTGCTCAGTCTTGCAGCTCATATATATCAATAATATTTTATGGATTTGGGTCAAGTCCGCCCTAAAGTTGTAAGAAATGGATATATTACTTTACATTATTAAATACGACCCATTTACGCCCGATGTTGCCACCCGTTGGCACTCATACAAACTATATCTCACCTCTCCTCTAACTTGATGTAGTTCTAACTAACTACACTTAATCATACCTTACCATACTAAGGTTACCTTTCCACATAAGTAAAATATGAAATAAAAACCAATAGTCTGGTGCCCCACTGTCTCTCAACCCCCAACTTTGCTCCTTCATGCGACATCTCATAATGAAATCAAACAAGGACCCCCCTATACACTTATGATCATCTTAGTTGGTTGCTATGATCTAATGGCCTAATACTTAAAATATAAATATAATAATCACATTATAAACTAAGGATATCTCACTATATAGTTCCTAAGGATCTCATACCCAAATGCTCCTAAATCCCGAACGAACTAAACTTCGTGCATGGGACATCTCGCGAACAAAATCCAAACGAAGAACCCCCTGATACACTTCTCTTTAGCCGAATCTTTCACCTGAGATAATGGTAAGAGACTCCCTAGGAAATATCAATAATACCAATAACATCATAATCGATACCATAGAGCACTACATTGACTCATGTACCATCCAAATGTCTACAAAGCATTAACCCAGCTCATATAATGACATTAATTTCTAAGGAGCAATAACCTAGATCATAACTACCCTATACCCCAGGGTACAAAATACAATGTACATATATACAATCCAACATGCATATATTATGTCAGTCCAGAATTATCAAACAACTCTAGATCAATCAAATAAAGAGTATTTATTCAACTCATACCATTTCTCATCCATAAAAGTAGACCAAAACATAATCATCCAATGGAAGAGAGATAATCCAACTCAAGCCCCACATTTAATCCATACAAAGATTACCATTACTTTCATCAAATATATTATTAATATTTTACCATAACTATATATTTTAATCATTATATACTACTTATGTACAATATTAATGATACATTTAATTAGATTAATGGTTATGATAAAACCATTAGACTATCATTAACGTAATGGTACCATGTATTTTTAATCATTATATACCCATCCCCGGTGTCTTTTAACATTTTCACTTGTTATGTACACCTTCTTTAATTATGTTAAACATGTGTAGCGTATTTTCATATTATTCGCATATCAATAATTGAGTCATGTGTATACCTATGCATATACAAATAAATATGTCAACCTTACCACAACCACCAGAGCACACACATCCACATGTTAAACTACCGACACTCCTAACGTATAAGTATTTAGCATTATCATAAATATATTTTCCTCGCAAGTGGACTAAATATCCACACACACACACACACACACACATATATATATATGTATATATATATATATATATATATATATATATATATACACTCCTGACTAAACACATAGTCTAATAAAAGTCCAAATATATATACCCCTATGTATGTATATAACTGTGACTAAACTCATAGTCTTATATTATACCACAATATGTAGGTATAAAAAATATAAGCCCAGTGCATGTGGTACCCCACCTAAATGGTATACCAAAACTGTATTTGTAGTAACCCCACCTCAACTGTGTGGCCTTACAGAATAACCAAACCCAATAGTGTATAACACACATAGCATAGTGTATAAATAAGATATCACTTAATATTTGTATACTCAAACCCTTTTTCCAAGTTCCTAAAATCATTATACCATAAATACAGGTTCATACTCATAAACATTAATTACATAATTGTCTAGGATTTTTTGAATCCTTACTACATCTCTATTAGTTAAACCCTTAGGTTATATAATGATTTATCATAAAAATATACCCAGATGACCAGAGTATTGAATCTAAGAAGGAATAAAAAACTAAAGCCTTCCATATCCCACCATCATCATCCTACGGCCATAATGGCCCTAGGAGGATGCTTCGCAAGGGGACATGAGTTATAATCTTCATAACTAATATATGAATGCTTAATAATCGTTTCAACATAAACTATATAAATATCAATTTTTTAATAAAATATTCCAAGTTTACATCTTTAACTCATATAAGCCTAATGCAAAATATGATTAGTAATCGAATTTATAATCAATAATCAGATTTTTAATTCTAAAGCATGTCGCTACCCAATTGATTCCTATTAAGTTATGAACTCCTAAATATATTATGTTAATAGGATCAACAATAGAGTATTTCTTGCCTTAATGAAACTTGATCTTTGATTAAGCCCTTTTGAGTGCTCTTCCTCTTCTTCCAAAGCTTGCCTCTTGCTGTTAGATTTTAATTATAATATATTATGGTTTTTAGTTGGGCTTATTAACATATTTAAAATCCTAATCCCAAAAGTCCACTATTGGCCTATTTTAGACCCCCAAATAAACCCAAACCACTAACCCAACACTTTTAAAACTTGGCCAAGGGTGTACCCACCCATAAGGCCATATATATCACATTAAAAAAAATATTATTTTGGGCCTTTGTATTCCCCCAAAACCTAGTCTAACCAATCAAACCCACAATATAAAGTTCATTACAGCCATATTAATTTAATTTATAAGTCGTTCACTTATTAAAATTCTCATTTTAAATTCTGGCTAATAATCCAAACCAATTAAACCTAATAAACTACCCATTAATTCACCCTAGTAAATATTAATTAATAATTAAATAATAACTTATTTGATTTTCAAAAATATGGAATATTACATTTGAGGGGATCTATAAACCAAAAGTCTACTTTGATTACATGGAGCTGACAGGATCTCACAAACGCAAAGGACTCTTGCAAAGACAAATTAGGATCTTGAAAATAGTACATTCGTACTTTGAAAGACACATTTAAAGGGCTTAAATAGTTTAATAATAAAAGAGAATCGATAAAAATATGTTTTCCTCTAACTGAAGACCTCGTTTGAACTAGGGCATCCTCATACGAATGAGAGCTTTCAAATGAGTTATTCTTGTTAGAAAAAAAATTCTAATGAGGGTCATTTTTAAAGTCAATGGGCCCCCGTTTTATTACAATATTCACTCAAGGGAACGTCATTTGAGGTTTTTTAAATCGAGTTCCATATCCTTGAAAACTAGCCCCTCGTTCAAAACCTTTTTCAATTAAGGGTAACCTCGTTTGAACGAGATCATTGATTTTTTACCCTAATTAATTTTTTGTCAAAAAATAGTTTAAAATATTTTTCTCTTGTTGATGTTAACAAAAACCTCTCATGTAACTTCTTATCAATAATTAAACTACAAGTAAATGTAAAACTTTGAAACCTTACCAAACCTCATATACATAATGATTGTATTTGGTTCAAAAATCTTTGTCATTCTACTTTGTTTATGTCTTCACTTGATGTAACATTATAACTCACTAAACTCAATACAAAGATAATATGACATAATAGTTTGATCTAAAATTGATCAAACATCAATAATACTTTTGGGAGTGTAAAATATGTCCTTGCAACATAACATTTTGATTTTTCTATGTATAATTTAGTTTTTACCTTATTATACTATGTATTCAAATTTTTGGTTTTATTCACATTTCTTCATTTGAATCACCTCATATTCATATTTAATCTCTTAGAAGAAAATGGAATCATTATAATAATATTTATCAATGGTTTGCGTTCAAATATCTCAATTTATTATGTTCAGTTTTATTATTTTATTTATTTTAATTTTACTTTTTCTTTACATTTTTTTTTTATTTTTGGTTTAATTGGACCTCGTAATGAGAAATTTTTATGGATGGAGGGAGGATTGTTCCCAACCTTGGATTTATTAAGGTTGTTATTTTATTCATTTTGTAATAGTAAGAGTCAACATTTTGTTCAATTAAATGTTATAAGGATTTATTTGTCACTTTTAGTATAGTTCGATTGAATATTGTGGGTATTGCCAATTTTGTTTTCATTGTATGTTCCTGTAAGCTGGTGTGATATTTTTGTAGCATAATGTTTGTGGGTTTATTAACATGTTGTTTATTCTTCTTTATCATATTTTTATATGGATAGTCGGTCCTCACCGGGTTGCGGCATACTAATTCTAAATATCATTAGTATTTCAACTGATTTTAGGTGATATACTAATGCGTCTTTTTCTACATTGATTTATGTTTGAAATGATAATTAGAGAAATTCAAATGAAAATCAATACAAACATGATAAGTCACATTAATGTTGTACAAAATGAGTCAAAATTATGGATGAGAATTTTTTTTGAATACAACTATGAGACAAATGGCATTCTCTGTGAAAAGAAATATGAGCAATTAGAGGCAGTTACAGAGCGGTTTAGGGGAAGTGGGTGATGGTGGTGGCACTATTGGTAATCGTGAAACACGCCTTGGGTTAGGGTTTATCGTTAAACAAAAAAGTAACTAGTGAAGTCGACAGACAAAACTTGGTCGGCCATTATTTCTACTTATTTCCCCATTTGTTTCCTCTTATCTGTAATTCTCTAACCCTCTCTTATTTTCTCCCACACATTGGAACACTTAAAAATATATTCTTATATTTATATTCTTATCCTCAAATTTTTGAAACCTTCAAAGTTTTTGGGTCACTTCGCCATTGTTTGTTTCAAATTATTTTTGTTTTTTCGGTAAACTGGCAAAATCTCGAAAGAAAGTTTTTGGCAATTGGTACATGAAATTTTATGCATCTAGTGAGGTAAAAAAAATATAAGGGGGGAAAATGAAAAAAGAATTTTCTCATACTTCGAATATTTCACACTAACTATGATTAATAAATTCTAAATTAATTCCTTATAAATTTTTT
Organism: Sambucus nigra; assembly: GCA_949130495.1. NCBI lineage: Eukaryota > Viridiplantae > Streptophyta > Magnoliopsida > Dipsacales > Adoxaceae > Sambucus > Sambucus nigra. Next base: position 751,731,194 of record OX422207.1, on the reverse strand, counting down.
AGTAAATTATACTTTTAATCCCTAAACTATCTCCTCGGTTTTTTAAATGTTTAAATGGTGCATAATTTATTGTTTTAATCAAATTAGGTCCTAACTATATCACTTATTCCAAAATGGGGACTCCGGCAGCCAGCCTATTAAACATTGAAAGAAAAAGAGCAAATACCCATTTTACCCTCATTTAACACACATACCAGCCAACTAACTGTGACACCCCGACTAATTAAATACCGGGTAGGTACTCCTTTATTAAATTAATACAAAATTCCAAGTTGGTTCAGTTAATAGCATCACTGTCGAAAACATTTTAAAAATTACTAACCACCTAGTATTTAAAAAGTAAGTGTCAAATTTTAGATTAAATCTGATTAACATACAGTAAAATGATAATGAAAGAATAACAACCATCCACCAAAACGAAGCAATAGAATAACCAACAAAATAATAAAGTCCAGAGGAAAACTTCTCACAACAATTCCACAACTGAAATAAGTAAAACAATGTATCCTGAATTAATTACATGCCAAAAGTCTGAAAATCTGAAATAGGAAATGTTTCTAATAGAAATGGGCGACATGCCCTACAACTGATGAAAGCTGAATATAGAGTCAAGATAGATGAAGCATCTACTAGCAAAGTCCTGTAACTTCCACAAACAGCTACAGCTCGTCACCTAAATGAGGATCCTAAGCATGGTGTCCTTGTGGCTGGGCACCTAAAATGGTTTTTACAAAAATAGATTTGAAAGCAAACGGGTCAGAGCCCGAAAGTGGGGATTATTTTAAAAACAGCAAGTGTTTTAATAACATTAAAATAATGAAATCAAAATACATGTTAGGATGTGCACTCACACGAAGTACTCACCTCTCGACTAATTGTGCACTCCTAACGTACCGTACCCATCTAAATGACATACATATCTAACCAAACCGTAATAAGTTCTACCCCCTACTACTCAATTCCCATTATACATTCTAGCGTTATCAATTAAATAGAGGGCTTTACTTAAACCCAGATTCTCAATTATTATCAATACAATTCACTATCGGTTAACCCGTTATATTTTCTCAAAACATTTCATGAATATACTGACAATACCAACATGAAAGTTCCCATTATTTAAATGTATATTATTCACGTCATAAATATACAATACAAGCACCCCTAGGCTCAGCTGCAGTGCACACATACTCTGCTATCCATCCCGGTACATCACGTACATAAGGATTACAAATTCCGAATCTCTCAGGAATTGTTAGAATAAGCACAACACACAAAAATGGAGGCGAACATAATCCAACATATCCATGGGTCACGTACATACCTACGCTCCACAGTCAGCTGACTTATTAACTCATAAATAAGTCATTCTAGCATTATGTTCTTAAGGTACCAATCTAACGGGCACACAAGGATTAGATGGCCCTAAGCGAACGTAAACCTCCCGTGATAGCAAGTATGGTAGGTATGTCATACACATAAAATCATATACATATACTAAGCATGCACACATCTTAGTAATTACTATAATTTATTAGTGGTATACTTCTCGTTCTTATACTCACACTTGTCCCCGATTTATATATACACATCATTCATTATCCTCACGTCGTAAATAGTTACTCACGTTCTAACCCATAAATATCATTTGGTTCAAACCACACTTCTATATTTTACTCCTTAATATATCCCAAATGTCCCAACTATCTCGATTAGTCGTCAAGGAATTGTGATCTCTACAATTAAAGAAGGTTACGGAACACTAGAAGTCAAATCAGGCCAAAAAGGCCAAACTGTCAGCTCGTTAGAAGTCTCGTTCGAACGAGGCTGTTCGAACGAGACTTCGTTCGAATGAAGTGGGCATCTAACGAGATCTCGTTTGAACGAAAGTCATCGAACGAACATTCCTCTCGTTAGAAGGCAAACTGTTAACTCATTAGAAGCTTGTTCGAACGAGCTCGTTCGAACGACCTGGGCAGGTCTTCTAACGAGAGGCCAATTTCGAGCCCAGATTTTTCTTAATTCGTTTTTCCAACTTTTCTTCACTTCTAATCTCATATAAATGTCATTCCAACAAGGTTTCAAGGTTTCTAATCATCCCTAAACATATTAAATTCGTATTACAACATTTATATGGGGTCTAATCATCCCAAACCACATCTAATCATCAAATCTCCCCAATTTTCTCCAATTTTCAAGAACATGAACCCTAGAAATTTAAAGTCTTCAACTTCCATAAATAAATCCGTTTTTGTAATATAAAAAGTAGTTATTCTCTTAGTTCAATCATCCAATAACAATTCTACATGCAAACCTACATTAAAATCTGAATTCATAACTCCAATCTCATGGGTTTTTATAGATCTCCCAAAAACAATACAATTATATAAATTTCCAACACATGGAAGAAGCATTCTTTGCAAAAACGAAATTAAACCACTTGCCTTATGTCTTTCTCTGATTTTGATGTCGAATTGAAGAACTGTTCTCTCTCTGTGCAGGATTCTCCTATCTCTCTCTCTCTACAAGTTCTTTTTCTCCAAGGTGACAATAGTGGTTAAGGTTGCCCTAGGAAGCTCTTGAAACTAATTCCAATAACCCCCGTAGCCCATTAAGTCATTAAGTGTAGTTAGTGGGTTTAGTGGGTAAAGGTTAAATCAGATACTAATATCTAATTTTCGTGGGTTTTAATTCCCAAAATTCCAAAATTACCAAACTACCCTTTTACGTTGCCAGTGTGGCCTAAAAATGCCCCGGGACCCAAACTAAACCTCCGGCTAGTGTTTTCTGACTATTTTGACCCTTCCGGATGCGTTGGTGCACTCAAAACGACGATAAGGTTAATAGAAATAAAATTCTCTTTTTAATTAAAATAATTATATTCCTGACGCGACTGTCACACACGTCCCAACAAAGTTTCCAAATTGCCATATTTCAATCTCACGACAGATTTCATAATTCAATATTCATATATTGCCATATATACGCATTAAAATCAAATACCAACTCACATCTCGTTAGTAATTTATCCGGATTAATTCTCAATTAATTCACATTTAATTTAATTAATCCTATAAATAAATATTGATAAAAATGCGGGGTATAGAGATCGGGAGGTTTACTTTACCCTCGAATATGTTAGTATTAGAGATGACCGAGTATGATGCCATTATTGGTATGGATTGGCTTGTTGCGTACCGAGCCATGATTGATTATTTTAGTAGGAGTATTGTCTTTGCCATTCCCGGGCAGGAGATGTTTTTAGTGGCGATGCCTCGTCCTGAGGGAGGATCGTCCACTCACTTATACTATATAGAGGAGGAGACCTCTAAGGAAGTGGTGATACCACTCGATTCGATTCTTGTTGTTCGAGAGTTTGCCGATGTATTTCAGGATATACCTGGATTACCTCCGAGTAGAGAGATAGATTTTGTGATCGACTTGACGCCGGGCACTCGGCCTATTGCCCGCGCACCTTACCGTATGGCTCCAGCTGAGATGAGAGAGTTACGGGATCAGATTGAGCAGTTGTTGGGTCAGGGGTTTATACGGAGGAGTACTTCGCCGTGGGGTTCCCCTGTGTTATTCATGAAGAAAAGGGATGGATCGTTGAGGTTATGTGTAGATTACTGGGAGTTTAATAAAGTCACGATACAGAATAAGTATCCATTGCCCCGAATCAATGACTTATTCGACCAGTTGAGGGGAGCTTCTTTATTCTCAAAGATTGATTTGCGATCGGGATACCATCAGTTGCGTATCAGGGAGGAGGACATCTCGAAGACTGCGTTCTTAACGAGATATGGTTCCTACGAGTTTCGGGTTATGCCTTCTGGCTTGACCAATGCTCCAGCCGTGTTTATGGACTTGATGAATAGGGTGTTCAGAGAGTTCCTTGATCAGTTCGTCATTGTCTTCATTGATGATATTCTGGTTTACTCCCAGACAGAGGAGGAGCACGCAGAGCATTTGAGGCAGGTTTTACAGACGCTACGTCAGAAAGAGTTGTATGCAAAATATGAGAAGTGCGGGTTTTGGCTGAAGGAGGTTCAATTTTTAGGGCATATTATTTCCGATCGGGGGATATCTGTTGATTCGGGGAAGGTATCCGTGGTGAGGGAGTGGGGATAGCCCACGACACCGACTGAGATCTGTAGTTTCTTGGGCCTAGCAGGATACTACAGGAGGTTCATTCGGGGATTTTCGAAGATAGCGGGTCCTTTGAAACATCTGACTCGTAAGGGTGTGCCATTCATCTGGAGTGATGCCTCTCAGTTGGCATTTGATGAGTTTAAGGATAAGTTGACCTCAGCACCTGTGTTAGCATTGTTGAGACCGGAAGTTGAGTATCTAGTTTACACTGATGCGTCCTTGCAAGGACTTGGAGGTGTATTACAGCAGGAGAGTCAGGCCATAGATTATGCTTCCCGTAAGCTTAAGCCTCACGAGAAGAATTACCCCACTCATGACTTGGAGTTAGCGGCAGTGGTATTTGCCCTTCGGATTTGGAGACATTACCTTTTGGGGGAGAAGTTTCGATTGTTCACGAACCACAAGTCCCTACAGTATCTATTCACGCAGAAAGAGTTGAATATGCGGCAGCGAAGGTGGCTTGAGTTTGTGAAGGATTATCAGTTTGATATCCAATATCACCCGGGGAAGGCTAATGTGGTAGCAGACGCGTTGAGCCGTAGGCCAGTAGATGAGGTGGCAAGGGTGTGGAAGGCAAAGTGGAAGGAGTTGGGACACCAGGATGCAGTGGCTCGATCATTCATGTCAGTAATGACCGTTACACCGCAGATTGTCACGGGAGTGGTAAAGGCCCAGGCAAATGACTCGTTCTGTCAGGAGCAGATAGTTCGATTACTAGCATAGGGAGACAAGTCCTATACCGTTAGTTCAGACAGGGGATTACGCTTCAATGGGCGACTGGTAGTTCCGAAAGGGGAGGAATTGCGACACGAGGTGATGGCAGAGTCGCACGGCTCACGGTTCGCGGTACATCCCAGTGGGGACAAAATGTACCAAGATATGAGACGTCAGTATTGGTGGAGCAGGATGAAGAGAGATATTGCCTTATTTGTTTCTAAATGAGCCACTTGTCAGCTAGTAAAAGTGGATCATCAGAGACCGGCAGGACTTCTACAGCCATTAGAGGTCCCAATGTGGATGTGGGAGAGCATCTCCATGGACTTTATCACGGGGTTGCCTACGTCACAAAGATGTCACAACTTCATTTGGGTAATTGTGGACAGGTTGACCAAAGTTGCTCATTTTCTACTCGTAAGGACAGACTACACTACGGCACAGTATGCCCAGCTCTTTATTGTAGAAATAGTGAGACTTCATGGTGTGCCCCTAAATATCGTGTCTGACAGAGACAAGATATTTGTTTCACGATTTTAGGAGAGTTTTCAAGAGGCCATGGGCACAGAATTGCGATTGACTACGGCATATTACCCGCAGACCGATGGGCAAACCGAGCATACAAACCAGATGTTGGAGGACATGTTGCGTATGTGCATCGTTGATTTTGGGGGTGGATAGGGGCAATACCTTCCACTGGTGGAGTTTGCTTACAACAACTCCTACCAGTTCACCATTGGCATGGATCCATTTGAAGCATTGTACGGTAGACCTTGTCGTTCCCAAGCATGTTGGTTAGAGGTGGGGGACAACAAACTACTTGGGCCGGAAGTGATTCAGGATACTTCGGCGAGGATAGAATTGATTCGGAGTCGCATTCGGGTAGCTCAAGATCGGCAGAAGAGCTATGCTGATGCGAAGAGGTTATTCAGGGAGTTCCAAGTGGGGGACCAGGTTTTACTCAGAGTATCTCCTGTGAAGGGGATTATGCGATTTAGGAAGAAGGGGAAGTTGGCACCGAGATACGTGGGTCCATTCCCTATCATCGAGCGGATTGGGTCTGTTGCATATAGACTTGGGTTACCGGAGCATTTGCATCGAATTCATGATGTGTTTCATATTTCCTCGCTAAGGAAATATCTTAGAGACGATTTGGCTCATTCTCATATTGCTTTGGAGGACATCGATCTCCAGCATGATAGCTCCTACGAGGAGGGGCCGATTGCCATTTTGGACCAAAGTGAGCGGAAACTGCGGTCAAAGATAGTTCCGTTAGTGCGTGTTCAGTGGCGACATCATAATGTCGAGGAGTCCACATGGGAGCGCGAACGTTATCCAGAGTTGTTCTTACCAGGTACTTTCTAGTTCCGAATTTCGGGACAAAATTCTGTTATTAGGGGGAAGTATGTAATACCCCGCATTTTTATCAATATTTATTTATGGGATTAATTAAATTAAATGTGAATTAATTGAGAATTAATCCGGATAAATTACTAACGAGATGTGAGTTGGTATTTGATTTTAATGCGTATATATGGCAATATATGAATATTGAATTATGAAATCTGTCGTGAGATTGAAATACGGCAATTTGGAAACTTTGTTGGGACGCGTGTGACAGTCACGTCAAGAATATAATTATTTTAATTAAAAAGTGAATTTTATTTCTATTAACCGTATGGTCGTTTTGAGTGCGCCAACGCGTCCGGAAGGGTCAAAATAGTCAGAAAACACTAGCCGGGGGTTTAGTTTGGGTCTCGGGGCATTTTTAGGCCATACTGGCAACGTAAAAGGGTAGTTTGGTGATTTTGAAATTTTGGGAATTAAAACCCACGAAAATTAGATATTAATATCTGATTTAACCTTTACCCACTAAACCCACTAACTACACTTAATGACTTAATGGGCTACGGGGGTTATTGGAATTAGTTTCAAGAGCTTCCTAGGGCAACCTTAACCACCATTGTCACCTTGGAGGAAAAGAACTTGTAGAGAGAGAGAGAGAGAGAGAGAGAGGAGAATCCTGCAGAGAGAGAGAACAATTCTTCAATTCGACATCAAAATCAGACAAAGACATAAGGCAAGTGGTTTAATTTTGTTTTTGCAAAGAATGCTTCTTCCATGTGTAGGAAATTTATATAATTGTATTGTTTTTGGGAGATCTATAAAAACCCATGAGATTGGAGTTATGAATTCAGATTTTAATGTAGGTTTGCATGTAGAATTGTTATTGGATGATTGAACTAAGAGAATGACTACTTTTTATATTACAAAAACGGATTTATTTATGGAAGTTGAAGACTTTAAATTTCTAGGGTTCATGTTCTTGAAAATTGGGGAAAATTGGAGAGATTTGATGATTAGATGTGGTTTCGGATGATTAGACCCCATATAAATGTTGTAATACGAATTTAATATGTTTAGGGATGATTAGAAACCTTGTTGGAATGACATTTATATGAGATTAGAAGTGAAGAAAAGTTGGAAAAACGAATTAAGAAAAATCTGGGCTCGAAACTGGCCTCTCGTTAGAAGACCTGCCCAGGTCGTTCGAACGAGCTCGTTCGAACGAGATTCTAACGAGTTGACAGTTTGCCTTCTAACGAGAGGAATGTTCGTTCGATGACTTTCGTTCGAACGAGATCTCGTTAGATGCCCACTTCGTTCGAACGAACTCTCGTTCGAACAGCCTTGTTCGAACGAGACTTCTAACGAGCTGACAGTTTGGCCTTTTTGGCCTGATTTGACTTCTAGTGTTCCGTAACCTTATTTAATTGTATAGATGACAATTCCTTGACGACTAATCGATATAGTTGGGACATTTGGTATATATTGAGGAGTAAAATATAGAAGTGTGGTTTGAACCAATTGATATTTATGGGTTAGAACGTGAGTAACTATTTACGACGTGAGGATAATGAATGACGTGTATATATAAACCGAGGACAAGTGTGAGTATAAGAACGAGAAGTATACCACTAATAAATTATAGTAATTACTAAGATGTGTGCATGCTTAGTATATGTATAAGATTTTATGTGTATGACATACCTACCATACTTGCTATCACGGGAGGTTTACATTCGCTTAGGGTCATCTAATCCTTGTGTGCCCGGAGTTAGATTGGTACCTTAAGAACATAATACTAGAATGACTTATTTGTGAGTTAATAAGTCAGCTGACTGTGTAGCATAGGTATGTACGTGACCCATGGATATGTTGGATTATGTTCGCCTCCATTTTTGTGTGTTGTGCTTATTCTAACAATTCCTGAGAGATTCGGAATTTGTAATCCTTATGTACGTGATGTACCAGGATGGATAGCAGAGTATGTGTGCATCGCAGCTGAGCCTCAGGGTGCTTGTATTGTATATTTATGACGTGAATAATATACATTTAAATAATGGGAACTTTCATATTGGTATTGTCAGTATATTCATGGAAATGTTTTGAGAAAATATAACGGGTTAACCGATAGTGAATTGTATTGCTAATAATTGAGAATCTGGGTTTAAGTAAAGCCCTCTATTTAATTGATAACGCTAGAATGTATAATGGGAATTGAGTAGTGGGGGTAGAACTTATTACGGTTTGGTTAGATATGTATGTCAATTAGATGGGTACGGTACGTTAGGAGTGCACAATTAGTCGAGAGGTGAGTACTTCGTGTGAGTGCACGTCCTAACATGTATTTTGCATTCATTGTTTTAATGTTATTAAAACACTTGCTATTTTTAAAATAATCCCCACTTTCGGGCTCTGACCCGTTTGCTTTCAAATCTATTTTTGTAAAAACCATTTTAGGTGCCCAGCCGCAAGGACACCATTCTTAGGATCCTCATTCAGGTGACGAGCTGTAGCTGTTTGTGGAAGTTACAGGACTTTACTAGTAGACACTTAATCTATCTTGACTCTATATTCAGCTTTCATTAGTTGTAGGGCATGTCGCCCATTTCTATTAGAAATATTTCCTATTTCAGATTTTCAGACTTTTGGCATGTAATTAATTCAAGATACATTGTTTTACTTATTTCAGTTGTGGAATTGTTGTGAGGAGTTTTCCTCCGGACTTTATTATTTTGTTGGTTATTCTATTGCTTCGTTTTGGTGGATGGTTGTTATTCTTTCATTATCATTTTACTGTATGTTAATCAGATTTAATCTAAAATTTGACACTTACTTTTTAAATACTAGGTGGTTAGTAATTTTTAAAATGTTTTCGACAGTGATGCTATTAACTGAACCAACTTGGCATTTTGTATTAATTTAATAAAGGAGTAGCTACCCGGTATTTAATTAGTCGGGGTGTCACACTAACTTCTTTCCCTCCATTTCCACTTCATTTTTTATGCTAAAATCCATAAATATAACATCTCAAAAACTTCATTTCTTTGAGAAAAATAGAAGAAAGAAAAAATGGTGGTTCTTTATTACTATGGCCATTCGGCATAAAGACGTACCTCATGGACATAACAAAATCCCAGTATAATATTTCTAGAATGTCTAAGTTATGCTAAAGTAATCTCCCATGCATTCCAGTTTTTTATTCATAGCTTTTTGTGGTTTATAACTATAACACAAACATCATTTTTCTCTATTTTTTCAGCATGGTGGTTGTTGATATTTCATTTGGGAGGACATACTTAACTGGGTTCTCAAATAATGAAGAGTCTAAAATAGAGATAAGTTGTCATGAGTTGTGTTGGTGTTGTATTTTATTGTTTTTTAGGTTTTTTGTTTGGGAATGAGGTTATATAATGCAAGTGTAAAGTTTAGTCTGAAATCTATGACAAGTATGAGTTAATGAAGGACATTTAGATTTATTTGCTTTTAATATATTTTATCTTTGAATTAAATCTATTATGTTAGCAATTGAGAAACCATTCCCAAAACATCCAAAGTCATTGCATTAAATACAAAAGCAGTCAAAATCATTACATCGGTCATTACAACATTCATACATAGATTAAGGCATTACATCAGTCATGACAACCTGACTATAGTCATTACAACCTAAGTCATTACATTCAATTATATATATTACATCCAAAAACAGTCATCCGTAGTCTTCTAATAATAAAAACAAAAAGATTCAAAATAGCCATTTTATTCTATTTACTTTTAATTTGGCATCTAGGATTATTAACTCTTTCGTTGACCTAATTCTTGATTTTTCTCATTCTTTACCTGCATTTTTAATACTCCTAATCTGATAAGACAATTTCAAACATAAATATTAAGATTTTATGTAACCGAATTTAAGATTAATAGGGATTACTTTGTTTTTTTCCTTTCAATGGTGGTTGTATTGAACCACTGACCTCCTTTTTTGAGCCACTTGCACTTATAGCTTCACTTGTAACTACACTTCCACCATTTTTTTACCCTTTTTGGTGCCATTATTTCCATCTCTACTGAATGCACTTGCTTCACTCTTTTTTGGACAACTCCTTATATTATGGACAAAATAACCACACTTGTTATATTTCATCATTACCCCATGTTTACCTAACTTTGTTCCACTACTATTAACTTCACCTTGTTCTTTGCTCCTTTTTCTTTTGGTCTTCCCAATTGAGCCTCAACATCAAGTGGTGATAATGTTGTCTTTTCAGAGATAGGCCACAAATATTTTCCATTCAATGGCCTACAGATGTTTTTATATGCCTTGAGATATTTTACATTGCTGTAACACTCATCATCATAGATTTTAAGCTTCTCCCTTATATATAGTACTGATCTTAGACCATGAACACAAGGTAATACACTCAGCTGCCAAACCTTACAGGAACAACTCTTTTCCCTCAAATTAAAAACAAATTGGATAATTGGTCAACTAAATTGGAATGTAGATCTCCCATTCTATTAACATAATAACCCTACAGTCTCTTTAAGTAAGGAGTTAAACTTCTCCTCAATTCTAGGACAAGCAACACTGGGGCGTTTAATCATCTTATCCCTATTTATTTGAATTCTTTTCATTATCGATTCTCTAATTGTTTCCATCAATGACAAAATAGGGTTATCTCTTTCATCATATAAGAAACAATTGAACACTTCACGGTAGTTATTTATGAGAATATCACCCTTTGGCATTGTAGAGAAGTGTGAATTACTCCAATTCTTAGGTGGAAGCATTGTATACAACCATTTGTAGGCATTTTCATAAACTTTCTTCACTTCTTCCATCAATTTGATGAAATACTTTGGAGTACTTGCTTTGGCACAACATATTGTGATGGTGCCTAACAAAAAATCTATATTCACCTCGGGGCACAACATCTTGATGAGCTAGCACCAAACCTTTCATACATAGGTATTGATCACAATTCGAAGAAAATTATACCATAAGAAATTTTAATGAAAATGGAAATAATATTTACGTTGATAACATGTGAAAGTAAATTTGGATTGGTTATTCATGCCAACATCCTCACTCACCAACTCCAGAAATCATACCCAGTCACTTTTACAATCTTTTCCCACGATAGCCTAACCAAATGTCCAAATTTTATTGTTTGCATCTATACCAACAACTGATAGAAACTACCCAGGGTAGGGACCCTTTGAAAAGCAACCATCCAGTCTAATAATAGGTCTACATGCATCAAGATATCCTTTTTTGAGTGACCCAACTGCACAATACATTCTTGAAATTTAGGATTGTCATCTTCAATGTTGGCCTCATTTGCAAGAATTTTGATTGTAGGATCACATTTAACTCCTTGAACTCCTGCACAATACCTCCAAAGACTTGCATATTGGTCTTTGGATCTTCCATCAATCAATATTTGAGCTTTTTTCTTTGCCCTATATGCTTGGCTTCTTGACATACCCACTGTAAGGTCCCTTTTAAAATGCTCCCTAATTGCCATTAAAGGCATACTTGGGTTTGACTTACATGTTTCCAAGTACTTGTTTGATAACCAATTTGATGTAAAAAAAACCTATTGATGTCTGACCTATAACTCTTATGCACATTTTGTAGAGTTTTCACTTGAAATGTTTTTTCACCTGGTATTTTTGAAGCATAAATCATGTATTCACAAGGTGCAGCACATTTAGCTATAATCATCCTTTTATCATTTTTATAGAACATAATGTCATTTTTATTTTGTATTATATACTCCTTAACTGCTTGTCTAATCACATGTGGACCTGCAAACTTCAACCCAAATTCAAACTAAGGATTGGACATATCCTTTTCTGTATCAAACTCAAAAAATCTAACATTGGTTTTACATGCATTATCTCCCACATCTACAGATGAATCTAATATAATAAGCTCATCATAATCATCTATATCAGATACAAATCCTAGGTTGTCTTCTTTTTCGTTAACTTCTTCCTCATCGTCCATATGCATCTTCTATTTTGTTTTCATTTTATCTTCTGTTTTCTCTCCTCTTTCATCTTCAGCTTCATTTACCTCATATATAGGAGTTTCATCATTGCTCTTATCTTCTTTTATTTATTTTTCTTTAAAATCAAACCCTAACTCACTAGGGTCAAATTCATCTTGTGGGATTTCTATGTACACATCAACTTTCCATATGTGGGAACCCATTTACACATTTCAATAACATCCCCATCGCTATCTATTTTATTCAAATCAACTCTTAAACCCAAATCTAGGACCTTATACAACAATTGGTTGGGACTATGGTATCCTAATTCTCTAAGCATTTCAAATATTTCTTAGAGAGACAATTTATCTAGATCACAAAAGTCAAAATAATTTACAATCCCACCTACATAAGTTTTCTCTAGATTCACTTCAATACAGCCACCATGGTGCAATTCCGAAGTGAAATAATGTTCACTTTCAACTATAATAACACATGCATAATGAAAAAATGGGTGAAATGTATTTTTATGAGACATGCATTAGATTTAACATGAGAAAATTGTGGGGTTTTGCTGAATAACCTAATGAACAACATCAGTGTAAAGATAATACATTTTGTAGGTCCAAATATTTAAGAAAAGTTAGGGATCATCAAAATGTAATACATGAAAATGGATGTAACAACATAACCTAAGCATTACACATAAAAATTTCACATACCATAAATTATATTAGCTCATCTTGATCATCGATAAATCATAATTTCAACTCCATTTGTCTTGAATTGTACGAAATATATGATGACAAGCAGTTATAGGGTTTTTGCATGCTCTTTGTGAAAACGATCAACTGGAAACGAGAGAATGATGATGTAAGTCTCTTTTACAGCTTCAATAATAGCACGTGAGGAGCACATGTCTCTTTTTATGTCAATGTTTAATCAGATGATTGATGAAGTCCCCATTTTAAAATAAGTGACGTAGTGTAGGGAACAATTTAAATCAAACAATAGATTAGGAAACATTTAAAAACTAGAGAAATAATTTATGGACTAATAGCGTATTTTACTCCAAAACATTTCTCAACAACCAAAGAGAATTTGTTCTAAAACCTTTTATAGCATTCACTATGATAGATCGTTGCATGGTGAATTCTTCATGTACACATTATATTGCTTGTATTGCCCTTAATTTCAACTCCATATGTTTCTTAATTCATAGATTTTCTTAAGTCATGTATGTAGAATTTCTGTATTTTTATTTTCATCTTCTCAAATGCTTGAATTTCCATCAGCCGGGACCAAGAGACCTTCCAATTCAATGCTTCATAAAATGGGAAAGGGCGACGTCAATGTATCGGTTATATCTTGACCTGATTTTCAATTAGTAATTAATATTATCTTCTTGAAAATTTTTAAACGTGTGTGTGTGTATGAATGAGTGTGTGTTTTGTTTCCTACTGTTCTAATCCAGAATCAGTACAAACACTACATTTTAATTGCTAAGAAAATTTTGATAGTGTTTAAACCTTAAGTTGTTTTTAAGATCTTTCCCTCTTACTCTTAGATGAAAATCAACAAATCATGACTATTTTTACACTTTCTGAAGTGGGTTTTACATATAAAATTGGGATTGGAAAATTTTGGTTAATCTTGATTAGAGATCATATTTGTTTATTCCGTAAAATTTTTTCTCTCCTAAAATCTTTCGATTATTAAAATGCTTGATAATATGCCTCCAGCTGTTGTTTTACATCATGCTGGTCGTTTTATTTAATCACATTATCGAAGCATTGGCAGGGAATGCTAGTAAGAAGTTGTTTGCAGCAAAAAAGATCAGAAGGACCATGAACACATCAATTGTAGTATCCCTGTTGGCAGATGATTTTTATCGAGCTACACAGCAAAAAAGATAAGGGAATGCAAGTGTTATTCAGCAAATGTCCGTTGATTTGCAACACAAGGGTACAATAATAAAACATGACTTTGTGGATGATAAATCATCCTAATTATTTTACTGTAAAAAGTATTATCATTATGTCGACAAAGATATAATGTGATTATTGTAAATATATTTTAGTTTCGTTTATCAGAGGATATCTATCTTGTTATCTTTATCTTCTGCTTGCAGATATTGTGACAACCATGACTCCCGAGGCTTTTCAGGATTATCTGTGTCGGACTCACTTGGTTCCACGAAGGGATCTTGCAGGTATTCCCTTTCAACTGGGGTCTCGTAAATGTGTCTTTGTGAAGAGGTAATGCTGAATTCAGCCTTGCTTATCTCCAGGGACTCTGTTATATTATTTAACTCAATGGTCTCTGTTAGATCACGAGAGAGAAGCAGGTGGACACCGGAATCCCTTTCGGTAATGGTACTGTCGAACAGAATAGAGTTATTGAGACCTTGTGTATTGCTGTTGATATATGCTTCTGTTGCCTGGTCATCTTTGGAATCTGCAATTTTTGTCCTTCCCTTGGAGCTCTCCTCTCCATTAGTGGTGCCTCCTCTTTCTGAGGACTCAGAACCAAGGTGCATGTATGCTCCTCTATTTTCACCAACGAGACTTGTAAAACTGGCTGATTTCTCCCCCAAATGATGCTTTGGGGGCTCAAGAGTTATCTTACGAATAAGCCTACAAATGTCGTCTCGAATCTCTTTGTGCAGAGGGGCTCGTTGTCCAGTTGAGATACTCGGCTTCTGATGAAATTTGCTTGCCGGGCTTCTGTCTTTTGGATGTGAAGGGGGGGTTGTTTTGATTTGTTTTTCACTAGGGATAGAGGTAGTTAACTTCTCCTTTGAGTCAAGAATCTCTTGCTTTGCTATCTGCTTTTGTTCTTCTTGAAATGCAACACTGGGCAGCTTCTCAGTTAGAAGCTCAGCGGCGTTCTCCTGCTTTGGTTCCTCAGAAGCTATGCGACTGATCTCTTTTACATCCTTGTCTTCTTTTGTTTTCTCAGCACTAATGCTAGAAGAATCTGATTTCTGTATTTGGGCAAGTTTTTCTGCAGCTAATGTAGGAATCAGTGCAATAGCTGATGTAGGGCCTGATTCTCTGGATTGAACAGTTGAAATGATTTGGGTTTGGTTTTGGGAAATAGAGACGGGAGTAGAGGTTATCTCTATATTTGGTTGAGCCTCCACTGATGGAGGCCGAGGGGATGCCCGAAAGAGCGATGGAGGCTCAGAAGTAGCTTGGAATTTCGGGGCTGACGGAGACGGTGATGATGGTTGAGAAAAGAATCGGAATTGCATGACTGGCCGAGAAGGTGAAGAGGGCTGAGACTCGGTTTGAGAGGGCTGGGACGGGCTTAGCCCTGCGGACCTGAAGGGTGCCGTCTGAGTGGGAGATGTGATGGTAGGCTGAGTAGGGGGTTGGGTTTCAACTGTGGGCTGAGGAGCTGGTGCAGGTCCGGGTGATAGCAGCCAAGGCAGGCGAAAGCGGAAAGCCGGCCTTTGGTCCGCCATAGACGATTTGAGATATGTATTGTGTTGGTGATGTTCAACATGAGCAGAGGACTGATTGATATAAATAGGTTTTTGTTTGATACTTTGGAAAAGTTTTTGAAAGTGACATGGGACATTTGGTATAGTTTGTTTTCTTACTTTTACTGCAGCTGCTACTTCGCTTCTCTTGAGGACAACATTCTTCTCTCTTCCTTTTTTCTGTGATACGTGAGATCTTTCAGTAAATTTGCCTTCACTCGCAAGTCTAGGTTGTCTAGGATCTTATTATTCTTACCTCCCTAGGTTTCAATTTTATAATAGAACTTGAGTTATTAGTTAGAAGTTTGGGCATTGATGGGCTTGTGATGGGTGGGGGCACACGTACTTTTCCTTTTCTCCACATTGCATCCAAGTATATACTTGCGTGGAGGTAGCTTATATTGGATGGTGATGGTAAATCCAAGTGATTTTAGAAGGCAGAAATAATAATCAAACTAAAAACAGTGACTACTAGAGTTAGCAACAGGCCTTGTAGTTCAGGTTCGGGCGCAAATGGCCTTGTGTATGGCTCATGTATACATGGGTATTAGTTTCATTCCACTCCTTTTTTTCCAACGAATTTAAGGGTTTAATCCATTCATAATGTGAAGCTGATGAGAAGGGAGGAGCTTATGGGCTTAATTGTAATATCGTAGAAATGTACTCCTTTGTTTAGCTTGTTTGTATGTCCTTATCTAGGTTAGTATTATAGGTAGGGGTAATTGATGTAAAAGATGATAATGACACTTAAAAGTATGGAAATCAAAATATTAGGGCTTATTTTTTATTTATCTATCTTAATTTTTATTTAGTTAGTTAGTTGGTGTAGTTTCTCTCTCGTTGGAGGCCAAATGAGTAGTTATAAGGGTCAATTATTTAATAGTCCCTACTATAAATATATATTTTTTAAAAAGGACACATATTTTTAGTTTAACCCATTTAGTCCCTCAAGCACTCAATCTTCTCTTATTTTTAGAGGTCCGCGCCAGCGGCACTCCCTTTCCAAAATATGTGGCAAAGGACTTTTGGAGGCAAAATAAAAAAGCTTGGACTAAATGAGTATTAAAAAATGTTTGAGGGACTATTTGGTATATGTCCCTAGTTATAAATAAGGATTGCTTTATATGGATAAGGATTATTAGTTTCCTTGTTTTAGTTTACTTTTAGGGCTCGTTTGGTTCGAGGTTTGAAAAAGGAATTTAGGATTCCTGGAATTTAGAATTCTCCTCATTTAGAATTACAATGTTTGGTTGGAGATTTAATGGAAACTTAGAATTCCCACAAAATTGGAATTCTCATTTTCCCTCTAAAATGGGGGGAATCCTATATCCTCGGGCATTCTTACTTTTGTGGTAAGACAAAAATACTATCTCACATAAACTCACACGTACACACTCTCTCTCTCTCACACACAGACACTCTCTATCTCTCTCTAACACACACACACACTCTCTCTCTCACACAGCCACATACTCTCTCTCTCTCTCTCTCTCTCACACACACACACACACACACACACTCTCAAACACACACACACAACACAGTCACGCGCACACACTCAAACATACACACACACAACACAGTCACGCGTACACACTCAAACGTACACACACACAACACAGTCACGCGCACACACTTAAATCAAGTAAAATGGTATTTTAGTTAAATGATATTTATTCCTAATATGGGGAAATAATTTTAGATGTCTGGAAAAAAGAATTCCAGTTTGAACCAAACAATGGAAAGGGATTCAAGATTCCAGGAACTTAGAATTCCTGGAATCATGGATTCCCATTTTCTTTTCAAACTTCGAACCAAACGAGCCCTGAGTAGTTATCTAGAGAAATAGGACACTTGTTCTCTATCTATTTAACAACTCTGAGAAGGGAAAGAGAGATTAGTTTTTTGAATATATAATTTTTTTCTTTTTTTTTTGTTCTTCTATTTGATGCTTTTTTTTTGTGATTAATTTCGTTATACTCCATCAAAAACACACTCAAAGAAGGAGACACTCCCAAACACTTTATTATATTGATTAATTTTCAACACAAGGCGCATACAATCTTTATATGCCCGAATAAGGTTTTTAGAAGACATTTAATTCCACTATGGAAATATTGTAGCACTTAAAAATGCCCAAAATGTCGAAAATGTGATGCGTATATCTCCCTGTCTTATATAAAAGATCATCATCGAGCTTTAACGATCGAAAACTTGAGAGAACCACATAACCACTTCAACTCTAGCCCAAAATAAATGTTAATATAATTTTGGTGGGGCCCAAAATTACAATTTTTCACAACTGAAAATGTTAAAACAATTCAATTTGTTATGCAAAAAACATCTATTGGGCCCAAAACAAAAAGTGGCCATTCTCTTTTCTAACCCCTGATGACACCTTATTTTTTCCTTTTATTCTATAACTCTAACCCAAGGCTAGTAGTTGAATATAATTGAATAGTGGGCTTTATTTTTTGCTTAAGAATACCATGAAGAGGCCCATGTAAATCCAAAAACCCAAAAATGGTTTTTGTCTCCAAGTGGCCAGAGCTCCATTTGAAGGAAAGACTCCTGATCAAATTCCCTAGCAATTATACACACGTGATTAGTTATCTCGCCCCTGGTTATTGGAAATTCTTCCCCTAAATGTTGGTGACGTTTCCTCTTTCATCATTCGTTGATCTTGACATAAGAACCCACTTCCTTAATCAGAAATCAATACGATAGCTAAACCCTCAATCTAACATTCTACGGCCATGGTCAGGCAATGGGGTTGCTGTCGAGACATATGAAAAGAACAAAAGGAGGAATTAAAGGTTGGTTTGTTTGATCTAGCCCCATCATGGTATTTCTTATATACTTTTTTTTTTGTTTTAGTCTCATTTTCAAAGTTTTATTGGTCTTTCACTCCATGTATTTTTCAATTTTAGTAAGTCCCATAACCACCCAGAATCGCCCTAACTGCCTCTAACCTCCCCTCTTCCTTTTCGCAAATAATGACACTTGTCTCATTATTGTTACAGCGGGACTAGAAGCTGAAAACAAAAATATGGGAGCGGATACAAATGAATCTTTAAAAATGGTACTAAATGCTTATTATCTCTTTCTTATATGCTTTTGTGACACCCCACCTATTTAAATACCGAGTGATCAGTTCTTCATAAAAATAAAACAAGAGTCACGTCTAGTTCATTCTTAGTATCATTGACGAAATTTTTTTTAAATTTAACTAGCCATCTAGTATTCAAAAAAAACTTGTGCCAAATTTTATCTTTTATTAACGCAACAACATGTGGAAGATAATTATAATCACTAACCATCCACGCAGCAATAATACAAACCCAACGCAAGATGAATAATGAATAAAATAATACCGAATAAACCATCGGTTCCTAAGTCTAATATAAAGTCCTACCTGAATACAACTGAATATAGAGTCTGACTGAAATAAAATAATGTTCGGGAAACACACCCAAATGAAATATTAAACTCCATCCTACTTTAGGAATGAAATAACTGAAGTAACTAAATTCAAAAACCTGCAAGCATCCATAAGTGTTGCAGCTCTGCATCCCTGGAACAGATCATCCTACTTGGTGTCACTGTGGCTGGACACCTAAAAGATTATGTAAAGCATTTGCAATTACGGGTCAGAGCCCAAGTTCTTTTGAAAATATTCAGAAAGAATTTAAATTACAGTTTAATGAACAGTTATTAGATACACATGTTAGGATGCGAACACTCTATTGAGTTCCTCACCTCTCTCCTATAGTACGCACCTAATGTTTCCTACTCAACACGACGAATCATTATACCCAATCTAACTAGGTCACAAGTATCTAATAAACTCTCAATCAGTCTAGCTCACCCGTACAGCCCATACAGTACGCTACCGTATACCCTTAATTACCATTAAGTCCTTAGTTAAGTTTCTCCTTTAACTTACCCGTACCGCCCATACAGTACTTTATCAAGTCAATTAATAATCAACATCTCTTTTATGTTACTATTAAACCAAAGGTAACATTTCACATATGTTATCATTCAAGCCTTTCCATTAAGTTTCTCTACTTGATTTCCATTTTAGATATACACTATCTAGTCTCACAACTATCATACACAAGTAGATTAATCATTGTTTAGATATACACTATCTAGTCTCACTACTATCATGCATAAGTAGGTTAAACGTCGCTTTAGATATACACTATCTAGTCTCCTTACTATCACACATAAGTAAGATTAAGTAACCAAGAGTATATATATATATATAGCATCTCCCGAATTGGTCATATCGATGCACACTAGCGTACTCTGCTATCAGTCCAAGTAACTCTCGTACCAAATAAGGACTATTGGTTCAGTAATATCCTCAAACCTAAAAATTAAATAACAATCAGTGGAGGCGAACATAGTTCTAAGACTTTGGGCTACGCACATACCTAACGTACCCAAACGACATGCCAGACACAATACTATACGACACATAATGAGTCGTCGTAAGTTATATGTTCAAGGCACAAATTCAGACTTCCCTAGAATCGTCAAGGTGGAATCGCCCACTTCGCGGGAACCTCTGTGATAGCAAGCAACTTAGTTATGTTCACACATATATCAAAGCACATAATAGGTATACACACAACCTAATCCATATGTCGCACATAGGCATACACACAACCCATGAATATCATCTATATAGGTCGACACTCCACCTATAAACATAAATATGTATAGGTATACACTTAACCTATAATAATCCGTATAGGTATGCCCTCAACCTATAATAATAATCCATATAGGTATACTCTCAACCTATGAAAACCATCCGTACATCGTATTTATCTCTTGAATACTCACCGTGTCATTTATTTATAATATACTCATATTTCGAAGTATTATTCTCTACTCGAAAGGCCTATTGCTACCCCCTAAGTTAATTCAGTAGCAAATCCATAATTTTCCTACTAGTCTAAATCATAATTTCCCTTATCCTTTCCATGATCCACTTTCATTCTCTCGGATACTTACGTTAACCATTAATCCCATCTAGTCTTATCCTTAAATTCTCGCGAATGTGACTAAGTCTCAAACCTACCAAGGCCTACTGTCATCCAATATATCCTTCATAATATTCTAAGGATGTCTCAAAAGGTTCCCAATTAATAAATTACATTTTAAGGGCTTAAAAAAGGGAATTTCACAATTCTGTCCCAACCGAATCAATTCGGCCTTGACTTGAATCGATTCGCTAGCCGAATCGATTCGAAAATCTACAGAATCCCAATTCGTGTACGCAGTTTTGTTTTTCCAAGTTTTCATCAACCAAACCTCATGATTCTTTACCAAACTTTAAACCAACATTACTAAACCTTGTTCTAGTACACATATGATTAGGCTCCCTTGACTTCCTCGCCTCTCTTCTATAGTGTGCACCTAATGTTTCCTCCTCCACCCGCCTTGTCATTCTACCCAATCCAACTAGGGAACAAGTATCTAATAAACTCCCAATCAGTCTAGCTCACCCATACCGCTCATACAGTACGCTCTCTTATACCCTTAATTACCATTAAGTCCTTAGTTAAGTTTATCCTTAACTTACCTGTACTGCCCATACAGTACTCTATCGAGTTAATTAATAATTAACATCTCTTTTATGTTATTATTAAACCAAAGTTAACATTTCACATATGTTAGCATTCAAGCCTTTCTAGTAAGTTTCTCAACTTGATTTTCGTTTTAGATTACACTATCTAGTCTCCTTACTATCACATATAAGTAAGATTAAACATCCAAGAGTGTATATATATATATATACACCCGAACTGGTCATATCTATGCACACTCGCGTACTCTGCTATCAGTCCAAGTACCTCTCGTACTAAATAGGGACTATTGGTTTGATAAATCTCCTCGGACCCAAAAATAAAATAAAAATCAGTGGAGGTGAACATAGATCTAGGACTTTGGGCTATGCACATACCTAACGTACCCAAACGACATGTCGGACACACTATTATACGGCACATAGTGAGCCACCCTAAGTTCTATGTCCCTAGAATTGTTAAGGTGGGATCGCCCACTACATGGGAACCTCCGTGATAGCAAGCAGCTTAGGTATGTTCACACACATATGAAAGCACATAATAGGTATACACACAACCTAATCCATATGTCGCACATAGGCATACACACAACCCATGAATATCATCTATATAGGTATACACCCCACCTATAAACATAAATCTGTATAGGTATACACTCAACCGATAATAATCCGTATAGGTATACACTCAACCTATAATAATAATCCATATAGGTATACTCTCAACCTATGAAAACCACCCGTACGTAGTATTTATCTCTCGAATACTCACTGTGTCATTTATTCATAATATACTCATATTTCCAAGTATTATTCTCTACTCGAAGGGGTCGTTGTTACTCCCTAAGTTAATTCAGTATCTAATCCATAATTGTCCTACTAGTCTAAATCATAATTTCCCTTATCCTTTCCATGATCAACTTTCATTCTCTCGGATGTTTACGTTAACCATTAATCCCATCTAGTCTTAGCCTTAAATTCTCATGAATGTGACTAAGTCTCAAACCTACTAAGGCCTACTGTCATCCAATATATCCTTCATAATATTCTAAGGATGTCTCAAAAGGTTCCCAATTAATAAATTACATTTTAAGGGCTTAAAAGAGGGAATTTCACAATTATGTCCAACCCGAATCGATTCGACCTTGACTTGAATCGATTCGCTAGGCGAATCGATTTGGCCAAGGAGCCAAATCGATTAGAAAATCTATAGAATCCCAATTCGTGTACGCAGTTTTGTTTTTAAGTTTTCATCAACCAAAACATCATGATTCGTTACCAAACTTTAAACCAACATTACTACACCTTGTTCTAGTACACGTAAATCGCATACGCATAGAAATACAAAAATCCTATGATTAAGCTATATATCAAAGAACGCTATGCTAAAACCTAAAAATACGTACAGATGCTAGGGACACTAGAACCTAATGCTCTGATACCATCTGTGACACCCCACCTATGTAAATACCGGGTGATCAGTCCTTCATAAAATTAAAATAAAAGTCTCATCTGGTTCATTCTTAGAATTACTGTCAAATTTTTTTTAAATTTAACTAACCACCTAGTATTCAAAAAATTTGATGCCAAATTTTATCTTTTATTAACACAAAAATATGTGGAAGATAATTTTAATCACTAACCATCCATGCAGAAATAATACAAACCCTACACAAGATGAATAATGAATAAAACAATACCGAATAAACCATCGGTTCCCAATTCTAATATAAAGTCCAACTGAAATAAATTAATGCTGGGGAAACACACCCAAATGAAATACTAAACGGCATCCTTCTCTAGGAGTGAAATAATCGAAATGACTAAATCCAAAAACCTGCAAGCATCCACTAGTGTTGCAACTCCGCATCCCTGGAACAAATCATCCTTCTTGGCGTCCCTATTCCTAGACACCTAAAAGGTTTTGGAAAAAGTTTTTCAAGTACGGGTCAGAGCCCAAGTTCTTTTGAAAATATTTATCAAGCATTTAAATTGCACCTTAAATGACAGTTATTAGATACACATGTTAACTTACGAACACTCTCTTGAGTTCATCACCTCTCTTCTATTGTGTGCCCTAACGTGTGTTATAACATTACTATACCTTATTCTAGTACACAAGGATGATTTCTAACGGAAAGTGTACAAAAACATCACTGATTCAATCCAAGAATTACGTTTTCTTCAAATAACTTAAAACCCTAGTTTTCTCATGTTCTTCATCTACATACATCAAGAATATATATTTTCTTCTCATGAACCATCCCAACCATTTTGATTTCGTTTTACCAACATTAAGGAATATATTTAATTGCATTCATATTCAATTCATGGATTACACCCACCCAAATTCACAT
The DNA here is from genome assembly GCA_949130495.1 of Sambucus nigra. Lineage (NCBI taxonomy): Eukaryota > Viridiplantae > Streptophyta > Magnoliopsida > Dipsacales > Adoxaceae > Sambucus > Sambucus nigra. The sequence goes on along the minus strand of OX422207.1, from coordinate 751,707,536 downwards.
TAAATCTTCCAAAACATGTAAATCAAACCCTATTCTACATGGGTATTATAACATGCTTAATATAAATTGCAATATAAATATTTGCCTCTCAATAACAGGTCTAAAATTTTTTTATGTGATTCTATAGTTGTTCTCCCCTTGCTCCGATCTCGATTTCGTTGCGTTCAAGGCGAAAAATGGTGTAGGAATCTTGGTTCTCTCCTCCACCACCTCTCTATGACCTCTCTCCCTTTTTCTTTGTGTTAACCCTAGCCCCTCTCTCTAACGAGAAGATATAAACCTATAATTTTTGGAGTTCTCTAAACCATCAACTCCCGAATGATAAAAATGCCCTTAAACGGTGTCGGGTTGGTCTAAAATCGCCCCGGAACCCAAAATATATTCTCGAGTATACTATTCTGACTATTTCAACCCTTGCGGAATAAACCGTGACCTCAAAATTACTATTCCAGTCACTTTACAAAATCCTCTTATTTTCACCTCAAAATATGATACGCTTGAAATTAACATTTCCCGAATTAATTTAAATTCTAAATCACCAAATTAAATAAGTTCTCCTAATTAAAAAAATCTCAATTCAATAATTTAATTAAATCCTAAATCACCAATTTAATTCAATTCTATATCCTCAAAAATATGGGGTATTACAGCCGCCTTCTCTATCCTTGTTGAAACCTTAAGATAAGATCTAGGTTGCAACCTAAAAGGGTTTCGCCGCCTCATCCTTCTTCTTATTTATTTGTTGAGTTTCATTAAGAAATCTGCAAGGCAAAAGGATAGGGAATGAAGATTATTTTTTTTGAACTAGTCCCAATTTTATAATTCTTATATGCTCCCTTATTTCTCCTCGTCGGAACCATCAGACCAGATCTGGGTCACGACCTAAAAGGGTTTCCTCGTCTCTTTCTTCTTCTTTTTTAGTTGACATCATTTTTTGGGGTAAGGACATCATTTTACACTCTGCATGTTTTGATTTCGAATTTGTTCGTGAACAAAAGTCAAGGTTTTCCTTAGTCGTCTTTGAGTTGTAATTAAAGAATTTAAGACAAATGCAAAGCACCATGATATTGCATACCGGACTAGATGACTTCATTTCAATCGGAGGTATGGTAATCCTTTATTTTGTTTGTATTTCCTTAATTTTATCATCGAAGTAAAGAAGTGACAAGACAAATCCATAATATGAAAGTGAAAAGTTTAATTTTAATTTTTACATTTTTATAAGGGATTTTTTTCGGATTATCGTTTCGAATGAACACCCTCGTACGAATTATTTTTCACACGGGAATCATTTTAAGGCTAATAAACTCGTATGAATTCTTACTTCCCATGAGAAAATATTTTGAGAAGCAAATTTCACATGAGGTCCCTAAAGATCTTCCAAAACTCCTTGTATGAAAGCTTTTTCGTGTGAGGTCCCCTGGCACGAAGTCCTTATTTAAATAAGGACCTTCATGGTTCGAATGGGATCCTATTTTTGTCGAGAATAAAGTATTTATATTATCCAATTCATACTTTTAAAGTAAGCTTTTGGTTTAAAAATCATCTACAATATTCCACCAAAATAATTTTGTATGATCGATCATGTGGGTAGATATCACGTTCATATATGTGGGCTGATGGTGCACTAGTTAGAGGTCAGTGGATACCGAAGCTTGAGGGATATGCAAGTTGTGTTCGTCAAAAGAAGTTGATTGCTAATACAGGTAGAGGTATGGAAGCAAAAATAAAGTAAGCGACTCTGTGGCAGTGATCGGTTTTGTATATATAAGACATATATGTCTCTTTATAAATCATGTAATTTTTTTTACCAACTTATCATGTAAACTAACATAATACAAGTAGAATTTTGGGGCTCTGTGCAATAGTTATTTTCTCGCGAAGATTACCATGTTAACTCGTGCGTGCTTCTGTGATTGCATTTATTTTTCACATTTATAAATCGCATCACCAACATGTATGTCTAATTAATTTTATTATGAAACATTAAATTTGGTTCCATTAAAAAAATGAATTTTCTTTAAGGGCGTGTAATTAATTGATATTTAATTACTCTAACTTAGGTCCCTAGGCACATTATTTTAAAAAATGGTATTAGAGTATATTTTGACAATTGATCTCAAAGGTCTTTCCGTAGAGGGTCGATCGATCATGCATCCACTTGTGTTTGGAAGTCCCATCTACGCATACTCGAAGGTGCATATGACCTTTTTTTAAGTCATAAGATGATTGGGTCTTGCTAATCATTGTTAGGGGATGAAAACATCCCACAAAAAAGGAATGTGATGTTGATGTTTCTAAGACCGAGGAAACCTAGACTCGGTATGAACATAGGTTAGACATCTATAACTCTAGTGGTTGAATTATATAAAAGAGTTATCGCATCTTGAAGTTTACTATGTCCAAGGAGGCGTGGTATGATCACCAAGCCATCTATGAGGGTAATAATATCATATAAGTATTAAACCTCTAACATATTATTATCCATTTTTGAGTGACAATTACACCTTCAATGAATTTTATGCAAAAATATCTAATATTGTGCTCTCACTTTAATTTGAGGGAGAAGAATCTGTAATAGAGGGTAGTTATAATGGTTTTAAGGTCATTGCCACATAGGTTCCTCCATCACATCTCATACTTTAACGTAGTTGGTGTTATAGATAACATTAAGGTCGATGAGACCATAGGCTCTATACAAACCTTTGAGTTAAAAAAATTGCCCACCGCCCAAGAAAGATAAGGGAATTCCGCTTAAAGAACATAAAAGTGCTCTTTCCATATCAGAAGACAATTCCAATGAGCTTGAAGTTTCCATGTTGATACAGAAAATTAAAAAAATTCTCAAGTATAATCTTCAAAAGTTTAGACTTAATAGGAATAGAGTTGAGAACACTAAAGCCAATAGGGTAGCGAAATCTTCTGGTAGATGTAAATGTAGTTATCAAAGAAAAGAGAGGATGGAAGAAGACTTTATTAAATGCTATAAATGCCATGGTTTTGGGCACGTGGATGGGTGTCCTATTAGGCTAAGAAGAAGATGTAATGAGTAGAAAATAATCAATTCCACCCTTAGCAGTAGTGACCATAACTCAGGTAGTAAGCCTCTTTCTGTGAATGAAACTTTACCGTGTTCAACACCATTAAGGATGTAAATCGTTCTCCTGCATCCTTTGTTAAGGACAATGTTGAGTAATATGGCATCGAGTTTGACTCCGATAGAAACTTAGTGGAATAGGAGAGTGTTTTTTGTTGATGACGTTGAATATCAATTCTAAGTGAAATATAACAAGCTTTATGAGATGTCCCTCAAAATGGAGAAGGGGATTGATAATCTTACTTTGAAGATTAAAAGATGTGAGAGTGAGATAATTTTAATGAAGGAGAATAAGGGTGTAGTGGGAAATTTTAAGGATCGAGAATCTTCTCTCATAAAAATGTTGAGAAATGGGAGAGATATAGATCGAGCTCTTGCATGAAAAGATTAATTCCTTGAAGACAGCATTCTTTTATTCATCACGTGCACGATTAAGACACAAAATGAAAAATTTTAAAAATACTTAAAAGATTATAAGAAGGTGAAGGTTTATCTAGATGTGCACTCCAAGAAGGTGAAGGTTAAGGTTTATCTAGATGGACAAAATGGGTCTTGGCTATGACAGGTGACAAGGGTCTAAGTCGAAGAAATAGATAACATTTTTCAAAGGGTTAGCCATAACAGTTCCTTCCCGCATTACTCCAAGCACATCTCCCAAGATGAAGAGGTAGATCTTCCACAACTGCATTTTTTCACCTATTACAAAAGGAAGAGTCACCTTAGGTCCTTAGAGACTATTGCCACCGACTAAAGAGAAGTGGGTATGTTCCTTCACTTTGAACAGAGACTTATTTGAGCTTCACAAGCATATTGAATATTGTTGATACCAAAAATATCCATTTACGTGGACCAGTCAGAAGTTGTCTCCCTATGTGACAAAAATTCTAGTCAGCTGATTGCTCGACAAGTATGCCGACCAATGTGAAGAATACAGTCCATCAGTATAAATGAAAATCCACCACAAGGGAAGTACAACCAAGGGTCTTATCACACGTGGTTCATATAATTAGCCATCACATTCATTATGTACTTTTTGGATGAGACTAAGAACAACTGCAAGTGAATTCAATGAATTCTTACATTGAGTCGACACATGGAGAATGTGAATGACACACTTACTCAGAAACTTGGTTTATATCAGAGTGAGCTAGTTCTTTTAGGGAAACTAAAGAACCAATGATTAGTGTAAATAATCGAGAATCTACCCTCACTGAAAACTTGAAAGTGGGGGAGAAAGAGATTGATATCCTGTATGAAAAGGTTCATACCTTGAAGATGACTCTCCTTGAATCATCGTGTGCATATGAGGTGCCAGAGGCACAATACTCGAAGCATAAGAAATATTTTCTAGTGTTCCGTGACCTCAAAGTGTGTTTCAAGAAGTTGAAGAAGATAATACTTGCACTGTCTCAATCCTCGAAGGACAAAATGGGGCTCCGTTATGACAGTGTGAAAAGGTCTAAGCAAAATAAAGAGATCATATTTGTCAAAGGGTTAAAAACACCTCCTTGCCCCTTCTGAGAATTTTTCCCAATCTGAAAAAGGTGGATCCTCCACAATTATACTCTTTCACGCACTACAAGAGGAACAGTCACCTTAGATACTTTTGTCACCGACTTGAGCAAAGTACGTATGTTATTGTGATTTATATGACCATGAATAACGTATAGAGTACATGGTTTTAACATCCCAAATAATTATGGGAGAATTCAAAAGTATGACCACTACTTATGTTATGAAGAGGAAAAAGGAATAGGAAGAAGAAGAAGGTAGTTAGAATGGTAGATGAAGGTGCCCACTCTTGTATATCGCTCCTTTTTTAGTGAGTCGTCTGCATCGCCTTTAGGTTTGGATTTTGTTCATCAGGTTCATTCCGTTTTATCCTTCTTACAGCGTGTCATAGGTTTTTTCATTTTTGATTTAGGTTTTATATTTTTTGAAAAGCACAAAAAGTCTATTTTTTATTTATGTATCTGGTGATAGAGGATGTAAGAACAACGCCTTGTGGCCTGTTTCACTTTAATAGGATTTTAGAATATCAGAGGATATTATGATATTATAGTTGATTTCACCTAATCCTCATATTTGGAGTTCTTCTTGATTCAATCTATTTCAATCGTGCCGTCATCTTAACAAGATTGCATACACATATATATGAGTTATAATATGATGTATCATCGATCTTGATTCGAAAAAATTTCATAACACGCATTTTTTCCCAATCGGGTCATGTTTTTTTTGCTAATTTTTGGGATGTGCTTGTAACTACCATTTGCTTATGAGGTTAATTAATAATGTTAGGAGAATATTTGGTAAGTTCTACCGAAAGGGGTGTTAACAACCATTGGCAAAAACTTAAAATTATTTGTGCAATTGATGAAAATAAATTTCAAATGATGCAAGGGAACACTCTCAATGAAAAGAAAACTAACAAATTTAAAAGGCACAAACTGAGGGTAATATTTGAAGATCAATAGGCTTGTGCACTTTCCTCTAGTTTGTGTATTTTTTAACTTTATTGAACTGCTTAATAGATGAGGTTAGTTTTAGATTGTTATTGACGTGAATTCAAAATAAATCAACCCGTTTTAGTGTGGTCAACTCATGTCATCGATGGGTTAACTAGGTTTTTTTTCGGGTTCGTGTGGAGTTTTTATGGGTGGGTTACTCTTTTTCCTAATTCTTTATACCATTCTCATTCCGTTTAGGTTACACATGTGGAATTGCTGCATCTAACGTTGTTCGTCAAAGTTCCACTCGTGTTTCATGTTTTTCATTATATTTATTTTGTTCTAGGATGTGTTATTATATCATCTGGTTCTTGTTTTGGGTTTGCGAAGACTTTTTGTTTCGTTTGAACGAGCTCTGTAGTTTGAACAAGAGGCCTGTTAAAAGACCGTCTTACTAACGCGTCTGTTCACCTAAAATACTTCCATAAACCCAGTTGTTCGCCAATGACGATTATAAAGATTTTTCCCCCTAATTTCCCTTCACTCTTGTGAATATTTTAGCTTGGATTATTAGGTTTCCACATATCTGAAGCCCTTATACCTTTGACTCACTTGAGTCTATACTGTATAAGAGCTCATCTAGTTTGGAAATAGTGACAAAATTATGTCAATCCTAGAAACCAAAGAGCTTCAGAAGTTGGATTGGACTTCATATTTAATAGTTGTAATGATCCTGACCTTATAGCCATCACTCACACACTTAGAACACCCACACTACATTGCATATTGCACTTTTATATGTGTTCTTGTGTTGAGTGAGTTTAAATCCCTTAATTTGGTTTTTAATAATTTTTGGGATTTTTTAAACATTTTTCAAATTTAATTTTTATAAATAAAATTTGGTTTTAAAAGTTTTGGGGTCAAACTGCAATTTTAATTTGTGCTGTTTTTGGGATGATTGTTTACCTGGGTAGAAACCGAAAGCGCTAGAGACTAGAGGGTGTGCATGTAATTAAGTTTGGGACGCGCGTTTGTTTCCAATTGCTGGCCAACACGTGCAGCCTTCTGATTGCCTACATTTGTGTTTCTTTGTAGACACAAACTTCGCGTCACACCTGAGCCCTTGGATCAATTCTTATCTAGGGTCTGCATGCGATCTTTGGTAATCCCTGTGTAAACATCTCCACCTATCACAGCTTGTTTAACCACCGCTTGCTGTTAACCCTTGGATCAAAGTCAAGTAGAATTGACTTGATCACAACCGTTGTTTTCACTCGAACGTCTGGAACCTTCTTAGCCCCCTATATAAACCCTCATCTTCTCAGACTTCGAAGATTTTTGGCCATTTTTGTTTTCCTCTGAGAGAAGAGAGAGTAGAGAGAGAAGAGAGAGAAGTGAGAGAAAAAAAAAAGAGAGAAGAGAGAGAGTTTGAAACCCTAGATTGAAACCCTAGAAACCCTAACTTCGTTACCTCTTCTCCAGCCAAAATCAAACACCTAAACCAAAAACACCTTTCCAGTGTTCTTGAGGGTTTGAGTGTATGAGTTGTGTTTTGCTGTTCCTTGTGTTCATCGAATCTTACTGTTCAACTTAAACTTTTTATTTCAGATCTGGTTTCTGTTTCAATAGAAATCTTAGATCTGAAGTGTTTGAAGTTACAAAACACGTAGATACACATTATTTCTCATCCAGAGAAGTATATTGTTGATTTCTTTTGATAAAAACGTTTTCATACTTCAAATCAACAATACATGCTTTCTATTTCTTACTGCTTGCAAAAGTAAACCTTGACCTAGTATTAGAATCGCACTTGGAGGTTTTCAATCTCGAAAATCTTTTCAAAACTGAGATTGATTAAGATCTTTACCGATTTTGAAGAAAGATATCCGTGGATTCTGGGATTTATTGAAAGGTCAAAAAGGTTTTATGTTTTGTGAGAAAGAAAGAAAAAGAAAGTTCACAGCATATAGTAAACTGTAATTTACTAGGACTGTTTGTAAATATTAAGGGTGTGTGTGTTCATGCATGTGGTTTAGAACACCTTTTCACAACACATCTTCACACTACAAACACTTAAAGTGTTGGCTGTAAGATCTGGTGAACTAAAGTCGACGTAAAGTGCTGAAACAAAGGAGGAGTGTACAACCTGAGAGGACTACATCAACAAACAAGATCTGCAGAGAAGTTTGAGGACGCCAGAGGGTATATTCCTAAACTTGTATAGATTTGTTTGTGTGCATGTTAGTTAAATAGATTGTAACTCAAATATTTGTTTTAGTGGATTTTTTTTCATTTTACTCCGTAGAGGGAGTCGTGGATGTTTCCTCAGTTGGTGAGGTTTTACCACGTTAAAAATCTGAGTATCAATATTTCTACATCTTCTCATCCCTTTCTAATAGTGTGCTGAGTTTAAAACATTTTAAACTGTTTACTAAAACTTGTTATCAAATCTTGTCCATATCTCGTACATAATTTTGTTAACACATCTTGTGTTCAAAATAGTTTTGATTTTAAGTAAAGAGTTTCTTCAACAAACTTTCGGAGTTGCTTAAATAGTTTATTTTCATAAACGGCTTTGGCAACGTAATTTTCAATTGGTATCAGAGCTTTTGGTGAACTTTTTCAAAAAGATCCTGAGTTTCTGAAACTGTTTTCTCAAAATCATTATGGACGAGAAAAACGAAAGATATGGTAACTTGACCAGACCTCCAGTCTTTGATGGAACCAATTTCTCTTACTGGAAAGTAAGAATGATTGCTTTTATTCAAGGAACACTGGGAGATGATGTCTGGGATATCATTGAAAACGGATACTCTTATCCAACTAAACCAGCCACTGATGGAAGCAATGAAAGGATTAAGAAAATATTGAGTGAGTTTACTCAAGAAGAGAAACAGGTTTCTCGAAATAATAACAAAGGCAAGAACGCTATATTTATGTCTATTAACGAACATGAGTTCAAGAGAATCTCATCTTGTACCACTTCCAAGGAAGCATGGGATACACTGATTACTGCACATGAAGGAGACTCTAGGGTAAAAGCTGCTAAGACTCAGATGTTAATCCAACAGTACAATACCTTAATCATGTCTGAATCTGAGTCTTTCGATGATTTCTATATGAACCTTACTGATATTGTCACTAAACTTCATGCCAATGGTATAACTTATGATAGACAAGAAATTGTCTCTAAAATTCTGAGATCATTACCACAGAAATTTGACAATAAAAGATATGCTATTGAGGAGATGTGTGATATTAATCTCACTCCTGAATTACTCAGTAGCAAATTAAGAACTGTGGAAATGGAATTAGAGTTTAAGAAACAATTGACCCACACTCACAGGAAAAATACCAATTCCACCCTCAGCTTTTCTTCTAAGATGACTAAGCCTGAGTTAAACACTCCTAGTAATGATTCTGATGAGGACTGTGACTTAGAAAGTCTAGATAATCAGATTGCCCTCATGTCGAAACAATTTAAGAAAATTGTTAAATTTAGAAACAGTATTGCAAATAAACAGGGCAAGTCTAATTATTCTGCTCCTTCAAATCACAAGCCCCATGAGAAACCTCATGACAAACAGAACAAGGACAACACAAGACCTCACAGAGACCTCAAGAAAATTGAATGCTATAGATGTGGTAAACTGGGACATATTGCTCAAGACTGTAGAGTTAATTTAAATACCCAAAACAAACACTCTAGAGCCAACCTCTGCAAAACATGGGATGACTCAAGTGACTCTGAAAATGAGGAACCTGAGGCATCTGATGGTTTTGATCCCTGTTTATCCTTCTTTGCGAAAATCATATACAATGATAATATGCCTATGCTTGATAGTGAGGATGAGTCTAGTAATTCTAGTTCTGTTGCTGTGAATCATACTTTAATTGGTTTAGATGCTTTACTTACTGAGAACATTAATACTTCTTCCTCGGGGTGTGTGAGTCAAAGGGAAATCGATACTGCTGATGTCAATGGGTGCGTGAGTTTAAGAAATGAAACCTTAGGGGTCACTTCACACACTTCACTTAGTGACTCAGACAATGATGATCTCCCAGACATTCACACTCTATATACTAAGACTCTTAAGAAAAGCACTAGACTAGAAAAGATTGTAAAAGATCTTACCAAAAAGCTAGAGGATCTAAGCCTAATGGTAAAAGTAAATGCTGAAGAGTATACTACTCAATGTATGTCTCATGAAAGTGATATCAAAGTGTTTGATGAAAAACTGAAATCTTTGACTGAAGCTAATGAAATTCTGGAGAAAAAATACAAAGGGACATTATTAGAATTGGAACAAACAAAAGAAAAGACAGCAACTGTTTTCAAAAAATTTACCAAATTTGAAAATAATTCAAACTGTTTTGATGGATTTGTTGCTGAATCTAAAGCCAATTCTGATGATAGAACTGGAATAGGATTTTGCCCCAATTTGAAGTCACAAACAAAATATGTTGAACCGATCAAGTTTGTGTCAGGAGGCAAAAGACCTATTGAGACATGTCCAGACTTTCATTCTTTGAAAACTAAGTTTGACCATCAAAACACTAACACTGGAGATGCAAGTTGCTCTAAGCATGAAAGTTTATCAAAGGGAAAATATGTCTGCCCCCCTATTAGGAAAAGTGAACCTGCTTTCAAACCTGTGCTACCTAGGAATAAAATTCAGCCTGAAAATTTCTCAAAACCTTTGATTAGAGACTTTCCTAAGGAAAACCCTATTCTGAGCAATCTTTATTGCTCCTATTGTGATATATATGGTCACTCTTTCGATAATTGCTATGCTAGGAGACTGATTAAGCCTATCTACAACACTCCCATGTACCATAACTTTAACTATTCTAGGAGGAGTCGTAACAATTATGTTCTTCCCAGACCACCAGACAAAAACTCTAACTATAGGAATAGAAAGACTAAACCTAAAAGGACATTTACTAGAAGGATTCCAAGAAAATTTTCTAAATCAAATGCTCAGGTGTTTAAATTTACCCAAAATCATGCGCAAAATGTTTTTCAACAAAAATCTACTGCTCGCAAATTTTATCAAATGAGAGCAAATAAGCGCAAACAGAAAACCAGAGCAATTTGGGTTAGAAAAGATGATCTAGTACCCCAGATGAAGTGTAATGTTGTTATTTCAGCCTTAAAAGCTGAACTTACATCTTCTGGTTGGTACTTGGATTCTGGATGTTCCAAGCATATGACAGGAGATGATACAAAACTTTTAAATAAAACCCATTTTGATGGTGGAAAAGTTGTTTTTGGTGATGGAGTATCATCCCAGATTATAGGCAAAGGAACTCTTAAAGAAAAGGGACTTCCCCTTCTTGAAAATGTTCTCTTAGTTAAAGGTCTCAAGGCTAACTTACTCAGCATTTCGCAATTTTGTGACTTAAACCATACTGTTACCTTTTCAAAGAACAATTGCAAGATTTTAAATGAAAAGGGAGAATGCATAATTACAGGACTCAGGACTCCTGACAATTGTTACACTGTCATGAGTAGTTCTGAAATCTGTAATGTTGCCAGAATGGATGACAATGAAATATGGCATAACAGAATGGGTCACATTAATTACGAAAATTTGAGTAAATTGTCTTCTCAACAAATAGTTAGAGGAATACCAAAAATTAAACCTATTCATAACATTGTCTGTGGTCCCTGTCAAGAAGGAAAGATTGTTAAAGCACCCCATAAAAGAGTTAAAGATATCCTTACCTCTAATCCCTTAGAACTCATCCATATGGACCTAATGGGTCCTTCTCAAACTGTTAGTCTTTGTGGACACAGTTATATTCTAGTTATGGTTGATGACTTCACTAGATTCACTTGGGTAGCTTTCTTAAAACAAAAATCCGATACCTTTCAAACCTTTTTAAAGATTCTCTTACGGATTGAGAATGAAAAAGACACTCAAGTGAATAGAATCCGAAGTGATAGAGGTGGTGAATTCAAAGACACTGGTATTGTAGAATATTGTGACTATAATGGTTACAAACATGAGTTCAGTGCTCCTAAGACCCCTCAACAAAATGGTATAGCTGAGAGAAAGAATCGAACTCTTCAAGAGATGGCACGTGTCATGCTCCATGCTAAGAACTTACCTAAGTATTTTTGGGTAGAATCTATTCGTACAGCCTGCCATCTTATTAATAGGGTTTATCTTAGAAAGAATTCGAAACAAACCCCTTATGAACTTTGGTACAATAAAAAGCCTAATCTTAAGTACCTTAGAACCTTTGGTAGTACCTGCTATGTTTGCAAAGATAGGGAACACTTATCTAAGTTTGAGAGTAGGGGAGATAAAGCCATATTCTTAGGATATTCACCTAATAGTAGAGCTTATAGGGTATTTAATCTTCGCACTAAAACCTTAATGGAATCCATAAATGTAATTGTTAGTGACACCACTATAGAAAGCAAGACTAGTGAATTAACTATTGAAGAAGAATCGTCAAATATTTTAGAAAATGACACTTCTGAAATAGATAATTCATTACCTATTGAGTCACCTGAAGTACCTAACTGGGTTTCTAAAGACCATCCCATCAACAATGTAGTTGGTAACCCTAGTGAACCAGTACGTACAAGATCCCAACTTAGAAATTATGCACTCTATGCATGCTTTGTTTCTCTCTTGGAACCAAAGAATGTAAATGAGGCATTGAATGACTCTCACTGGATTTCTGCTATGCAGGATGAACTTTTACAATTTGTCATTCATGATGTTTGGTTCCTTGTTCCACGTCCTGATCACAAAAAGGTTATTGGCACTCGTTGGATTTTCAAAAATAAAACTGATGAAAATGGGATAGTAATTAGAAATAAAGCTAGACTAGTTGCTCAAGGTTATTCCCAAATAGAGGGAATTGATTTTAATGAGACCTTTGCTCCTGTCACTCGTTTAGAATCAGTTCGTCTGCTTCTTGCTATAGCCTGTCACATGCGTTTTACATTATATCAAATGGATGTTAAATCTGCATTCCTTAATGGAATACTTGCCGAGGAAACCTATATAGAACAACCTAAAGGGTTCATTGACCCTAATCATCCTAATCATGTTTTTCGGTTGAAAAAGGCTTTATATGGTCTTAAACAAGCTCCTAGAGCTTGGTATGAGCGCCTGTCCAGTTTTTTGCTGGATAATGGTTTCCAAAGAGGTGGAAATGACCAAACCTTATTTGTCAAACATTTTGACAAACACATTACTATCGCTCAAATCTATGTTGACGATATCATATTTGGATCTACCTCTACCTCAGAAGTAAAATCTTTTGCTGAAATCATGAGCAAGGAATTTCAGATGTCCCTTATGGGGGAGTTACAGTTCTTTTTAGGTCTCCAAGTCAAACAACAACCAGATGGCTTGTTTCTTTCGCAGACTAAGTACGCATTAGAGATAATTAAGAAATTTGGCCTCGAGAGTGCTAAGAGTGCTAAAACGCCTATGAGTACTACAGAGAAATTATCTAAAGATGAAAATGGAAAATCTGTAGACTCTACCTTGTATCGTAGTATGATTGGCACATTACTATATCTGACTGCCTCGCGTCCTGATATCATGTATGCTGTTTGTGTTTGTGCGCGTTATCAAAACAACCCCAAGGAGAGTCATTTAAACGCTGTTAAACGCATAATTAAATATGTTAAAGTCACTCTAAATTTAGGAATTTGGTACACGAATGACACACCTAGCACTATTATTGGGTACACTGATGCTGATTGGGCTGGGTGTACTGATGATAGTAAAAGCACTTCAGGCGCATGTTGTTATATTGGTAATAACTTGGTAGGATGGAGTAGTAAAAAACAGAACTGCACTTCTCTCTCGACTGCTGAATCTGAATACATAGCCGCCGGTAGCTGTTGTGCCCAATTGTTATGGCTTAAACAAATGCTAAGTGATTATGGTATTCTAGAACCCACACTTCATCTCTATTGTGATAATCAAAGTGCGATTAACATTTCTAAGAACCCAGTTCAACACTCGCGAACTAAACATATTAAAATAAGACATCATTTTATTCGTGAGTTGGTGGAATCCAAGGAATTAGAAATTAACTATCTCCCTACTGATCTACAACTTGCAGACATGTTCACTAAACCTCTTGATTTTAATAGATTCGTTTCTTTAAGAAAATCTATTGGTATGATTAGTGCTGATTAATATCTTTTGCTGTTTTTTTTCGAATTTTTTCCCTTTGTCTATTTGAGACAAAATGGGGGAGAAATTTGAGTCTACTTATATACTGCATATACTAAACTGCTTGATCTTAGTCTATTCTTTGCAGGTATTCTTTTTAGAATCATTCTCCACTGTTGTAATAATAGGGTGTACAAATGTGAATAGTTGAGTTATGTACTTTTATTTTCTAGGATTTGGGTAGATAGAACCTTTATAGGCATAAGTTTTTTGTTGCCCTACGAGTCCAAGATTGACTCAAAGGAGATTTTGTCTCATATTTCCAAAGGGGGAGATTGAAGCCCTTATACCTTTGACTCACTTGAGTCTATACTGTATAAGAGCTCATCTAGTTTGGAAATAGTGACAAAATTATGTCAATCCTAGAAACCAAAGAGCTTCAGAAGTTGGATTGGACTTCATATTTAATAGTTGTAATGATCCTGACCTTATAGCCATCACTCACACACTTAGAACACCCACACTACATTGCATATTGCACTTTTATATGTGTTCTTGTGTTGAGTGAGTTTAAATCCCTTAATTTGGTTTTTAATAATTTTTGGGATTTTTTAAACATTTTTCAAATTTAATTTTTATAAATAAAATTTGGTTTTAAAAGTTTTGGGGTCAAACTGCAATTTTAATTTGTGTTGTTTTTGGGATGATTGTTTACCTGGGTAGAAACCGAAAGCGCTAGAGACTAGAGGGTGTGCATGTAATTAAGTTTGGGACGCGCGTTTGTTTCCAATTGCTGGCCAACACGTGCAGCCTTCTGATTGCCTACATTTGTGTTTCTTTGTAGACACAAACTTCGCGTCACACCTGAGCCCTTGGATCAATTCTTATCTAGGGTCTGCATGCGATCTTTGGTAATCCCTGTGTAAACATCTCCACCTATCACAGCTTGTTTAACCACCGCTTGCTGTTAACCCTTGGATCAAAGTCAAGTAGAATTGACTTGATCACAACCGTTGTTTTCACTCGAACGTCTGGAACCTTCTTAGCCCCCTATATAAACCCTCATCTTCTCAGACTTCGAAGATTTTTGGCCATTTTTGTTTTCCTCTGAGAGAAGAGAGAGTAGAGAGAGAAGAGAGAGAAGTGAGAGAAAAAAAAAAAGAGAAGAGAGAGAGTTTGAAACCCTAGATTGAAACCCTAGAAACCCTAACTTCGTTACCTCTTCTCCAGCCAAAATCAAACACCTAAACCAAAAACACCTTTCCAGTGTTCTTGAGGGTTTGAGTGTATGAGTTGTGTTTTGTTGTTCCTTGTGTTCATCGAATCTTACTGTTCAACTTAAACTTTTTATTTCAGATCTGGTTTCTGTTTCAATAGAAATCTCAGATCTGAAGTGTTTGAAGTTACAAAACACGTAGATACACATTATTTCTCATCCAGAGAAGTATATTGTTGATTTCTTTTGATAAAAACGTTTTCATACTTCAAATCAACAATACATGCTTTCTATTTCTTACTGCTTGCAAAAGTAAACCTTGACCTAGTATTAGAATCGCACTTGGAGGTTTTCAATCTCGAAAATCTTTTCAAAACTGAGATTGATTAAGATCTTTACCGATTTTGAAGAAAGATATCCGTGGATTCTGGGATTTATTGAAAGGTCAAAAAGGTTTTATGTTTTGTGAGAAAGAAAGAAAAAGAAAGTTCACAGCATATAGTAAACTGTAATTTACTAGGACTGTTTGTAAATATTAAGGGTGTGTGTGTTCATGCATGTGGTTTAGAACACCTTTTCACAACACATCTTCACACTACAAACACTTAAAGTGTTGGCTGTAAGATCTGGTGAACTAAAGTCGACGTAAAGTGCTGAAACAAAGGAGGAGTGTACAACCTGAGAGGACTACATCAACAAACAAGATCTGCAGAGAAGTTTGAGGACGCCAGAGGGTATATTCCTAAACTTGTATAGATTTGTTTGTGTGCATGTTAGTTAAATAGATTGTAACTCAAATATTTGTTTTAGTGGATTTTTTTTCATTTTACTCCGTAGAGGGAGTCGTGGATGTTTCCTCAGTTGGTGAGGTTTTACCACGTTAAAAATCTGAGTATCAATATTTCTACATCTTCTCATCCCTTTCTAATAGTGTGCTGAGTTTAAAACATTTTAAACTGTTTACTAAAACTTGTTATCAAATCTTGTCCATATCTCGTACATAATTTTGTTAACACATCTTGTGTTCAAAATAGTTTTGATTTTAAGTAAAGAGTTTCTTCAACAAACTTTCGGAGTTGCTTAAATAGTTTATTTTCATAAACGGCTTTGGCAACGTAATTTTCAATATCTAGGTTGAGTTTCTTGCACCTGATCCAAATTGTACGGTTATTTGGTAAGTTTTCCATCTTTTTACCTTTATCCTTCGTTATGTGTATACATTGTTACAAACACACGCACATACGCACATATATATATATATATATATATATATATATATATATATATATATATATATATATATATAGAAACATTATTTAAGATCAATGCATAGTATATATGTGTGAAAAAACCTATTTTCAATTATTTTTCTATATATGTATATATGTGTGATTTAATAAAAAGCAAAATCACAAAAAGATTTTTTTACACTTATTTGATATAAATTCCCATCATATGTTAATTTCTATGCTTGTTTTGGTTGTTGACTTTATCCTAGGTTGTCGATGGTGGGGTTAATTTATTAGTATTGGTGGTTAATACTCTGGTTGGACATAATTTTTTAGAACAAGTTAGGTTCATAGTTCACCTTGGGCCACTACACCTTAGGTTCCCTTAATTTATTTCTCATGATGAGAAAGAAACCTAAAGAGATTCTTCCTCAACCTCACCCGGGCTTTGAACCACTACGATAGGATACACATGCAGAATATAAGAGATACATATCCACCTCGTACTATTAGTTGAGTGTGGTGGTTGAGATACCCATCTAGTTATTGGACCTCAATGTAACTCTATTGCTCGAGTGGTTTGCCGATAGAGGGTAGGAACCCATGCGCCATATGGGTAGGTATGAGTGCATCGATATGGTTAGGGCATTATATTTTTTTACTAGGATAGATGGGGAGTTCTTAGTGTTACAAGTTAGAGGTGTAGATGTCATTGTTTCACCCGATACTATAGCTTAAATCTTAAATATTCCTACGATTACCTCACCCCAGTATCCCGAGGACCCTGATATTATCACAACATTGCATGATGTCTATAGGTCTATTCACTTTATGAATAGTGTTGGCCTTAACCGTAATCTATCATAGAGTGGTCGTATTTACTTTGACTATTGTCTTCTCAGTAAGATAGTCCACTTGAATCTCCAACTCGTAGCGAATCATAGTACCTATAGTCAAGAGCACATTATTTTATGCATGCTATAGGTTCATACATTACCATTCATCTTCCTTCCATGATTTGGAGGCATTTGACATCCATCCAGAATGGTGGATATATGAGGATGATATTGTTTCTACCTTGTGGGAATTTTGCTCACATACATAATGATGACAATCGACGTACCTCTTATTCATAAAGAGCACACCGCTAATTTTCTTTCTTAAATTAATGTGACCATATTTCATTTATCAAATTCCCATGTTCTTAAAGAGACTCATGTTTCTTTCCTAGTTCTCCAAAGGAGGATGTTATTTTTGGGTAGAGTCTCATCACGTTCCAACCGTCCAGACATCAGCATTAAGTACATCTTCTCCAATTGCTCCTCTACCAACTTAGCAAGAGTCAAATTTCACAACCCCGTTCATATATTTTTTACAGGATATGACTGAGTCATTGAATCAGTAGGCCAGTCATATGACTTAGTTGTAGGCACATCTTGCCACATTTCTAGAGAACGTTCAACTCAAGAGGACTCAAAGTGTTAATGCTCGTTACAGGAGCAAGGTGATAGAGAAAGGATTTGTGGTGCATGTAGGGGTGTAAAACGGATGCATACGAAGTGAATACCATAATATCGATTATCAGTGTCCGTTTATAAGTGCACTATTCATATCCTTATCCGTATCTGCTCGGATAGTATACACAACTAGCCTTATCCTTTTAGATTTTCTGGATCCAGATAATATCTGTATCCGTTTTTATTATTTAACATACATACATTTTGCTTATTAAGCATTGATTTGAAAATTTTCTAATTCTTAATAAAAATATTTTTACAAGTAAATAATGTAAAATATCTTATCAAAGATGAATAAAAATATAAATGTGGATAAAAAATAAGTGATAACAATTAATGTCTACAAATTGACCCTTTATTGACCAATAACATGTCATATATAGGTAAATGAGATTTTGAGGAAGCATTTTGGTGAATACATAAATGAATATAAATTGGGCCCCAATTACATCTCATTGGCAAGACCACTATATATGAATTTTCATGAATATGTCAACCAAATGAGACAATGTCCAGTGTTATACTTACTTTCGACAATAAGACGACCGATGAAAAATAAAAACATAGTTCGTAAGATGGTATTAAAGACAATAGACAAATGAATAAAATTTTCTTTATTTTGTTTATACATTAAATAATGATGATTTTAATTGTTTGCAAAAAAATCCCAAAAAATAAAATTACGAATATATATAGACACACACACACACACATACATGCATAATATATAATATTATGGACACAGATATCCATAAATACGGATAGTCCACTTCAGATACGGGTTATCCATGATGGTTACCTTAGTATCCATATATGAATATGTTTTTCTGGGATATTTAATAGTGGCATCAGAATCCACTCTTTCGGACAAATATCCGCAAAAAAAAAATCGAATACCGAACGGATTCGAATTTTTGAATATTCGTTTACACCCCAAGGTGCAGGTTGTTCCCATGCCGTTAATGATAACAAAGGATATTGTATTTATTTTAATTTATTTGGATTTGTTGTTTCAGAGAGAGAGAGATATTTATTTTGATGTGTAACATCTTTATTCTTCTCTTATCCTCAGATGATTCATTATTTTATCAACATGGGTTATATTTAGATATTCATTTCATGCATGTCGCGGCAATGGATTAGTCCATTCATTTTTTTATATTGTTATCTTTTTATATTTATAACTTTTAAATTATTATGATTATTATGTTGATTTTTGCTAGTCTAAATGAAGTAGATGATGTCATTGGTCTTGTTAAGTTGTGGTTATTTGGATTGTATTGATACATATTGTTGATATTCATCTTTCCATATTTCATATGTCATTTATCTCATTAAGCACATGTTATCCTTATATGATTGTTTGTTTTTAATATGATTGTTTCGTGAAATATTTCCAGATTCTCTCCCTTGTCAACTCCAGACAGAAGGGAGAGTAGTTTAGTTCATGCATTACATTTTCTAATCCTGTCAATTTTTATTACTCTGTTATATCCTTTATACGTCATATGGTATTTCTTTAGTGTGAAGGACTTATAGGGCTCCTCATGTTGATTTATCGTGGATTGAAAATACATAAATAAAAATTGAGCATGTCTCACGGCAATTGGTGATGGGTAGATTGATGTATAGGTATTTGATTTCATATTTTGTTTATATTTTCCCTCTTTATTTTTTCTCTGGAATAGCTAAAGGGGAATTTTTTTAAGGACATGTTATAAACACCTCAGGTTTATTTTATATTGACTTTATTCTGGAATATACTCTTTGTGTAATAAACTCTTTGTATCAAGTCTATTGAGTCGTAGTTTCTAATCATTGAATTCAAAGAGACAAAACACCATTATATAGACTATCGTAAGCACCGTAGCATAGACTAATGTATCAATCCATAATTCTCAGATGAAATACTATTCGAGGTTTTGTTAGATTTTTAAGTTTTGTATTTCCTTTAGTTTATCATTTAAAGTAAGGAATTAACAGGACAACAATTTTCTTTAAAAAGAATAGAAACAATTTTATAAAATATTTTTAGTGTATAATAAAAAATAAGGATCTCATTCGAATAAGATTCCATCGATTGAAAGATGTTTTGATCAAGGTCATAATTTTTCAAACATTTGACCTAAGAAGATAAACTTCTTCAAATGAGGGCACCTTGAAAGAAGAAGGTTTCATACGAGAAACCTAATATTCATCCAGGGGACTTTGTAAGATAAAAACTTCGTTTGAGAGGACCTCGTTTGAACAAGGGCAATGTTGGGTTTTATTCTTAAAACCATGTTTGACGTTAGTATTTCAATAAAGGTGTGTCGTGTTCATTTTGAAATAAGAATCATGCTTGTGAGAATGCCATATATATATATATATATATATATATATATATATATATTGTATTCATGTCGCTCAATTGAACTTCGTAGGAATCCTGGTGAGCTGGGTTCATCCCGATCACAGAAGATCAGAATTTCGATTCAAGTTCAATCAAACAGTTCAAAACCTAGATAGGGAGTTGACATCGTATCGGTAATTATGTGACTACAATCTTAATAGTTTATCTTAACTAAGGTAACCCATGTGATGGTTTGGGAACTTATCTGATACTTTAAAGAGGATTATATCCGTGCATCGGTATTGTATTGAATAGGATCACAAGTGAGATTCAAGCCTGGGTGATGATTGGATTAGACTCGCACAATCTCATAATGTTCGTAAAGGGTGCATAGATTCATAATCGTGAGGATTATAACAATTAAAATGTGCATACAATTATTACTTTGATTGTTATGGGTGTGATCCAATTTATTAGTCTAAATCTTCACAATTTGGGAAATCATTGTGTGTACATGTTCGAGATCATATTCCGGAGGAATTAGCATGTAGAAAATATCTTAGAATGTGATACCCCCTCGATAGAATTGTAAGTTTTGGTTCTACCAATAAACCTGGATTTTATAAATTCGATAGAGTATTAAATACTTTAAGTTTGAGATCAAGGAATACATAAGATGATAAAAATTGATTAACAACGAGTTGAATTTTACCAAGAGGGTATTATATGCTTTACGCAAGGAATTATATTATGCACTATCTAACTTTGCAAATAAGACGTCATTATTAAAGTAATTGGGCGGTAATTAAATTTGAGTGCAATTATAAATATATAGTGGAAGTAATTATAATTAATTGGGAATGAAAATATATTTTGAGTGTAATATTGAATTTTCATGTTATGATTTAAAAGATAAAATAATTATTAGTCTTGGGTCTTCAATATAGTTCATTTCCCAAATAGTAGGTCCAAACTCTCTAAAAACCTTAATTGGCCAAATCCCATTACATGTACCTATGTATATAGCTCAAAGGAAGGGTTTCAAGCAACATGTGACAATCTCTAGGGTTAGAAAGGGAAAGAAAAAATATTATTCATGTTTTGTGAAGGGTTGGGGAGAAATAAAGCGACTTCTCTTATAATTTCACTAAAGTTTCATCTCCAAGAGTGCACACACACAATGTTTACTTTGGGGGAATTATATACAAGATGATTCAAGGCATTCAGATCATTATAGGAAGGATTTGGATGATAAAGAAAAATAACGTCGTATGCATTAAATATTTCTCCTCATTCGGATCACCTGCAAGATTCGTAAAGGTATCGTGATTCGAACCCTGGATTAATTCATTGAATATAGTTCTTTTTGCTTACTGTCTGAACCGTGATCAATCAAAGTTTTTAGGGCAACAAAATTTTCTATAATGTCAATCCCTAATAAGAACATATTTTGAACGAAGTTTATATTTTCGAGAAACGTGTTTCATTCAAGTTTTTTTATTTCTAAAGTATTAGTAACTTTGTAAATGCGTATTTCAAATTACGAAGACCAGTTTTACAAAATCCTTTTATTAGTCTTGAGAGAGTCCTTTAAGAGTGTGAGAGCCTGTCAATTTTCATACTTTTAGGTAGACTTCAAGTTTACATTCCCCTT
Source organism: Sambucus nigra (assembly GCA_949130495.1). Lineage (NCBI taxonomy): Eukaryota > Viridiplantae > Streptophyta > Magnoliopsida > Dipsacales > Adoxaceae > Sambucus > Sambucus nigra. The sequence continues at coordinate 751,685,888 of OX422207.1, read as the reverse complement.
CGAATCTTCTACACTAGCAAAATAATCGCACGAGAGATCGTGTGGGTTATTAGTATGTTAGAAACACATAGCCAGATCATCATCAACCGAGATTGATTGATGTTGAGGCCTTCGAGGTTATGCAGTTGATTCCCCGACTAGAGCGACTATTGCTAGTATCGGTAGAGGCAAAGGATCACAACTCCAAGGAGAGGCATCGTGGTGATTATCATTGTCGTATATGTATGTCGTGTCTGATTCCTTCGAAGACCTGTAAACATTATTCAGTACCAAGGTTGAGGTGATAGTGAATTTTTCCACTAAGGGTTTTACTCTAAATCCTTATGTGATGTTTCTGATTTTTTTATTTATTTTCTTATGTTGATAATTAGTTGCATGAAATTATGACCTAATCAATTTTATTTGGTAAACTTAAAATTGTTTAAAATTAGAAAAAGATTTAATTTTTTTGACATTCTAATTAATTAACTAATTAATGGATCATATATCCTTAGGCACATAACTATTTCATACAATTAAGACTAAAAATATTAATCAACTACATTTCCTTCCTCATCACTCTTCTAGTTTGAGAAAAAAGTCATCCTCGATCTTTGAAAGTGGCCAATGAGTGTGCATCCTAGAAATATGCGTCTGACAAGAAAATTAAATTTTGGGGTCTCACAAAATTAATTTTTCCAATAATTAAAAAATTAAGGAGAGACCCAATTTGTCCAATAAGTACTTAGAAAATGATCCAAGTTTGTAATATATTAGCTCCCAAATTGTCATCCCCCAAATAAGCATTTAAAAGGACACATCTAGGAACCCCTTAAAAGAGTATAACAACCACCAAATTTTAGGTCAAAATATGATAATCCTAATTATTTTTTACTAGCTTTACTAAAAAAAAATGCCATTGCATTACGTTTTTAATAGCATTGAAGACTTTAGTAGATGCTTAACATGGATAGCCTAAAATGAATAAAAATATAAGGTGTTAGGGCCCATCAATTCTTGATGGTGTATAAAAAGAAAATAATTATTTGAGTTGAATATTTTAAGCTCACAATACCAGTAAAATTTTTGATTCAATGAATAAAAAAGTACTCCAAAACCCTTGAGTTCAAACACAATAGGGTTACCACATAAACTATATCCTCAAAGGACCTAAGTTTTCTCAGAAGGTTAACCATAGTGGGGGAATCCACTGGCACCGATAAAAGGTCGAATCATATATTGCATTCTCTCTCCTTATCTTTATCTTCAATTTTAACAAAGGTGTTCCCCAAGGAGTGGAGAAATATTGGGCTTCAAAACCTTAGACTGCTTCTCCCATAGCCATCACTGACCTGCTTAGCCATCATTAAATTTCTATAGAGTATCAGGAGGTACTCCAAAGTTAAATCAGGTTGATAGTTTTATCCCCTTTTATCTGATCTCTTTTGATTTATCCTATATTTATTTGATTGGCCCCTAATGGTTTATCGGGGGTGTGAACTAAATAATTTATCCACTCTAGTCTCTTCTTATATTGGTGTCCAATTTTATCGAAGGGTGAACGTAGGGTTACGATTTTGAAGGGAATCCGGGTTTATTTATTGTTAGTTTTGTTTATTGGATTCGTAATAGATTAATATGGTTATAGTTGGACATGTAGTTTCGGGTATAGGGTAGGTTTCTGAGTGTGGTGGTGAGGCCTCAAAATTTTGAAATGAAGTCAAAAAGCTTCTTCTCCAAAGCACCAATGCATCATTCGATGAAAAACGTTGCTAATTCCGTTTACTACAAGTTTAAACTGTATAAGCAACTCCGAGTTGTTTGTTGAAGAAATCTTTTGAAAATAAAAATGATAAACAACAAGATGTGTTTATGAAAAACTTATGTACGAGATTAATCCATACTTTGTAATCAGTTTTTAAAACCAAGATAGTTTCAAAATTCAACACACTTATAGAACGAGTTGAGGAGATGAAGATAATCAGAACACACAATTTTTTACGTGGTAAAACCTCTCCCAATAGAGGAAACATCCACGGTGACTTCTAAGTCACGAAAGTAAAACATCCACTAGAAACAAATAACAGTTACAAACAATACAACATACATGCACACAACTCAGCCTATTCTAAGTTTAGGAATATACCCCACTTGGTGTCCTTCTAACTTCTTGATAGATCTGATTGTTGATGATGTCCTTCAGTTTGATAACTTCTCCTTTGCTTTAGCTTTCTTTCAGTCGACTCAATAATCTTTCATCTTATACCCAACACTTTTAGTGTTGTGGTGTGTCAAGTGTTTGTGAAGTGATTCCTATTCACATGCATGAACTCACACACACTTAGTTTATACAGACAATCCTAGAAAATTACATATAAAGACTATATGCTGTGATTTTCTTTTCTTTCTTTCTTACAGAACTTGAAACCTTTTTTACCTTTAAATATATCCCAGATTCCATGGAGATCTTGCTTCAGAAATCGGTCAAGACCTTAATCAATCTCTGTTTTAAAAATATTTTTGAGATTGAAAATCTCCAAGTGTGAATCCAACTAGGTCACGGTTAAGTTTCATAAGAATAGAACCCATAAAATATTTACAGATCTGAAACAGCAAAGATTTTCTTAAAACGATAAGGAAATATGCAGATCTAGTGAAATATAACATGCAAAGTGTAGATCTAAAATTTCTATAATAAAGAAATACAGATCTTCACAAAAATGTTTAAGTTGGAAATAAGATCACAGATCAAGAGGTTACAGCATCAACTTTGAACAAACTAGAAACACAACTCTCTCTCTCAAACACTCAAGATTGTGTTTGGGGTTTTTGAAATGACGAAGGTTTGAAACAGGTTTGTAGTTGTTTAGGGTTAGGGTTTCACTAACACAGTTCCCTTTCTCTCTCTTCTCTCTCTTCTCTCTTTTCTTTTCTCTCTTCTCTCTTACTTCTCTCTTCTCTCTTTATTTTCTCTCAATTTGGACGACTGCCAAAAGTCCCTAAAGATTGAGAATAGGAGGGTTTATATAGGAGTGGAGGAAGGTTCTGGATTGTCAAAGTCAATCAAGGGCTGAGATTAGGTCTTCCTAATATTGACTTGATCCAAGGGTGATAAGAAGGCGGTGGTTAAGTCGAAGTTGATTGGTTCTCAGTGATAGCACATGGATTAGCTTAAAACACATGCAGGCCATCGATAAGGTTTGATCTAACGATCAGCAAACCACCAGGCAACCCTCTCACACAACAAACACAAAATGATACATCAGGAGGGTGACAAGTGTTGGCATATAACTGGATTGCAAACGCGCGTCAAAAATAAATACAGGCTGCACCCTGAAGTCTCTAGCGCATTTACATCCTACCCAATCAAACATTCTAATGAAAAATGAATTTTTCAAAATAGCATATTAACCCCACAAAGTTTATAATCAAACTTTTATTTAAGAAAACATTATTTTAAAAATGTTTAAAAATTCCCAAAAAATTATTAAAAAATCTTTTTAAAGGAATTTACTCACATTATCAATATGATCAATATATACACATGTATGCACTTGTAATGTGTGTAGTGTGATTCAATTATACCTTGTTTGGATCATTGAAGAGGATTAGAGAGAATAATTCTGAGGTTCTTTGGATTCTAGGTTAGACAACCAATTTTGTCACTATTTCCAAATTAGTTGAACACTTATACAATATAGACTTAAGTAAGTCAAAGGTATAAGGTGCTTCAATCTCCCCCTTTGGAAATATGAGACAAAATCTCCTTTGAGTTAGCTTAAACTCTTAGTGAACCAAAAAAAATAAAACCTAGTCCTATACAGAAGATACTATCTACCCATTTCCTAGAAAGTCAAAAAATACATAACTCAACTATTTATAGCTTTGTACACTAGAAAAGGTAGACAATCAGTAGAAGAGGTTCCTGCAAATATGCGCACTAAGATCAAGAAGTTTAGATGAATTGTAAACAAAAAATTGATTCCTAAGACTCAAATTTCTCCCCCATTTTGTCTCAAATGGACAAAGGGAAAAAATTATGATCTTAAGAGATTAATCAGCACATACCATACCTATAGAATTACGCAAATACAGAAATCTATTACAATCTAAAGGTTTAGTGAACATGTCTGCAAGTTGCAGATCAGTAGGTAGGTAATGGATTTCTAACTCCTTAGTCTCAACAAGTTCACGAATAAAGTGATGCCTTATTTTAATATGCTTAGTTCGCGAGTGTTGAACCGGGTTTTTAGATATGTTAATAGCGCTTTGATTGTCACAATACAATTGTAACTGATCTTCTTTAATCCCATAGTCGCTTAACATCTGTTTTATCCATAACAATTGAGCACCGCAACTTCCTGCTGCTATATATTCGGACTCAGCCATAGATAAAGATGTGCAATTCTGTTTTTTTCTACTCAAACCTACTAGATTATTGCCGATATAATAACAGGAACCTGATGTACTCTTACTGTCATCAGTACAACCGGCCCAATCAGCATCAGTATAACCTATGATGGTGCTGCAGGTATCATTAGTGTACCTAACTTTATTATACATTTTACAAAAGATAAATGGCTCTCTTTAGGGTTATTCTGGTAACGTGCACACAGACATACAGCATACATTATATCTGGTCGTAAGGCAGTTAGGTAGAGTAGGCTACCAATCATACTACGATAAAGAGTGGAATTAACTGACTTCCCATTTTCATCTTTACATAATTTAACAGTAGTACTCATTGGCGTTTTGGCAACTTTAGCATTATCTAAACCAAATTTCTTAACAAGATCTAAGGCATACTTGGTTTGAGAGACAAATAATCCATCAGAATTCTGTTTCACTTGAAATCCTAAGAAAAGTTGTAGCTCCCCCATAAGGGACATGTGAAATTCCTTATGCATAATAGCAGAAAAGGATTTAACTTCAGATATAGAAGTCGACCCAAAAATAATGTCGTCTACATAGACTTGGGCTATAATAATGTTTTTGTCAAAATGTTTGACAAAGAGGGTCTGATCATTTCCTCCTCTCTTAAAACCCTTATCCAACAAAAAGTTGAAAAGGCGTTCATACCAAGCTCTAGGAGCTTGTTTTAAGCCATATAAAGCCTTTTTTAGACGAAAGACATGGTCTGGGTACTTTGGGTCAATGAAGCCTTTGGGTTGTTCTACATACGTTTCTTCGGATAGAATTCCATTGAGGAAAGCAGACTTGACATCCATTTGATAAAGTGTAAATTTTAAGTAACACGCTATGGCGAAAAGAAGTCGAACAGATTCAAGACGAGTGACAGGGGCAAAAGTCTCGCTAAAATCTATCCCTTTTATTTGTGAGTAACCTTGAGCAACAAGTCTAGCTTTGTTTCTAAGGATTACCCCATTTTCATCAGATTTGTTCTTAAAGATCCAACGTGTGCCAATAATGTTTTTGTTTTGAGGTCGCGGTACGATATACCAGACATCATGAATGATGAACTGTAAAAGTTCTTCCTGCATAGCAGAAATTCAGTGTACGTCATTCAATGCTTCATTAACATTTTTTCGATTCCACAAGGGAGACGAAACATGCATAATTAGCATAATTTATTAACTGGGATCTAGTACGAACTGGCTCATTAGAATTACCGACCACGTTGTTAATGGGATGATCTTTAGAGACCCAGCCAGGTACTTCGGGACTCTCAATAGGTAATGAGTCATCTATTTCTGGTGAATCATTTTTGAAATCATTTTCAGATTCAACCACAATAGGTGATTCAGATATCTTATTTTCAACCATAGTGTCGCTTACAATTACATTTATCGATTCCATAAGGGACTTAGTACGCAGATTGTATATACGATATGCACGACTGTTTGGAGAGTAACCTAAAAAGATGGCTTTATCACCACGCGTCTCGAATTTAGACAAATGTTCTCTGTCTTTACAGACGTAACACAGACTACCGAAAGTTCTTAGGTATTTCAGATTAGGCTTATTACCGTACCACAACTCATAAGGGGTTTGTTTAGTGTTTTTCCTAAGGTAGACCCTATTAATGATATGACACGTAGTTCTAATAGATTCTACCCAGAAATACTTAGGTTGGGATTTGGCATGCAACATGACACGTGCCATCTCTTGAAGAGTTCGGTTTTTCCTTTCGGCAACACCATTCTGCTGAGGAGTCTTAGGGGCACTGAATTCGTGTTTGTAACCATTGTAGTCACAATATTCAACTAATCCTGTATCTATGAACTCTCCCCCTCTATCACTACGAATACTATTGACTTGTGTGTCCTTCTCATTTTCTATTCTTAGTAAGATTTTCAAAAATGTCTGAAACGTGTCAGATTTATGTTTCAAGAAGGCAACCCAAGTGAATCGTGTAAAATCATCAACCATGACAAGGATATAACTGTGTCCACAGAGACTAACAGTTCTAGAGGGACGAATAAGGTCCATATGGATGAGATCTAAAGGTCTAGAGGTGAGAATGTCTTTAACTTTTTTATGCGAAGTCTTAACAATTTTTCCTTCCTGGCAATGACCACAGACAACACTGGAAATAGGTTTAATTTTAGGAATCCCTCTAACTATGTCTTGAGAAGACAATCTACCAAGGATATCATAACTTATGTGACCCATACGATTATGCCAGATTTCATTATCATCCATTCTGACAATGTTACAGGTTTCAGAACTACTCTTGACAGTATAACAGTTGTCAGGTGTTCTAAATCCGGTAATGATGCATTCACCTTTATCATTTAAAATTTTGCAATTTTTCTTTGAAAAGGTAACTGTATGGTCTGAGTCACAAAATTGTGATATACTTAGGAGGTTGGCTTTAAGGCCTTTAACTAATAGTATATTTTGCACAGTAGGCATTCCTTCTTCTTTTAGAGTTCCTTTACCTATGATCTGGGATGAAACTCCATCGCCAAAAACTACTTTCCCTCCAGAATATCTGGATTTGTTTAAGAGTTTGGTTTCATCTCCTGTCATATGTTTGGAGCATCCTGAATCTAAATACCAACCAGATGAAGTGTGTTCAGCCTTTAAGGCTGTGATAACAATGTTACTCTTCATTTGGGGTAAAAGATCATCTTTTCTAACCCAAATAGCTCTAGTTTTAGTTTTGCGAAAGTTTGCTCTTATTTGATAAAATTTTCGAGAAGTAGCATTTTGTCGAAAAACATTTGGAGCAACAAACTGATTTTTATGAAAAAATTGAGCTTTTGGTTTAGGAAAGTTTCTGGGAGCCTTTCTCTTAAATGAACTCTTAGTTTTGGTCTTTCTATTCCTATATTTAGAGTTCTTGTCAGGTTGTCTTGGAAGGACATAATGGTTACGATTTTGCCTAGAATAGTTTAAGTTCTTGTAAACAGGAGTGTTGTAAACAGGGGTGTTTAGACGCCTAGCATAACAACCTTCAAAGGAATGACCATAAACGTCACAGTAGGAGCAATATTGATTGCTCGAGGGATGAACTTCCTTAGGGAAACTTCTAAAGATGGGTTTAACAGGATTCTGTTCAGAAGTCTTATTCCTAGGAGGTATGGTTTTAAAGGTAGATTCAGCCTTTCTGATCAAAGGACAGACGTATTTAGTCTCAAGTTTACTGTCAGCCTTAGAGTTACTAGACTCTCCAAAATCTTTCTGTTGTTGCTTTTGATCATATTCATTTTTAATCAAATGAAAGTCTGGACATGTTTCGATTGGACTTTTTCCCCCAGACACAAACTTAATAGATTCAACATTTTTAGTTTGTGGTTTATTCTTAGGGCAGAATCCAATACCTGTTCTATCATCAGAATTGGTCTTAGAATCAACAACAAAGTCAGTGAAACAATTTGAATTGTTTTCAAACTTAGAAATTTTTTTGAAAACAGTTGTTGTCCTTGTTTTTGCTTCTTCCAGTTCTAATAATGTTCCCTTGTATTTCATTTCCAGGGTTTCATTAGTTTTAGTCAACTCTTTTAGTTTTTGATCAAAAGTATCAATTTCAGATTGATGAGTCAAACACTGGTTGGTGTACTCTTTGGCATTCAGCTTCACAATAAGACTTAGATCATCTAATTTCTTAGTCAGGTCTCTAACAGTCTTCTCCAGTCTAATGCCTTTTTAAGAGTTTTAGCATACAAAGTATGAATATCTGGGAGGTCATCTGTGTCTGAGTCGCTAAGTGAAGTGTGTGCAGTGACCCCTAACGCTTCAGTTTTAGTACTCACGCACCCATATACATCGTCGTTATCGAGATCACTATGACTCACACACACGGAACTAGTGCTAGCAACATTTTCAGATAACAAGGCATCTAGGCCAGTTAAAGCAGTATTCATAAAAGCAGGAGCAGAGGTATTATTATCACACACAGGCATATCATCATTGTAAATGATCTTAGCAAAAAAAGACATGCAAGGGTCAAATTCATTAGATGACTCAAGTTCCTCTTCATCAGAGTCACTTGAATCATCCCATGTTTTACAGATATTGGCTCTCTTGTGTGTGGTTGTTTTATTCAGATTAACTCTGCAATCGTGAGCAATGTGACCTAGTTTCCCACATCTAAAACACTCAATCTTTTTAAGGTCTCTGTTGGGTCTGGAGTTGTTGTCCTTAGGATGTTTGTCAAGGCCTCTCTCATGAGGTTTAGGATTAGACATAGTTGGATAATTAGGCTTGCCTTGTTTAGATGCCTCTTTATTTCTAAATTTAACAATTTTCTTAAATTGTTTGGACATTAAGACAATCTGATTATCTAGTTTGTATATATCACACTCCTCATCAGAGTCACAGTTGATTAAATTAGTCTCAAGTTTAGATATCTTAGAAGAAAAACTCAAGTTAGAGTTGGGCTGTTTTCTTTGAGACTGATTTAATTGTTTCTCAAAGTCTAATTCCATTTCCACAGTTCTAAGTTTGCTACTGAGTAACTCAGGGGTGAGGTTTTGATCACTCATCTCTTCAATAGCATACCTCTTGTTGTCAAATTTTTGTGGTAATGATCTTAGGATTTTAGAAAAGATCTCATTCCTATCATATGTTATACCATTAGCATGCAACTTAGTAACTATATCAGTCAGGTTCATGTAAAAGTCATCAAAAGACTCAGAGTCAGACATAATCAAAGAGTTGTACTGTTGGGTAAGCATTTGAGTTTTAGCAGCTTTAACTCTTGAGTCTCCTTCATGGGCAGCGATTAATGTGTCCCATGCTTCCTTAGAAGTGGCACAAGATGAGATTATCTTGAACTCATACTCATTAATAGACATAAAGATGGCATTCTTGCCTTTATTGTTATTTTGAGAAATTATTTTCTCTTCTTGGGTAAACTCACTTAAGATTTTCTTTACCCTCTCATCACTTCCTTCAGTGGCTGGTTTAGTAGGATAAGTATATCCATTTTCAATATTGTCCCAGACATCATCTCCTAAAGTCCCTTGCATGAAGGCAACCATTCTTACTTTCCAGTAAGCAAAGTTGTTTCCATCAAAGAGTGGAGGTCTGGAAGGATTACCAAATCTTTCATTCTTCTCGTCCATAGTTAAAATTTTTAGAAAACGATTTCAGAAACACAAGATCTTTTTGAAATAAAAATTTACGGGGCTCTGATACCAATTGAAAAACATTCTTAATGCCGTTTAATACAAGTTTAAACTGTATAAGCAACTCCGAGTTGTTTGTTGAAGAAACCCTTTTCTTTTGAAAATAAAAATGATAAACAACAAGATGTGTTTATGAAAAACTTATGTACGAGATTAATCCATACTTTGTAATCAGTTTTTAAAACAAAGATAGTTTCAAAATTCAGCACACTTATAGAATGAGTTGAGGAGATGAAGATAATCAGAACACACAATTTTTTACGTGGTAAAACCTCTCCCAATAGAGGAAACATCCACGGTGACTTCTAAGTCACGAAAGTAAAACATCCACTAGAAATAAATAACAGTTACAAACAATACATCATACATGCACACAACTCAGCCTATTCTAAGTTTAGGAATATACCCCACTTGGTGTCCTTCTAACTTCTTGATAGATCTGATTGTTGATGATGTCCTTCAGTTTGATAACTTCTCCTTTGCTTTAGCTTTCTTTCAGTCGACTCAATAATCTTTCATCTTATACCCAACACTTTTAGTGTTGTGGTGTGTCAAGTGTTTGTGAAGTGATTCCTATTCACATGCATGAACTCACACACACTTAGTTTATACAAACAGTCCTAGAAAATTACATATAAAGAATATATGCTGTGATTTTCTTTTCTTTCTTTCTTACAGAACTTGAAACCTTTTTTACCTTTAAATATATCCCAGATTCCACGAAGATCTTGCTTCAGAAATCGGTCAAGACCTTAATCAATATATGTTTTAAAAATATTTTTGAGATTGAAAATCTCCAAGTGTGAATCCAACTAGGTCACGGTTAAGTTTCATAAGAATAGAAACCATAAAATATTTACAGATCTGAAACAGCAAAGATTTTCTTAAAACGATAAGGAAATATGCAGATCTAGTGAAATATAACATGCAAAGTGTAGATCTAAAATTTTTATAATAAAGAAATACAGATCTTCACAAAAATGTTTAAGTTGGAAATAAGATCACAGATCAAGAGGTTACAGCATCAACTTTGAACAAACCAGAAACACGACTCTCTCTCTCAAACACTCAAGATTGTGTTTGGGGTTTTTGAAATGACGAAGGTTTGAAACAGGTTTGTAGTTGTTTAGGGTTAGGGTTAGGGTTTCACTAACACAGTTCCCTTTATCTCTCTTCTCTCTTTTCTTTTCTCTCTTCTCTCTCACTTCTCTCTTTATTTTCTCTCAATTTGGACGACTCCCAAAAGTCCCCAAAGGTTGAGAATAGGAGGGTTTATATAGGAGTGGAGGAAGGTTCTGGATTGTCGAAGGCAATCAAGGGCTGAGATTAGGTCTTCCTAATATTGACTTGATCCAAGGGTGATAAGAAGGCGGTGGTTAAGTCGAAGTTGATTGGTTCTCAGTGATAGCACATGGATTAGCTTAAAACACATGCAGGCCATCGATAAGGTTTGATCTAATGATCAGCAAACCACCAGGCAACCCTCTCACACAACAAACACAAAATGATACATCAGGAGGGTGACAAGTGTTGGCATATAACTGGATTGCAAACGCGCGTCAAAAATAAATACAGGCTGCACCCTGAAGTCTCTAGCGCATTTACATCCTACCCAATCAAACATTCTAATGAAAAATGAATTTTTCAAAATATCATATTAACCCCACAAAGTTTATAATCAAACCTTTAATTAAGAAAACATTATTTTAAAAATGTTTAAAAATTCCCAAAAAATTATTAAAAAATCTTTTTAATGGAATTTACTCACACTATGAATATGATCAATATATACACATGTATGCACTTCTAATGTGTGTAGTGTGATTCAATTATATCTTGTTTGGATCATTGAAGAGGATTAGAGAGAATAATTCTGAGGTTCTTTGGATTCTAGGTTAGACAACCAATCTTGTCACTATTTCCAAATTAGTTGAACACTTATACAATATAGACTTAAGTAAATCAAAGGTATAAGGTACTTCATTCGAGACTAATTTTATACAACTTGGGTCTTTCATGACTTTGATACAAATTATATACAACAAATTACATGCAAAAGAAACCACAAATATATAACTCTCACACACTAAAATATAAAGAAAATATAATGGTTGGCCAAAGACATTATTTTTTTTACTTAGATGTCTTTCTAGATATGATGTTACTAAAAAGAAATAGGTAAACATATTTCGAAAGACATATTAAGAATATTGCATATGTTATCGCATTTTGACACTAGTTTCCTTTTTCTCCTTTTACTATTGGAATTTTTCTTTTCATTATTTTCCATTTTTAGAGTTATTAAATGGAATAATGGGAATTTTAGTACTTATTGTATTAATAATACTCTATACCATGTGATATCATGGAGGGTACCATCCTTAGTGATTTCACTCATGACATTACTTGAAAACTTGAATATTTCATGCGTGGATATGAAATATGCCCTCTAAAACCTTCTCTTTAGGCCTATAAATATTTTATAACCCATATGGGGGGAAATCAATCAATGTAATAGAGTTATCAATATTGTCTCTATTGTATGGGAATGCATTTTGTGAGTGCAATTAAAACTATTTATGTGAAGTGGTATCGGAGCCTAGTCATTCAACACATTATGTTACTATGTAGAAAATCATTAACTTAACAACAATGATCATGGGAAAGAATTCTTACACTGGAATCAAGTACCACCTCACCAAATCGGAGGAGAAATTCAAATTCATCCCCTCGTGACTGTTAGTTGAACCAACTACTAACTACCACCACCAATTCAAGCTTCCGCACCATATCTACCTCCATACTAACTTCTTTTCCATTAACCTTCCATCCATCACTTTCGCCACACTACTCCACCATATTACCTTATACTAAATAAAAAAGTATGTGCCTAGGGATCTATCCAAATTAGTTAACTCTAAATTAATTATGCATGCCTAAATAAAATTCTTATTTTTAATTGAACCAAATTTTAATTTTACCAAATAATATTAATTAGTCTAATTACATGTTGCTGATGTAATTTGTAAATGTGAAAAATAAATGTAATAACACAAGCACACAAGATTTAAAGTGGAAATCCTAATGGGAAAGATCATTACTAAATGTGTTTTACAGGACTTATAAAGAGATAAAGATATTTTACATATATGACAATAATTACCCCCATAAAGTCACTCCCTTATGTTCTTCGATGCATCTGCCTGTGCTAATAATTAACTATTTTCGACCAACTTAACTCGCACAACCTTTAAGCCCCGATATCCACCGATTTTCAATTGGTGGGCGATCAGACCACACATATAAACGTGCTATTTATTAACATAATCACCCATGCATAAATCTTGTGGATGAAAATTATAGTGTATTTTCAAACTAAAAGATTATTGTGTAATCATGGATTTTACAAAATCAATAGTCTGTCAAAACCTAAGAATATTATTTTGTAAAACAAGTTTCTTATATCTACAATCACGTTTCATAACTACTTATACAAAAAGTGATAGAGGTTACACAAACGAGATTCCTTAGAAGTGTTCAAATCTGGTAGCTTCTCGTTTGAACGATGTCTTCGTACGATTCTCACAAGATTTTCTCACGCGAATAATATTTGATACGAGGTCTTATATTAGCCTTAAAATGTCTCTCGTGCGAATAATATTCATATGAGAGTGTTTGTTGTTCAAACAACAATATAGAAATAAAGACCCCTTATTAAAATAAGAAATTTAAAATAAAACTTTTGTTTTTTAAATCATATATTCGTTTGGTCACTTCCTTACTTTAAAAATAAAACTTTAGGAAATAAAAAACCATAAATGTTTGCCGAATTCCCGATTAAAATGAAGTTATTGTCTGATCTAATATGAATGTTATGGTGATTTGTATTTGTCTTTAATTATTCAATCACAAAAAATACACCTTGATTTTTGTTCCAAAATAAAGAAAAAATCAAAGCAAGAGGAGTGTAAAATCACGTTCTTAGAAATATCATCCTTTGGATATTTTAGAACAAAAAAAGGATAACATAAAAAAAATACCAGATAAAATTCCTACACATCATATATACCCTCCTTAAATCCTTGCAAGACAAACTCAATAGATGTAAGTGTTCTTAGATCAATAAATGTCTAAAAGGATCATTAGCCTGATAAGCGCTTGCATACTTAAACATATACTTTGTGGCATAAAAAAGATACATGAGAATAATAACTGAGTGAGGTTGTAAAAATGAAGTGCAAGAACACTAAACATCCCCCTTAATAAAAAAACTCCCATTGAATCCATAATTTTACCCCATTTTTGTCTCAAATAAATAAAGGGAAGAACCTAGATTCCAATATAACAAATCACTCAGTCTAAGAAATATATGTATAAACATGATAAAGCACGTGATCAAAAGAGATAAATGATATAGGATAATAAAAGAATCATGAAATTTAGAGTGTTAATGTTTTTATTGAGGGAATTTTCATTTAATGGAATATATAAATACGAACATAAGGAAGAATATATCAATACAATCAAATATTCACATCTTAACATGATCGATAAGAACCCACATCATCTAATCTAACAAGTATCAAACATATATAATCATCACAAACCAATATGCTGGAGTAGTGATACAAAGAAAAGATAAATATAACTTACAAATATCATATATATGTGGCACAATCAAAGTTTTCCAATAAAAACATGTCCAAAAGTAAAGATACTCGGAGTATACAAAAATATAGACATTGTAAATCAAATAGCTCTCTCTCAAAAATACAACCAAGATAAAATACACAAAATATCCTCAGGCATTAATAAGATATGACCGTGCTCCATCATTACTATTTATACCATCATCTCTATCATCACCACCATGTAATAACCCGTGACTTTGGGACTGAGGAATTAAATTTTTGGGAGAAATAAAATTTATTTAAATCGAAGAATTTTAAATTTTGGAAATTGAAGTCCAAAAATTGAGGACATTTTAAAGTACGTCGGATGATGATTATGAGTGCGCCATTGATTTCGGATGGGTCGAGATAGTCGAAATGACTGTCATTGGGTTTTATTTCGGTTCCGGAATATTTTTAAATCAGTTTGACTCGAATTGGAGTAAACGAGTCATTTAAGGCGTGTATTAACATTTAAAACTGGGTTTATTGTTTTAAGGGATTTAAGGGCTTACGATTTCAACCCTTCTCATTTAGAGAAAGAGAGAAAGAGAAAGGAAGAAAGAAAGAAGAAGAAAGGAAGAGAGAGAGCAAGAAACTTGGAGATTTCCGGCCCAAACGCGATCCCGGGGACAGATCAACCTCTACAATTTCGAGGCAAGTGTTTAATCTTGCTAAATATTTCATTTGTGCATTTCATTTCATAATTTGTGGATAAAAGAAATGGATTTTGGGTATTAATATCAAAACCTAGATTTTTGTGGTTTAAATCTTGAAATTGATGTTTATATTTGGGTGGGTTGGTGTAGAGATGGTTGGGATCAGATTTGGGTTGATTTATTGGCTTAGAATTATGTTTTGATAAATGTTTAGGGGTTAGAAGTGAAATTTTAGGGTTTAGAATTCGTGGGTTTTTGTGAAGAAGAAGAGATCCCTTTTAGGTTCTGCAGACCCGAATCGATTAGCCCCCCAAGCGAATCGATTCGATTTAGGCAAAAGTGTCAAGTCTGCATGACTGAATTGATTCGTACCCAAGGCGAATCGATTCGGATTTAGATAGAGTCCAAGGTCCTTTGGACAGAATCGATTCGCAGTTGGAGCAAATCGATTCGCCCTTGAGACCGAATCGATTCGGGCCAGGCCGAATCGATTCGGAAACAGAGTTGTTTTGTGAATTTTCCCTAAAATGATTTCTAACCCTTTTTGGTTGGGTTTATTGATTTGGTACATGATTATATGGTGTAAGAAATATGTTTTGGAGATTTATTGGAAGTTTCTCGCATGATGAGATCGCGGGTACGTATCGAGTTATTTTGGGGACTTATATACTTATGTATTGGAGAGGGTCATACCGATGTAGTGGGGAATCTCATTGAGAACGGTAGTTCTATTTAGGGGTCATAAGTGAGCTTACATACGAAGTACGGTTTAAGACTCTATGAGAGAGAGTGGTCGCGTGTCCTTAGTAATGATAAACTCAAGGAATAAATCATAAACGTGTTAACGTTAAAGGTTCATTATGAAGCATTGAACCGTAATCTAAAGTGAGGGTAATTTAACTTATTGCCGACCAATAGTTATGGGTATACTTATCGTCGGAACAGTCTATATATATATCGGCACGTGATTTACTACAGGTATCCCAATATATGATGGGATCATGAGATAAATGTAGTTTCGAGCTTGAGGCCTACAAATTATTGATTGTGTGAATAACAATTGGGATTCCAATAATTGAAATGAATTTGAGTTAAGCTTGAGGTTTGTAGACTATTAGTTATGTGCATACCAATAGTCGAAATTAGTACTAGAGATATTGATGTACTTTCGAATGTAGATGAGATGTGTAGTGATTGTTACCTACACTAAAGTTTGGGTGATAACCTTAATGTTGGAGATATATTTATGTTGGAAGCTTATCTATATCATAGGAGAAATGGATGAATATGCCTCAAGTAAAGGATTGTATTCACATATCGAGGTAAGTTAATGTGTTTGGGACGATGGCTAGTATATTGAGGATTATGTATACTTATGGTCGAGTTTATAAATCTTATACATATGAACGAGAGATAGTGTATATATATATATATATATATATATATAAAAATCTGTAGAGATATGAATATAAGTGTATACTCATGTTGTGAATATATAAACCGTATGTGATGGTTTAATTATATGATGGGATCATATGGATGTATATATATTGTGTATGTGAATGATATATATACTTGTATTGTGAATCATACCCCGCACATGCTATCATTGGGAGTTGCGCGATGAGGGTAGGCACCCTGGCTCGAGGAGCAGAGTGTGGATATTCCCCAGGTCATAGTCGTCCATCGTGTTATTATGTGATATATATTTTTTTGGGATAAGACATGGTGGGTATGTTTCGTCTCATTGTCGGTTAGGAACTATGACCATTTCTCGGACGTCGTGTGTGTGTGTTAGCCGCGAAGTGGGTGATATTTAGTCCCACCGGTGGTCCCCAGGATGGTATATGAGTAATGCCCTGGAAGATGATAGCATGGTGCAGTATATTGGCATTCTATAGCCGGTTATATTATGAGTATGGAAATTGTACATTATATGTGTTATGTACACGTGGCTATGAGAATGAATAGTTGTATATATATATATATATATATATATATATATATATATATATATATATACATATATATATATATATATATTTTTATTGTATCTTATAGGTAAAAAGGATATGAAATTTATATGGAGTACATCTTGGGTGATTATGGTGTACTTAATTGTTGGGGGTTGATGTACCGCACTTAAGGAAATATTTCGGTTATATCAACCAAAGGATTTTAGTGGAGGTTTTGGAGTTACTCTTAGATAGTAATGTGACACCCCGACTAATTAAATACCGGGTAGCTACTCCTTTATTAAATTAATACAAAATGCCAAGTTGGTTCAGTTAATAGCATCACTGTCGAAAACATTTTAATAATTACTAACCACCTAGTATTTGAAAAGTGAGATGTCCATTTTAATTTAAATTTGATTAACATGCAATAAATGAATTATGAAAATTTAACATAATCAATCATAATAAGGTCACAATAGAATAACCAACCAATAAATAAGAGTCTGGAGGAAAACTCCTCACAACAATCCAAAGTCCGAATTAAATAAATATAAAGTCTGCATCACTAAAATTAATTACATCCCAAAGTCTGAAATAACTAAATAATTAAGATGTCTCTAAAAGGAATGGGCGACATGCCCAACAAATGATAAAAACTGATAATGGAGTCAAGACCAGAAGGAGGCATCTACTGTCAAGGTCCTGTAACTTCCACAGCAGCTACAGCACGTCACCTGAATAGAATTCCTATGCATGGTGTCCTTGTGGCTGGGCACCTAAAAGGTTTTTACAAGAAAATATATTTGAAAGCAAACAGGTCAGAGCCCGATTGTGGAGAATAGATTAAAATATAGCAAGTGATTTAATAACATTAAAATAATGAATGCAAAGTACATGTTAGGACGTGCTCTCACATGAAATGCTCACCTCTCGACTATTTGTGCACTCCTAACGTACCCGTACCCATTCTAGTTGCTTCCCTAACTATCTAGTCCAACACTAGATCTAATATTTCTATGTAAATTCCAATTTGCATCCCAACATTTTCTATTAAAATAGAGTATTGTACCTAATTACACAGTTTTAACCACTTTAGCACTTCAATTAATTATAAGTCTTACCATTTCCTATACAAACCATTGTTATAATTCATACTCACAATTATTCATGTCAATTCATTTCAGTTAATAGTATATTATTCTCACCATATATATATATATACAATACTAGCACCCCGAGGCTAAGCTGCGTTGCACACGTACTCTGTTATCCAATCCCGGTACATCACGTACATAAGGACCACGAATTCCAAATCTCTCAGGAATCATTCTCAATAACATTAATCACAAACAATGGAGGGGAACATAGTTCATATCACATGGGTCACGCACATACCTACGCTCCCATGATCAGCAGACTTATTAACTTCTCAATAAGCCCTTCTCTGACCTATGTCCTCGAGGTACCAATCTAAATCCCCCCCGTAGGCACACAAAGATTAGATGGCCCTAAACGAATGCCAACCTCCCATGATAGCAAGTATGGTAGGTATGTCATACATAGATAATTACATATACTAAGAATTCTCACATCTTATATATTACCAAATTTTTATTAGTGGTATACTTTTCGTTCTTATACCAACTTTTAGTGTTATAAAAATCACATGTCCCCGGTTTATATGCTTATAAGTCATCAATTATTCTAACTTTGTGATTATTCACTCGCGTCTTAATCCACAAATGTTATCCGGTTTAAGCCACTATTCTAAATTTTTACTCCTCAATATACTCCAAATCTCCCAACTATACTTACTAGTTAATAAGGGAAAGTTATCTCTCCATTAAAATAAGGCTGCGGAATACTAGAAATCAAATCAGGCCAAAAAGGCCATTCTGTCAAATCAGGCTAAAAAGGCCGATGATTTATCTTTCTACATAGAAGGTACTCATTTCATTTATTTAACATATTGTCTTCGTTGTGTGTGTTTGTGTTCAACGTGTGTATATATGATTAGTGTGTGTGTGTGTGTGTGTGTGTGTGTCTATATTATGTGTGTACGCATGTGTGTTCATTTTGTGAGTTTTGTGTGTTTGTGTGTGATTGGAGTGTCCGTGTATGTATTGATATGGAAAAAATATATTGGTTATTATACTGATAGTCAAAAAATAAAATTATAATAAATTTGTTGTTTTTCTTCATTTTATTGTACTCTTTTTCTCACATAATGAATATTTTCATACCTTGAATTTTTTAGCATGATGGATATTTCTTAATTATATATTTTAGTCCTTATAGTTAACAACAACCAATTTATATGCACATCACATGTTCTATATTTAAATATAACCCTATTTATTTTTAGAACTTGTATATGAAACCCTTGATGTTGAATTGCATATGAAAACTCATGTTCTATAATTTTGTTCTTGGAAATAAAACAAGTAGACGATTTGGAAGGAGTACAAGATAATCTTGTATTGGATTGTAAGGTTAATGGTTGTTCGATTGATGGTTTGATATGGATGATAGATTCTTAACACACTTGCTCTATTAATTCTTTATAATAAACATTTAACTAATTATTTATCTCGACGATGACCCTATCATAAAAACTAAATGTTTACAAAGAGTCACTTGGTTAATTTAATGTGGTTGTGTTCACTCCTTCCTTAGGATTAAATTGAAATGAACTTAAATTGTACTTGTTGTATCTGATTGAACGGATGGCAAACAATAATTTATTTAACATTTATTAGATCCATTTATGGAGTTGAACCACGAGCCTAGATATTATATCATTTCTGGAGTTGAAAATAAATTTGAGAAAATTTACAGAGTTTGTATACCCTATATTTTGCTCCCCAACCCTCATAACTCTCTTTCTCTCTCTCTCTCTCTCTCTCTCTCTCTCTCTCTCAAAGATCCTCAACATGGATTAAAACCAACTTAACCTTATCAAACTAGAAACAATTGATATGGCAAGACATAGGACGTGGGGTATTGCTCGTGAGGAGACCCGCTTTAAAAACACCGCAAGAGGCCCTTTTATAAACGTCATAACTTATACTAAGTCACCAAGATAATCTAGGTTCCCTCCTAAGTTACCCAAATCATCAAGACCGTCTAAATTATCAATGTAGTCAAGGCACAAGAATCGAGACATACTGAAGCAAGCCCAAAACCAAGGGACCTAACACCTTCTCCCCATGTAGCTAACACGTGTGAATACTTTCATTGATCAATAACCACTAAGGTGTTCACCCATAAGGATGGATTTCTATCAAATAAGACTTACTTATCCTCTAGTATTGTCCCAATTCCCCATATAGGCACGTTGCTTTTGTCCTTTAATTCTTTCTAGGCAAGGACTACCCGTGGTTCTACAGTCTACATTACAACATTTCCCCATCTGTGGCCACCCAGACCATGTTAAGGTTATCAGTATCTCAGACTCTATCGCCTCGATCATGATAATCGCCTTCATAGTCCCCTTAACTTATTAATCATACTATCATCTGTCATCTCGTTAGAAGTTCTTTCGAACGACCTGGGTAAGTCTTCTAACGAGATGGCAGTTTCGACCCAGAAACTCCCTACTTCGTTTTTCTCAATTTTTCTCTTCTCCAAACTCATCCTAAGATCATCCCAATAGTGTTTTTGGGTTCTTAAACATCACTAAACCTTCTTAGGTCGTATCTTAACATATTTATGGGGTCCAATCTTCCTATACCACATAATTAACATGAATCCCCAAATTTTACCCCCAAACCCTATGAATATGAACCCAGAATTTAATGTCTAAAATTTCCATTTATAAATCCGTTTTTACATCATAAAAAGTTGTATTTTGTATAGGACAATCATCCAATAACATTATACATGCAAATCCCTATATATATCATGAATTTCTATCTCCAATTTCATGGATTTTTCATCAAACACCCAATATAATGCAATTATTTCAATTCTAAGCATGGAAGAAACATTCGCTTGAAATTAACGTAATTAAACCACTTGCCTTATTATTTGACTCGATGTTGAAGGATTGAATGTTGGCTTTCTTCTTCCTTTCTACAAAATTTCTCCCAAGAATGGTGATGGCTTGATTTTTGGCTCTTCTAACCTCTCTCCAACTTCCTCAAAACTCCCATAGCCCTCTATTTTAACTTCTGCTGGTAATGGCCTTAGTGGCCCTATTAAAATGATAAATATTAACTCTAATTTTCGTGGGTTTTAATTCCCTAAATTTCTAAATTACCAAAATGCAATTTTAAGTTATCGGGATGGCCCAAAAATGCCCCGGGACCCAAACTAAACCCCCGGCTAGTGTTTTCTGACTATTTCGACCCGTCCGGACTCGTTGGTGCACTCGAAATGACCATTCGGTTGATAAAAATAAAATTCACTTTTTAATTCAAATAATTACATTCTTGACGCGACTGACACGCGCGTCCCAACTAAATTTCTCAAATTGCCGTATTTCAGTCTCGCGATAATTTCAATATTTTCAATATTCATATATTGCCATATATACACAACATAATCAAATACCAACTCACATATCGTTAGTATTTATATCCGGATTAATTTTCATTTAATTCACATTTAATTTAATTAATCCCTTAAATAAATATCGATAAAAATACGGGGTATTACATACTTCCCCCCTAATAACAGAATTTCGTCCCGAAATTCCGAACTAAATCGTACCTGATAAAAACAACTCTGGGTAACGTTCGTGCATCTCATCATCGCGCTCCCATGTGGACTCCTCAGCATTATGATGCCGCCACTGAAAACGTACCAACGGTACTATCTTTGAGCGCAGTTTCCGCTCGCTTCGGTCTAAAATAGCAATTGGCCCTTCCTCGTACGAACTATCGGGCTGGAGATAGATGTCCTCCAAAGGAATGTGAGTATGGGCCAAATCATCCCTAAGATATTTCCTTAGCGAAGAAATATGAAACACATCATGAATCCTATGTAAGCGCTCCGGTAACCCAAGTCTATACGCAACTGGCCCAATCCGCTCGATGATAGGAAATGGCCCCACATATCTCGGTGCCAGTTTCCCCTTCTTCCCAAAATGCATAATCCCCTTCATAGGAGATACTCTGAGTAAAACTTGGTCCCCCACTTTGAATTCTCTGAAGAACCTCTTCGCATCAGCATAGCTCTTCTGTCGATCCTGAGCTACCCAAATGCGACTCCGTATCAATTCTATCCTTACTGAAGTATCCTGTATTACCTCCGGCCCAAGTAATTTGTTGTCTCCCACTTCTAACCAATATGCTGGGGAACGACAAGGTCTTCCATACAACGCCTCAAATGGAGCCATGCCAATGGTGAACTGGTAGGAGTTATTATAAGAAAACTCCACCAGTGGAAGGTACTGCTCCCATCCACCCCAAAAATCTATGATGCACATACGCAACATGTCCTCCAACATATGATTTGTATGCTCGGTATGCCCATCAGTCTGCGGGTGATAAGCCGTACTCAATCGCAATTCAGTGCCCATAGCCTCCTGAAAACTCTTCCAAAACCGTGAAACAAATATCTTGTTTCGGTCAGGCACAATATTTAGGGGCACACCGTGAAGTCTCACAATTTTTGCAATAAAAATATGAGCATACTTTCCCGTAGTGTAGTCTGTCCTTACGGGTAGAAAATGATCAACTTTGGTCAGCCGATCCATAATTACCCAAATGGAGTCGTGACCCCTCTGTGACGTAGGTAACCCCGTGCTAAAGTCCATGGATATGCTCTCCCATATCCACATCGGAACCTCTAATGGATGTAGAAGTCCTGTCGATTTCTGATGATCCATTTTTACCAGCTGACAAGTGGCGCATTTAGAAACAAACACGGCAATATCTCTCTTCATCCCGCTCCACCAATACTGACGTCTCATGTCTTGGTACATTTTGTCTCCACCAGGGTGTACTGCGAACCGTGAGCCGTGCGATTCTGCCATCACCTCGTGTCGCAAGTCTTCCCCTTCCAGAACAACTAGTCTCCCATTGAAGCGTAATCCCCCGTCTGAGCCAACGGTATAGGACTCGGCTCCCTCTGCTAGTAATTGAACTATCTGCTCCTGACAGAATGAGTCATTTGCCTGGGCCTTTACCACTCTCGTAACAATCTGCGGTGTAACAGTCATCTCAGACATGAACGATCGTGCCACTGCATCCTGGTGTCCCAACTCCTTCCACTTTGCCTTCCACACATCGGCCACCTCATTTACTGGCCTATGTCTCAACGCGTCTGCTACCACGGTAGCCTTCCCCTGGTGATATTAGATATCAAACTGATAATCTTTCACAAACTCAAGCCACCGTCATTGACGCATATTCAAATCCTTCTGCGTGAAGAGGTACTGTAGAGACTTGTGGTCCGTGAATAATCGAAACTTCTACCCCAGGAGATAATGTCTCCAAATCCGAAGGGAAAATACAACTGCTGCTAACTCCAAGTCATGGGTGGGGTAATTCCTCTCGTGAGGCTTAAGCTTACGGGAAGCATAAGCTATGGCCTGACTCTCCTGCTACAGCACACCTCCGAGTCCTTGTAAGGGCTCATCGGTGTAGACTAGATACTCAACTCCCAGTCTCGGCAATGCTAACACAAGTGCTGAGGTCAACTTGTCCTTCAACTCATCGAATGCCAACTGATAGGCATCACTCCAAATGAATGGCACACCCTTACGAGTCAGATGTGTCAAAGGGCCCGCTATTTTTGAGAAACCCCGAATAAACCTCCTGTAGTATCCTGCTAGGCCCAAGAAACTAGGGATCTCAGTCGGTGTCGTGGTCTATCCCCACTCCCTCACCGCGGATACCTTCCCCGGATCTACCGATATCCCCCGGTCTGAAATGATATGCCCCAAAAACTGAACTTCCTTCAACCAAAATCCGCACTTCTCATATTTTGCATACATCTCATTCTGACTTAGTGTCTACAAAACCTGTCTCAGACGCTCGGCATGCTCCTCTTCTGTCTGGGAGTAAACCAAAATGTCATCAATAAAGACAATGACGAACTGGTCTAAGAACTCTCTGAACACCCTATTCATCAAGTACATAAACATGGTTGGAGCATTGGTCAGGCCAAAAGGCATAACCCGAAACTCGTAGGAACCATATCTCGTTAAGAAAGCAGTCTTCGAGACATCTTGCTCCCTGATACGCAACTGATGATAACCTGATCGCAAATTAATCTTTGAGAAGAAAGAAGCTCCTCTCAGTTGGTCGAATAAGTCATCGATTCGGGGCAACGGATACTTACTCCGTATCGTGACCTTATTCAACTCTCGGTAATCCACACACAACCTTAACGATCCATCACTCTTCTTTACGAACAACTCAGGGGCACCCCACGGTGAAGTACTCCTCCGGATAAACCCCTGACCCAACAACTGCTCAATTTGATCCCGTAATTCTCTCATTTCGGCTGGAGCCATACGGTAAGGTGCGCGGGCAATAGGCTGAGTGCCCGGTGTCAAATCGATCACAAAATCTATCTCTCTACTCGGAGGTAATCCAGGTATATCCTGAAATATGTCGGCAAACTCCCTAACAACTGGAATCGCATCGAGTGGTATCACCACTTCCTTAGAGGTCTCCTCCTCTGTATAGTACAAGTGAGTGGACGATCCTCCCTCAGGGCGAGGCATCGCCACTAAAAACACCTCCTGTCCGGGAATAGCAAAAATAATACTCCTACTAAAACAGTCAATCATGGCTCAGTACGCAACTAGACAATCCATACCAATAATGGCATCATACTCAGTCATCTCTAACACTAACATATCCACAGATAATGTAAACCTCCCGATCTCTATACCCACACCTCTACAAATAAGGGAAATCACGGAACCCCTATTCAATGGTGAATCTACACAAGTAAGCGTGCTCTCGGCAGTGTCTAATAACCCAATAGTGCGTGCAAATCTCATGGCAATGAAATAATGTGTGGCCCCCATGTCAAACGAAATACGCCCCATAGTCCCCTGAATAGAGAACATACCCTCAATGGCCGGTGGATCCTGAGGGGCTGCGGCATGCTGGAGCTGATAGGCGGGAAACATAGGCCTCTGTGGCTCATGTCGAGCACCCTGCTGCTGCTGCTGTGGGGCCCTACCCTTATTAGGACAATCCTGTCGTTTGTGGCCAGTCTTGCCACAAACATAACACTTCCCCGGGAAGTTTCCCCCTCGCTGTCCCTGCTATCCTCGGCCCTGGTGGTCGTAACCATTCCTCCCCTGGCCATGCTGGCCTTACTGAAACTGTTGATGCTGACCATTCTGACCCTGCTGGCCCTGATGGCTGTTCTGACCCTGATGTCCCTTCCTGAAACTTCCCTGTCCATTTCTGAAACCCCCAGATCTGAATCTCTTATGATTCCCCTGTTGGGAACCCTGGTCACCATGCCTGTACTGTCCCTGAGCAGATCGTGCCCCGCTGGCACCATTTCCCCCTGTCCTGCCCTGATGACTGGACTCTTCTGATATCTTGCTCTCAGACATGTGGAAGCGATGATCCTGGCAGTGAAGTAATGTAGCGTTAACCACATCAGAATAAGTGGTAAATGAGAGATTCCCTAACAAATGTTGACGGATCCTCCAAGTCAATCCATCTGTGAACTTCCGAATCTTCTTCTCCTCAGTCGGTATCTTATCCGGAACAATGTTCAAAAGATTGGTAAACTCAGCCTCATACTCAGCTACGGTACTTCCCTCTTGCTTGAGGTTCATCAATTTCCTTCTCATCTCCGTGTTAACAGCTGATGAAAAATATTTGCGGTCGAACCGCACCCAGAACTCCTGTATAGTGAGGGTGTCCCTCTCCTCTGCGGTGGTAATGGACTACCACCACTGCAATGCAGATCCTACTAGCTTGAAAGTAGCCAGTATCTGCTTCTGAACATCTGTGCACTCGTACATCCTTAAGTGCCTCTGAATATCCTTCTTCCACTGACTAGATACCACAACATCGGAGCTACCTGCGAACTCCGGAGGGTGTGCTTTCTGAAAAGCATCACGGACGCGTTCCCAAGCAGACAGGAATGCATGAGCCTGAACTGGCGCAACTAGCGGCGCCTGGGATGGTGTCTGCTGAACAACGTCTAGGGCGGCATTTACCGCTTGGGCTACAATAGCTGCAACCTCGGCAGCATTCATGGTACCCTGAACTGGGGCAGGTTGTGGCTCTGGCTGGGCATCCCTAGGAACTCGTTGTGCACGTCGTGGAGGCATCTAAAATGCGAGTAAAGTCTTATAAGTTCGCAGTTATTTACTCAAAATGGCTGAAGAGCGAAGCATACACAAAAGAGCACAACAGTCCTAAAATATAGGGCTCTATATCAAAGAAAGCTCAGCGGAAACATAACAAGTCGTACAGATCCTAAGGACACTAGAACCTGATGCTCTGATACCACCTGTGACACCCCGACTAATTAAATACCGGGTAGCTACTCCTTTATTAAATTAATACAAAATGCCAAGTTGGTTCAGTTAATAGCATCACTGTCGAAAACATTTTAATAATTACTAACCACCTAGTATTTGAAAAGTGAGATGTCCATTTTAATTTAAATTTGATTAACATGCAATAAATGAATTATGAAAATATAACATAATCAATCATAATAAGGTCACAATAGAATAACCAACCAATAAATAAGAGTCTGGAGGAAAACTCCTCACAACAATCCAAAGTCCGAATTAAATAAATATAAAGTCTGCATCACTAAAATTAATTACATCCCAAAGTCTGAAATAACTAAATAATTAAGATGTCTCTAAAAGGAATGGGCGACATGCCCAACAAATGATAAAAACTGATAATGGAGTCAAGACCAGAAGGAGGCGTCTACTGTCAAGGTCCTGTAACTTCCACAGCAGCTACAGCACGTCACCTGAATAGAATTCCTATGCATGGTGTCCTTGTGGCTGGGCACCTAAAAGGTTTTTACAAGAAAATATATTTGAAAGCAAACGGGTCACAGCCCGACTGTGGAAAATAGATTAAAATATAGTAAGTGATTTAATAACATTAAAACAATGAATGCAAAGTACATGTTAGGACGTGCTCTCACATGAAATGCTCATCTCTCGACTCTTTGTGCACTCCTAACGTACCCGTACCCATTCTAGTTGATTCCCTAACTATCTAGTCCAACACTAAATCTAATATTTCTATGTAAATTCCAATTTACATCCCAACATTTTCTATTAAAATAGAGTATTGTACCTAATTACACAGTTTTAACCACTTTATCACTTCAATTAATTATAAGTCTTACCATTTCCAATACAAACTGTTGTTATAATTCATACTCACAATTATTCACGTCAATTCATTTCAGTTAACAGTATATTATTCTCACCATATATATATACAATACTAGCACCCCGAGGCTAAGCTGCGATGCACACGTACTCTGCTATCCAATCCCGGTACATCATGTACATAAGGACCACGCATTCCAAATCTCTCAGGAATCGTTCTCAATAACATTAATCACAAACAATGGAGGCGAACATAGTTCACATCACATGGGTCACGCACATACCTACGCTCCCATGATCAGCGGACTTATTAACTTCTCAATAAGCCCTTCTCTGACCTACGTCCTCGAGGTACCAATCTAACCCCCCCCCCCCCCCCCCCCCCCGTAGGCACACAAAGATTAGATGGCCCTAAACGAACGCCAACCTCCCATGATAGCAAGTACGGTTGGTATGTCATACACAGATAATTACATATACTAAGAATTCTCACATCTTAGATATTACCATATTTTTATTAGTGGTATACTTTTCGTTCTTTTACCAACTTTTAGTGTTATAAAAATCACATGTCCCCGATTTATATGCTTATAAGTCATCAATTATTTTCACTTCGTGATTAGTCACTCGCGTCCTAATCCACAAATGTTGTCCGGTTTAAGGCACTACTCTAAATTTTTACTCCTCAATATACTCCAAATCTCCCAACTATACTTACTAGTTAATAAGGGAAAGTTATCCCTCCATTTAAACAAGGTTGCGGAATATTAGAAATCAAATCAGGCCAAAAAGGCCATTCTGTCAACTCGTTAGAAGTCTCGTTCGAACGAGGTCGTTTGAACGATTTCGTTCGAATGAAGTACCAACTCGTTAGAAGCCATACTGTCATCTCGTTAGAAGTTCATTCAAACGAGGTCGTTCGAACGACCTCGGCAGGTCTTCTAACGAGATGGCTGTTTCGACCCAGAAACTCCCTACTTCATTTTTCTCAATTTTTCTCTTCTCCAAACTCATCCTAAGATCATCCCAATAGTGTTTTGGGGTTCTTAAACATCACGAAACCTTCTTAGGTCGTATCTTAACATATTTATGGGGTCCATTCTTCCTAAACCACATAATTAACATGAATCCCCAAATTTTACCCCCAAACCCTATGAATATGAACCCAGAATTTAATGTCTTAAATTTCCATTTATAAATCCGTTTTTACACTATAAAAAATTGTATTTTGTATAGGACAATCATCCAATAACATTCTACATGCAAATCCCTATATATATATCATGAATTTCTATCTCCAATTTCATGGGTTTTTCATCAAACACCCAATATAATGCAATTATTTCAATTCTAAGCATGGAAGAAACATTCGCTTGAAATTAACGTAATTAAACCACTTGCCTTATTATTTGACTCGATGTTGAAGGATTGAATGTTGGCTTTCTTCTTCCTTTCTACAGAATTTCTCCCAAGAATGGTCTTGTAACTTCTCTCCAACTTCCTCAAAACTCCCGTAGCCCTCTCTTTTAACTTCTGCTGGTAATGGCCTTAGTTTCCCTATTAAAATGATAAATATTAACTCTAATTTTCTTGGGTTTTAATTCCTTAAATTTCTAAATTACCAAAATGCCCTTTTAAGTTACCGGGATGGCCCAAAAATTCCCCGGGACCCAAACTAAACCCCCGGCTAGTGTTTTCTGACTATTTCGACCCTTCCGGACTCGTTGGTGCACTCGAAATGACCATTCAGTTGATAAAAATAAAATTCACTTTTTAATTCAAATAATTACATTCTTGACGCGACTGACACGCGCGTCCCAACTAAATTTCCCAAATTGCCGTATTTCCGTCTCGCGATAATTTCAATATTTTCAATATTCATATATTGCCATATATACACAACATAATCAAATACCAACTCACATCTCGTTAGTATTTATATCCGGATTAATTTTTAATTAATTCACATTTAATTTAATTAATCCCTTAAATAAATATCGATAAAAATATGGGGTATTACAAGTAATCCAAATTTTAGTAGTTGCAGTGATAGTATGTTTGTGTAGATGGCATAATGGATCCCTACGATCGACATTGTCAAGGAGTAGTGTATCGGGGGGGTTCCTTGTTTGGATTTCGCTTTGTGAGATGCCCCACGCACGAAACGCAGTGTAATGTTGAGAGTAGTGAGAAGTTTTGTCCTTGGTACTAGTATGTATTCGTAGTATGATTGTGTAGATGGCATAATAGATCCCTATGATCGACATTGTCAAGGATTAGTGTATCGGGGGGGTTCCTTGTTTGGATTTCGCTTTGCAAGATGACCCACATACGAAACGCAGTGCAATGTTGAGAGTAGTGAGAAGTTCTGTCCTTTGTACTTGTATATAATTGTAGTAGTAGAATTGTGTGTATAACATAATGGATCTATAGGATCGACATTATCAAGGAGTAGTGTATCGGGGGGTTTCCTTGTTTGGATTTCGCTTTGCGAGACGCCCCACGCACGAAACGCAGTGCAATGTTTAGAGTAGAGATAAGTTTTATCCTTTTTAAATTGTGCATGCTATTTAGAGAATAAAGTCTAAATTTGAAGTTAAATGTTAATATGTGAAGTAATAAAAATGGATAACTGATAAGTTATAAATCGGAATCAATTAAGCCTAGTATGGCATATATATATATATGTATATACATTTAAGTGTGATTAGAATGGGAAGGATTCTTGGGTTATGTTAGAATGGCAGGTCTTGCGGGTATAGGTCGTGCCTATTGTATGGTAGGTTGTCCTTATGGGTGGGGTAAATTAATTAAGATTCCAAGAAGCTAACAGGTGTGCGCTATTATATGAGAGGTGAGTTGGGGTTTCACGAGAGTGCGACTCCACTTTAAAGTATGAAATAAGTGCATTTATATTTTTTATGCACGGTTAACACACTTGCTAAACATTTTTACACCTCGGGCTCTGACCTGTTTATATTTCTCTTTTTCTATATATATGTATGTACATATTGCTACAGGTGTCCCACCGCATGGATGTCGGATGCTTTTATATCCAGAGTCTTGGGTGCCGTAACAGGTGCGGACTATTGCGGGATTTCAATTTTAGTCGCTTCCTATTTCTTTGTGAATCTAGATAGGATTAATTTGGTATATCGGGTCTATAACCAAGAGTCATATGCAGTTGTTTATATTTCTTGTTTATGATTATTGTACTGTCTGTGACCCGACAGCTTATTCGGGTATATTTTTCTTGTTGGTACTCATTTTTGCAGAAGAATTTTTCAGAAGTTGATATCGAGTCAGATTCTTTATTTGTGGTAAAATTGATCAAAAGAGAGTGGAAACTGCCTTGGCGATTAAAGATTCTAACTGAAGAAATTCTGTCAGAGCTCAGAAGTGTTAATTATTCGATTAGCCATTGCTATAGAGAATCAAATATGGTTGCTGATAGATTAGCTAATGTTGGAGTTAATTCACAAGGGATTAAAATCTATGAGGATGTGAAGGATCTTCCACAGATGGTCAGAGGAGCTTTCATGCTTGACAAGATTAGTTTCTTTTATTTTAGATTAGTTAAACTTTGAGGCTTTGTAATGGGATTAGTATAAAATCCCAATTTTATTTTCTCTAGCTTTGGGCCTTGTGCCCCTTTAATTGTATTCAGCATGTAGTAAAAAAAAATACTAGCACTTTCTTTTATCGTGGTATTTGTGTATTCTATCTCTCATAGTAGCTGATAGTGTTGGTTTGTTGTCTGTTGCATATTTTATTAAATTTTGGCATCTCGCTTATGATTTCGGGTAGTTAGCCTTATATTATTTAGTATTATCAATTGATGTTGAGACTGAGCCATCTGAGATACCTGATTTAATGTAGTATAGTGATGGCCACCCGTTATTATTTTAAGCAGGTTGTCACACACCACCACTAGCATATTCGACTGTTCTTGAAGGTCCTACACCACCATGTCTCTGTCACATATCTCCATGAGCCACTCTCGTTGTCACTTCTCTTACCTGATGGATCTCATCTAATCTCTCTTGAGTAACATCTTGAACTACTTTTGCATCAACATTTTGGTCTTCTCATGCTGTATCGGGCATTCATTAGCAGAGATGCGATGGGCGCAAACCACTAGTCAATGTCCTGGGTTAAATGCTGATGCAACGCTTATTGAAGTGTTACAAATTGAGATGTAAGAGAAATATCCTTCTGCTACCGTGATTAGTTAGGGTAGGGGGATGGGATACTCGAGGCTGAAGTGTCTAAAGAATATGTTGGTGTGACTCGATTTGCGCATCACTAGTTATAGTCTCATTGTCATCTATTCCACCAGGAGGTATGACAAGTGCATCCTTTAGAAGATGATCTAGAGACCAGTATTGAGTGGTTGAACTCACACTATTAAAATATCTCTTATTAAGCTCCCCCGCAATGAGTGGACCATCAACATACACCATGATGGTGGTCAAAAGCATCCCATATAGAAAAATATACTCTTAACCTAGAACCTCCATCATTACAGACTGATTTCATGTGACACCGGATGATAAGTGAGAGGTCTACGGTGATCAGATTATATGGCATAAAGAAAATGAATATGGTCCGCACTATAGGTAAAGTGACGTGTTATAGGACAAATATTGTGACTGGAAATCTTATTAAGGAGCCAGGAGCCAGTTTACAAATGTCGATGCTAGGTAAATATTGTTCTCCATATCAACACAAATGTAGTGAATGGAAGAAAACATGTCGTAAAAAGGAGTGAGGTAGTTTGGGTAGTCAGGATATTTAAGGAAGGGTATTATCATAATCTCAAAGATAGATGTTATGGTGTCAAGAGAAACAACTACACGAACGCACCTTACATGTGAGACAATGAACTCACCATCTAACTGAGCATAAAAATGAAACTGCTTAACTATGTTAGCATAAACAAATCCACTTAAATAAAGTATGCTCTTATTACCAACCCGAAAACCATTTGATCAACTATGTATCCCACATGTTTGTCATGTTTATTGGATGATCAACTACAACTCGCATTTGGTAATACCAAATATTGATATGCCTTTTATATATCTCAGGTGTTTCCTGATAGTGTTGATTGTATCACGGGAATGGGGGATGAGGAATCTCTTTGACTTTGTTACCCATGGATACAACCATACGATAAAAAATGGCTAAAGGCAATGGACTATGAACCTAAGGAGGCCAATCAACCCAAAACCAATAAATAAACCACTAATCAATTCCAATCACCGGATGACACCAAACAAACCATTAGAAATAACAATCCTAACCACCGATTTATCACAATCAAGCCAACAACACAATAATATATATGACAGATAATACAAAATGAGTAACGAATTAGCTAGATTTAAAACAAATTTTTTATTATTTAAATTGATTTATTTTGTATTTAAAATTTAGAGCTCACACACATATATACATATATAGCAAAAAAATGCAAAATCAGATTTCACATATAATAAATATGCATAGTATCTCAAAGTGATATATATATATATATATATATATATATATATATATATATATATATATATATATATATATATATATATATATATATATATATATATACAGGTCCTATAGTTGCCACATGTGTGTGTGTGTGTGTATATATATATATACACTTCTTAGGACAAATATACGAAAAAGAGAGTTACCCAAATAAACCCCAAAACTATGATCTGATGTTGAAAACATGATCTAGATGATGAAAAATCCTCAAATCCAAGCTAAAATGAAAAATGTGAATAAATATGAAGGTTCTAAATCTTGGGACGTCGAAAATGGAAAACTAGGGTTTTAAGAGAGGTTTAAACTAAAGTTCTTCTCTGGGAAGATAAAGTGATCTTCAATACAATTCTCTCATTTAAAGAGATAAATCCTCATTCGAACGATCTCTCGTTCGCATGATGATGACCTTTTCGAATGAGAAGTCAAACTTATCTCCAAATAAAAAACCACGAATGGTGAAAAAAATATACACCCTTGTAAACAAAACAAAAAATAAAGCAAACTAAACTAAACTAAAACATAAACACAAGTAGTATTTTTCCTCGAACTAAGTCAAACACAAAAACTTCACACACGTAAACTAAAATGAATGGGAATGCTTTTAAGAATTCAAAAATTAGTAAATCTTTTAGAAACCACACACGAACCCCAAAACTAACATACAAATCAATCAACGATAGTAGTTGACCATAGTGAAACCGGGTGAGTTATGCTAGGTTCACGTCGATAATGACCTAACGCTGACTCTCTGTGTTAAATAGTCCAATAAACCTAAAATAAAATCACATACTATACGAGAATGTGCAAACCCAGTGATCTTCGACTTATATCTCCCTCATTTTGTGCTATTATGATTTTTTTTCTATAATTTATTGAGAGCTTGCGTAATTATTTATTCCTCACATAAAATGGTTATTACAAGTACACCTTAAAAATCTAGCGAAGAAAAAATGACCCAACTAAGTAAAAATGCTTAGAATGGAAAACATGTTGGATCACGATTTATGATGCACCCTATTATAACTCATGTATACGTGTGTGCAACATGGTAAAGAATACAACATGATTGATATAGGTTGTTCTTAATAAAAACTCCAAAGACAATGATTAAGTGAAGTAAAATATAATCTTACACTATCCTCCGAAATTCAAAAATTTAGAAAAAGGAATTTAGGTCACGGGATGTTGTTCCCACACCCCAAATCATCGAGCAAAAAAGTACGCACAAAATAACTCACACAAAAATATTTTTGGGTTTTTATGATTTATAAAGAAAAACAAATTCTTTTTGCCTTATCTTAAATTTTTCAAAAATAAAAATTTTATTGTTTCTTTTTTTAAAAGTATATAAACACATATAAACCCTAAAAATTATAATAAACTCTAGTTAGAAATACTCAATATGAAACCTGAAAGATGAATCCTAACCTGGAGATGGTGCGAACACTACACCAAATACAACATATGGTCACGGCCCAAATCTATGACCATTGGTGTTCGGTCACGAATTTGGTCCGTTACCAAATCTGGCATGATGAACATCAATGGTCATGGCCCAAATCCCTGACCACCAATATTGGTTGTGGACTAGATCGGTCATGGATATGGTCACGGCCCATGTCCACGACCCACTATTTTATGTCCAAAACACGTGCTCACGGCCCAAAGCAGTGACCACAGTTTATCTTAAAAATAAAATAGTCACGGTTGTGGGCCGTGACAATGTTATTTTTAAATAAAAGGTGGTCATAACTTTGGCCGTGACCATTTTTTTTTTTACATAAAATATGGTCACGCCTTTGAGCCATGACTACCATATCATTGAAATAAAAGTTGGTCACAACTTTGGACCATGATAACCTTTTATTTAAAAATTAAATATTCACAACCCAAAGCCGTGACTATTTTTAATAAAAAAAAGCACTTTGTCCTCGAACCGAGAGTCTAATCGGTCATTTGTTGTGGGTGCCCATTATATTACATTGCCCCTTTGGGTGACTACGCGGTCGGTTCCTATGGGTTACATTTGTCCCGTAAAAGTCCTAACAGTTTGCAAATTTTGGTCGTGCTCTGAAACCGGGGGTCCCATGATTACGCGGTCCCTCACCCTCTCACGGCATTTTTTTAAGCCTAAATCTAACAATTTGTAAATGTTGGGCGTGCTCTCAAACCGGGGATTCCGTGACTACGCTGTCATTTTCTACGAGTTACATTGGTCCTGTACGAGGTATTCGTGCCTCTCACGGGCCGTCTAGTGGCCTTTTTACATTCTCACACTTTGACGATGCGTTTTTAAGCCTAAGTCTAACATTTTACAAATTTTAGTCATGCTCTCAAACCAGGGGTCTTATGACTATGCGATCGGTTCCAGCAGGTTACATTGGTCCCGTGCGAGGTGTTTGTGCCTCTCACGATGCAGTCTAGTGGCTGTTTTATGTTTTCACCCTCTGACGGCATGTTTTTAAGCCTAAGTCTAACAATTTGCAAATTTTGGTTGTGCTCTCAAACCGGGGTTTCCATGACTACGTGGTCGGTTCCTACGAGTTACATTGGTCCCGTACGAGGTGTTCATGCCCCTTACGAGGCCTTCTAGTTGCTATTTTACATTCTCACCCTCTGACGGCATGCTTTTAAGCCTAAGTATAATAGTTCGCAAATTTTGGTCTTGCTCTCAAATCGGGGGTCCCATGATACGCGATCAGTATTTACGGGTTACAATGGTCCCGTGAGAGGTGTTCGTGCCTCTCATGGGTCTGTCTAGTGTTTATTTTACGTTCTCACCCTTTG
Organism: Sambucus nigra; assembly: GCA_949130495.1. Taxonomy (NCBI): domain Eukaryota; kingdom Viridiplantae; phylum Streptophyta; class Magnoliopsida; order Dipsacales; family Adoxaceae; genus Sambucus; species Sambucus nigra. Next base: position 751,650,395 of record OX422207.1, on the reverse strand, counting down.
ACAGCATGTTTTTAGGTCTAAGTCTAACAGTTTGCAAATTTTGGTCGTTCTCTCAAATCGGGGGTCTCCTGAGTACGTGGTTGATTCCTGCGAGTTATATTGGTTCCGTGCAAGGTGTTCGTGCATCTCATAGGGCAGTCTACTGGTTGTTTTATATTTTAACCCTCTAGCGGCAGGCTTTTAAGCCTACATATAACTGTTTGAAAATTTGGGTCGTGCTCTCAAGTTGGGGGGTCCCGTAAATACGCAATAGGTTCCTGCGGATTATATTGGTCTCGTGTGAGGTGTTCGTGACTCTCACGGGGCCGTATGGTGGCTATTTTACCTTCTCACCCTATGAGTCATGTTATTAAGCTTAAGTCAAACAGTTTGCAAGTTTGGATTGTACTCCCAAACCGGGGGTCCCATGACTACGTGGTCGATTCCTGCGGGTTACATTGATCCCGTGCGAGGTGTTCGTACCTCTCACAGGGCTATCTAGTGGTTGTTTTACGTTCTCATCCTCTGATGACATGTTATTAACCTTAAGTCAAGCATTTTGTAAATTTGGGTGGTACTCCCAAACCGGAGGTCCCGTGACTACGCGATCAGTTCCTGTGGGTTACGTTGGTCCCGTGCGAGGTGTCCGTGCCTCTTACAGGACTGTGTAGTGGGTGTTTTACGTTCTCACCCGTTGACGACATGTTTTTAAGCCTAAGTTTAATAGTTTGCAAATTTTGGTCGTGCTCTCAAACCTGGGGTCCTGTGATTATGGGATTGGTTCCTGCAGGTTACATTGGTCCAGTGCGAGGTGTTCATGCTTCTCACGGGGCCATCTATTGGAGGTTTTATGTTCTCACCTCTGACGACATGTTTTTAAGCCTAAGTCTAACGGTTTGTAAATTTTTGTCGTGCTCTCAAATCGACAATCCCGTAACTATGTAGTCGGTTCCTATGAGTTACATTAGTCCAGTTCGAGGTGTTCGTTCCTGTCACGGGGTCATCTAGTGGATGTTTTACGTTCTCACCCTTTGACGACATACTTTTAAACCTAAGTCTAACAATTTGCAAATTTTGGTTGTGCTCTCAAACCGGTGGTCCTGTGACTATGAGGTCGGTTCCTACGGGATACATTAGTCCCTTGCAAGGTAATTGTTCCTCTCACGGGGCCGTTTGGTGGTTTTTTTATGTTCTCACCCTCTTATGCCATGTTTTAATGCCTAAGTCTAATATTTTGCAAATTTTGATCGTGCTCTCAAATCGGGTATCCCGTGACTACGCGGTCGGTTCCTGCGGATTACAATGGTCCCTTGTGAGGTGTTCATGCCTCTCACGGGGTCGTCTATTTGTTATTTTACGTTCTCACCCTCTGGAGGCATATTTTCAAGCCTAAGTCTAACGGTTTATAAATTTTGGTCTGGCTGTCAAATCGGGTGTCCTGTGATTACGCGGTCATTTCCTACGAGTTACATTGGTCCTGTGCGAGGTGTTCGTGCCTCTCATAGGGCCGTCTAGTGGTTGTTCTATGTTCTCACCCTCTGGCGGGATGTTTTTAAGCCTAAGTGTAATAGTTTGCAAATTTTGATCATGCTCTCAAATCGGGGGTCTCATTATTACGCGATCGGAACCTGCGGGTCGCATTGGTCCTGTGCGAGGAATTCGTTCCTCTCACTGGGTTGTCTAGTGGTTGTTTTATGTTCTCACCCTCTTATGGCATGTTTTTATGCCTAAGTCTAACATTTTGCAAATTTTGGTTGTGCTCTCAAATCGGGTGTCCCGTGAATGCGGATTACAATGGTCCCTTGCCAGGTGTTTGTGCCTCTCACGGGGTCGTCTAGTGGTTGTTTTATGTTCTCACCCTATGGAGGCATATTTTCAAGCCTAACTCTAACAGTTTATAAATTTTGGTCTTGCTCTCAAATCGGGTGTCCTATGACTACGCGGTCGGTTCCTACGAGTTACATTGGTCCTGTGCGAGGTATTTGTGCCTCTCATTGGGTCGTCTAGTGGTTATTTTTTGTTCTCACCCTCTGGAGGGATGTTTTAAGCCTAAGTCTAACAGTTAGAAAATTTTGTTCATGCTCTCAAAACAGGGGTCTCGTTATTACGCGATCGATACCTGCGGGTCACATTGGTCCCGTGCGAGGTATTCGTGCCTATCACGAAGCCGTCTGGTGGATATTTTATGTTCTCACCCTCTTATGGCATGTTTTTGTGCCTAAGTCTAACATTTTTCAAATTTTGTCCGTGCTTTCAAATCGGGTGTCCCATGACTACGCGATCGGTTCCCACGAATTACAATGGTCCCGTGCAAGGTGTTTGTGCCTCTCACAGGGCCGTCTAGTGGATGTTTTACGTTCTCACCCTCCGATGGCATGTTTACAAGACTAAGTCTAATGGTTTGTAAATTTTGATGGTGCTTTCAAACCGAGGGTCCCGTGACAATGCGGTCGGTTCCTGCAGAGTACATTGGTCCCTTACGAGGTGTTTGTTGTACGTTCTCACCCTCTGATGACATGTTTTCAAGCCTAAGTCTAGCAATTTACAAATTTTGGTCTTGATCTCAAATCGGGTGTCCTGTGATTATGCGATCGGTTTTTGAGGGTTACATTAGTCCCGTGCGAGGTGTCCGTGCCTCCCACAGGGCCATCTAGTGGTTGTTTTATGTTCTTACTCTCTGGAGTGATGTTTTTAAGCCTAAGTCTAACAGTTTACAAATTTTGGTCGTGCTCTCAAATCGAGGGCCCCATGACTACGCGGCTAGTTCCTGCGGGTTACATTGCTCCCGTGCGAGGTGTTCGAGCCTCTTACGGGGCCATCTAGTGACTGCTTTACGTTCTCACCCTCTAACGGCATGTTTTTAAGCCAAAGTATAATAGTTAAAAATTTTGGTCGTCGTCTCAAACTAGGGGTCCCGTGACTATGCAGTTGGTTTCTGCGGGTTACATTGGTCCCGTGTGAGGTGTTCGTGCCTCTCATGGGGCCGTTTAGTGGTTGTTTTATGTTCTCACCCTCTGACGGCATGTTTTTAAGCCTAACTCTAACCGTTTGTAAATTTTAGTCATGCTCTCAAACCGGGGGTCTTGTGACTATGCGGTCAGTTCCAGCAGGTTACATTGGTCCCGTGCGAGCTGTTCATGCCTCTCACGGGTCCTTTTAGTGGATATTTTATAGAGTGTGACCTTCATCAAGAACCACCAAATAATACTCCTCTCATTACGGGGAGTGTGGCCTTCATCAACAACCACCCATCCAGGACATTCTAATAGTATTCTCCCCCATTATTGATGTTTCTCATTTACACCACTCCTTTTCCCTTTCTTAGAGTATTCCTTCATCTTGATTTTCTCTCCAGAAATCTTATCATACAAATTATATCTTACTCCTATGACACTTTGGTCTTTCTACGATGAATACACCTTCGTCACACGTACAACTTCTTTACTCTCACACTTTTTCTCTCGGAGAAGCTTAAGATCTATATTATCGTTCCTAGATTTTCTAAGGATTGTTGAGATTATGAATCAGGTATTTAAAGATTTTTGCTTTTTGACAAAAATGAAAAATTAAATCCCCATTTCATAACCTCAACAATCCTGACAAATATGGAAATGAAAATATAGATCTTAATCTTCTCCAAGAGAATAGGTGTGCAAGTAAAGAAGTTGTACATGTGACGAAGGTGTATTCGTGGCAGAAAGACCAAAGTTTCGTTAGAGTAAAGCTATAATTTTTATGATAATCTTGTTGCAGAGAAAATCGCGGTGAAGGAACACTCAAAGAGAGGGGAAAAGAGTGCTCTAAATGAGAAACATCAAGAATGGAGAAAATACTATTGGAGTGTCCTGAATTGGTGGTTCTTGATGAAAGCCACACTCATCGTAATTAGAGGAGTTTGATTTGAGTTTGATAGAATATTCCAAATACGACTCCTCTCATTATAGGGAGTGTGGCCTTCATCCATAAACACCAATCCAGGACACTCCAATAGTATTTTCCCCATTATGATGTTTCTCATTTACAACTCTCCTTTTCCCTTTCTTTGAGTGTTCCTTCGTCGCGATTTTCTCTCCAACAAGCTTCTCATACAAATGATAGCTTACTCCCAAGACACTTTGGCCTTTCTACCATGAATACACCTTCGTCACGCGCATAACTTATTTACTCGTACACCTTTTTCTCTTAGGATTGTTGACGTTATGAATCGGGTATTTCCAGATTTCCATTTTTTGACAAAAAAATGGAAAATTAAATTCCCATTTCATAACCCCAAAAATCCTGAAAAATCTGGAAATGAAAATAAAGATCTTAAGCTTCTCCAAGATAACATGTGTGTGAGTAAAAAAGTTATACGCATGATGAAGGTGTATTCGTGGCAGAAAGACCAAAGTGTCCTGGGAGTAAGTTATAATTTGTATAAGAATCTTACCGGAGAGAAAATCATGGCAAAGCAACATTTAAAGAAAGGGAAATGGATTGTTATAAATGAGAAACGTTAAGAACGGGGGGAAATACTATTGGAGTGTCCTGGATTGGTGGTTTTTGATAAAGGACACACTCCCCATAATGAGAGGAGTCATATTTGGAATACTCTACCAAACTCCAAACAAGAAAATGCATCATATTAAGCCTAAGTCTAGATATTTTAAAATTAACTTCGTGTTCTCAAACCGGGAGTCCCGTGATTATCCAACAGCCAAAAACCAACAACAAGCAAACAACCAATAATTAACCCATACTCCTTCTAACATACTATCCAACAGCAAGCCAACAACCAATAATTATCCAACAACCAAACCAAACAAAACCAATAAATATCCTGTATTCCTTCTATCAACAAAAAGATACAAAAGACAATCCATATCAATTACATAATTTAACTTCATTTTATAAAGACTGTATCAATGAAACTGATCAACAAATTTATATGTATAGGAACACGTGGAAATTCAGTGGGATCAATTTGATCCAATCACAAACTCAAATGACTCGATTCTCAAACCGAGCGTCTGATGAAAGTGACTAAACATTCGAATGAACATAACATATTATCAAAAGTTAACTTACATAAATCATAATAAACATTTGTAAAAGTAACTAAACATTCATACATCAAAGTAAAGCGCTAATACAGTGTCAATATCATAATTGGATACAAATAAGAATGACAAGGATAAAATAATATTTTGATCTCAATCTTCCTCTAAATCAACTAAAAGATTCTTCAAATTAAGGTTGTCATCAACAGATGACTGGAACTCTTTTGGATCCTTTAATGCATCTACTTGATAAGTCTGACCCTTTGGTGCATGCAAAACAATAGACCAAATGCCATTGTTTATAAACTTCGAGTAGAATACTTTCTTTATGTTCTGAAAGGCACAAATAAAAGGCTCATTGACTATGTGATCTTTACTCTTCAGCTTTGATAAATCTACCATAATAAGTTTGGAATCAGGATTGAATTTGCAAGCATTCGTAGTTTCCTCCACCGTTACCCAATCACAATAGAATATGGTTTATGTGAAATCTAAGTAACTAAGTTCTTGAATCTATTGGATTGTCCCATAATACATATTCTTTGGATTTTATTGCTTTTGCTAGCGATACGGGTGGTCAAGGCACAAATTGATATTACACTATTTTGCATCAAAATATTTTCCTCATATGGATATGAAATTAAACCAAAACCTTGGTGCGGAATTTCTTAAACGCTTTCGCACAAAAACCAGGACCTTTTCCTAGGCGTTCAAGCCTGGAAGAGACATCACCTCTTAATAGGAGCTGCATTTATTAATGAATTTGTATTAGGGCATATTTTTATCACACAAGAATAAATAACCTAACACATAAAATGTTAAATTTACCTCTTTTGATACTGATGCCCTAAAATCAGTTGTCGTGCAATTTCTCCTTTGATTTTGGGAAATTTCATTTTTGTACTTCATATTGGTAAATCGTAGAGTTTAGATCATAAAATATAAAATACATATAATCAAAGAACAAGAATTTAGTAGATGATCACTCTCTCCATTCTTTGACTTCATTTTGCGATTCCAAGACATAACGAGTTGATTGCTCATATTATATATTTGTGAGTTTCACCTCTTTAGTGTTCCCAAATAGTAATTCGTCATCGAAATTGTTAGGTTCCTCGATCACTCCTCCTCCATTAAAAACGTCCTCACCTCTTGTTCTTGCATATATTATCTAGCGTATAATGATGATTCCATAATTACGTATTCTTCAGCAATTGACCCTCCAATATACCGTGTATTCTTTATGTAATCTGTAAAGATTTTCATTAAGTGCTCAAAAGGATACATCCAACGATACCTAATGTAACCACATAATAAATCTTCATTGCATAAATGCACAAGCAAGTGGATGCTGATATCGAAGAATGATGGAGGAAAATATTTCTCTAATACACAAACTGCCTCGGCTAAAGTTGATTCTGCAGCTTTAGTGTGCATTCTGTTTACCACTTTTGCAAAAAGTAGAGTAAAATACAAATTGATTTGCATAATTACCCAAAAAAGATCTTTGTGTTCAGAGAAGAAATGTCAAAATAATACAGGGATTAATTGGATTATTACATGCCAGTCGTGAGACTTGTACTATTTTAAGTTATTTTGCTTGGTAGCTTACTACCATATGTAAATTACAGAATAATCCATTGGAGTCTTCAAGTTGAACAACGTGTCTAAGAGAATCTTCTTCTCACTAGTAGTTAAAGTGAAAGCAGCCGGAGGGGTAGAAATTCTTCCTGCTGTAGGATCATTTTTTAACCAAAGTTTCTTCTTTATTTTCATATCCTGTAGATCTCAGTGGGCCCGCTCTCCATCTTTAGAATGAGATCCACCCACACAATTTCCTATTAGATGTTTTGCAACATTTTTCTCTGTGTGCATCACATCAAATCCCTTACACGATGATCTTTCCAATACGAAAAATCAAAAAATATAGGTCGCATGGACCATGGTTTTTATTTACATGGGTCGTTAGGACCCCCCTTCTTTATGCTTTAGGTTTTCAAACTTGGGGTGTTTTGCCTGCATACCTATTCCTCCCAGTCATGCAACTACCTTCTCCTTGATCTACTGACCAAAAAGTCAAGAAGGTGTCATCTGATGCTCGTGACCAATAGAATTAAAGTTAGACATGTCATTCCTAAAAGGGTGATCGGTCGGCAGAAATCTATGATGACACGTGTAACTCATCTTATTACTATGTTGTATCCAACTGGCTTCTGTTTCCTCCCCACATATGGGACATCCATAATAACCAAGAACATTACAACCAGATAAGGTCCCATAAGAAGGAAGGTCGTGGATCGCCCACATCATCATTGCTTTAAGTGTGAAATCTTCACCCTTATGAGAGTCCAATGTCGTCATGCCTTTATCCCACAACTCTTTAAGTTATTCAATTAATGGGGCTAAGAATATATCAATATCATCGCTTGGAGCCTTCGATCTGGGTATGAACAAAGACAACAATGTGAACTCCTTTCTCATGCAAAATGTCAGAGGGAGACTTAAAAGCACCATGAGAACTGACCAATAACTCTGACTAGTTCTTAAATTATCGAAAGGGTTAAACCCATCGGTTGAGATTTCAAGACAAACATTATGTAGTTCCTTTACAAATGCATGCTGTTGTGTGTTTAAAATTTGCCAGATGAGTGAATCAATCGGATGACGCATTAGATTCCCACCCACCTCACATCGAGCGTGCCATGTCATGGCGTCCGCTATCCATGGTCCAGTAAAAAAATGTTTTAACCATGGCTCAAGTGGAAAATACTTCAAAACCTTTTGTGGTAATTGAGAGAACTTTTGATATTTTGCAGGTTTGTCCTTTACCTTCTCACAAACGACATATCTAGGCTCACTGCATACTAGATTTTCATCCTTCTCTCTGTGCTCGTTGTAGTACAACATGCAATCATATTTGCATGCATGAATAGATTTATATTTCGATCCTAAAGCCTTCAAACTCATCTTCATGGTATGATAATTGTCGGGTAAGGTATTCTCTTTTGGGAGAATTTATTTAACCCACTTAAGAATTTCTAGTTATGTTGTTCCCAGACAAACCAAAATGACTCTTTAAATTATCCAAACCAATCATTGCATATAATACCGAGTGATCTTCATCGCAATCTTTATACAACACTCCAGCAGCATCGACTTTCAACCGTATATATTCTCAATCTCGTGGTAGTTCAGTATCAAATTGTTCATTGTGCGCATTATTTGTCTCCATAGGTTTGTATTTTGGTCATGGTGGACTCCGTAAGCATCGTCAATTAGGTCGGTCAATGGATGATGTGTTGGATAATCATTTACCACTTCCACTCGTTGGTGTTCTGTTACCCGATCGGTTGCCGGTAATTCTTCGGGAACATAAGGTACGTATTTTTCACCATGGTATGTCCATTTGTTGTAATCTTGACAAATTCTCCACTTTATTAAATGTAACTCAACATCTTCTAAATATTTATATTTTCCATTCATACAATGGGTGCACGGACACATAATCTTCTCACTTTTAAGGTTCTTAAAAGCATAGCTAATAAATTCTTGAACGCCTTTAACATAACTATTAGTTGTTCAGTCAGTCTCCCCCATCCACTCTTTGTGTTGCCAAAAATCCCTTTAATAATCTTAAAATTGCTATCATGTGTTAACATGATAAAATAAATGTCATCTTCCATAGTAAAGCACTAATATAGTGTCAACATTGCACCAATCAAACAAACTATGCAATAATATAGTGTAAATCAAAGTAAAGAACTAATATAGTGTCAACAACGCACTAATCAATCTAACTCAAATACAAGAACACACCAATCAACGATACTACACAACCACTTAAACTCAAATTAAATAAATTTGTTTAGTGATATTATTAGAACATAAGAAAAATATTACTACATCTTCATCGAAAGATAAACTGGCCAAGTGATAAAAGAGATTAAATAATTTTTCAACCCATTCCCTTCCCCACTTTTGTCGTGCCTTAGAGTTGCTTCGAAACTGCCAAATATTTTATCAACCATTATCTGACACTCACCCTCCTAAAAAGGCCGACTATGTACTAAAGTTCCTATTTGAGTGGAGATGAGCATGATTTTACCGCTCATGTCCTTCATATAGTATTTCTCACCATAGTCACCGTGGGTTATTGACGATGATCCAAGACCTGTGACATGCTGAGGCGCTGAGAAGAGGAATGTTAAAGTAGGAATAGACATTTGTGAAGGGAATGGAGAAGGAGGAAAATTTTGAGGATGTAAAGGGAAACCGGGATGCAATGGGGGCTACAGGGGCAAACGACCGATTAAAAGGGACACAATTTGTGAATGTTTCTCATTCATACCTCCCAATTCATTTTGAAACCCCGCTACGTACCCTTCGATCCTATAATGATGTTCATCGTTGGATGAGAAATTCTTATTAACATAAGAAAGCTCGTCCACGAGAGGTGCAGTGTGTTTGAATCTTATTTTAGACATATGCGACCCCATACCTCTCGCCTCCCTCTACGGTCCTTCCCCAATGTCTGTGCGAGGGCATCATTGTCAAAGTCATCAACAGGCTTGAAGTTGACTGATTACTCATAGACTCTATTGATTCTAAAGTCTTTTCCAAGTGAGGAAGGAATTTATTATTTTTGTCTCGTCTTGCATGCACGTACAAGTTGGCCCGAATTAGTACATTTCCTTCATTTGGGATGCCTTTTGTCTGGCTTGACCACTCGCTCTTCAAATCTTCTTAAGATTTCGATCCAAGACAGTGGACATCAGTTTTTTTTGCCATAGTTTACTAGTTTTTCTCCCTTTGTAGCATTTTCGAGTCCTTCACCTCATTTTCTAGAAAATAATTCCATTGACCGACTGGCATCTCAACGTTCGAAGAGACTTTGTCTTTGAGCGCCAAAATGTCAGAGCTCGATGCTCCCTTAAGGAAATACTTCTACTTAAGGTTTCCTCGATATGCTCGGAGTTTTTTAGCAACCCAAGAAAAAATCTCATTTTTTGAGTTTGCGAAAAATAAAAACCGTTTGATGAGTTGCTTGTAGATGTCATCTATAACAGCTTTATCTATGAGGTCCCAATTGTCAGCTCCTCCCACTCCCACATTCATTTTTGACAAGGACAAACACTGGACTTTAAATTATTGAATGTGAATCTTATCCCCTGTGGGGTTATTTCCCAATAGAGAGAACCCAATGGGCTTCTTCTCAACGGCCCCGACAGTTTCATGAGAATTGGGCGTGTCTATTGGATTACTAGGAGTACCTTTCCTACCGTAACTCGGATTAGTGGAGTGAATCATATGTGGATTTATGTATTTCTCACCAATTGTTGATGAGAATTCTCCTTGGGGTGGTGTCATCTCGTCGGTTGGAGCATTGTATCCATTATCGCTCGACATTATCTACAAAATATTATAAAAGTTCAATGTGTATCTATAATAGATGCATAATTTCAAAGTTTAATATGGAAATATAAATAACAAACTAAATTTTATGACAATATAATATAATCTACCTTTTCATGGTAAGACTTTAACAAAAGTTCAATGTATTTGATCTCTATCCAGTCGGGATTTGTTTTTAAAAGCCTATGGATTTTTTTACGTGGCCAATTAGAAGGAAGCGTATCAATAATGGATGCATAAATGTCAACGACATGAACTCTAATCTCATCCTCTTCAGCCTATTGGCAGGATTGAGTTTGACGTGTATATGTCATGAGACATCACAGTCTTCGCCAATGCTCTTTGTACATAATTCTATCCATAATGGGTGAAAAAAAAATCCCTTTTCTAATAGTGTAAGCAAGCTCAGTACTCTATCGAGATTATGTACACGAAATATATATTGTACAGCTTCATCCCAACATTCTGGTAGGGAAAACATAATACAATTGAACAAGTACGCCTACTGGAGATGAACTTCACAATTTGCAAGGTAGTTAAATTGTTCGATCATATTATTCCCATACCAATAAACCGGATAACCCTCTGAATGAGGCTCATTAATGAAAGAGGTATGAGGGCGGTCCAATTGTAACCTTTCACACTCTTATTTTCCTTTATTATCACCATGACTCATTTTCTAGAGAAAAATGAACGAGGGCGTGAATATGATTCCCATAAATAATGGCTCTAATGAATCATTAACTATTTATTATGTACGAGGGCATGAATCCCATGCATGTAGGATCTCATCGCTAATTTATTAGGTTTTGAATACCCACTTTTGTCATTTAAGCCAACAATCCCTAAAATCAATATTAACATCAACCCTAAAATTAACCCTTACAAACATTAGTCATAAAATTAATCGTCGGAGATTGAGATACCCACACATATATACCAATGAACACATGTATATACAAATCCTAACATTGAAATACACACACGTATATACAAATGCACAAAATATTACCTTTTAGAGTGAGAGTGAGTGAAAAACTTTAGATGGAGATTGAGAGAGGGCCGAAATCGCCGGAGATAGGGAAACTTTAGAGGGTTTAGAAAATTTTAAGGGAAAATGAAAACTCGTTTGGGGATTTAAGTATAAAGAAAGTGGTCACGGCCCTCAATCGTGACCACATTGTAATACCCCGTATTTTTGAAAGATTTTATTTGAATTATGGGATTAATTAATTTAAATGGGAAATTATTGACAATTAATTCGAATTTAAGTAAATAATTACTAGTGTGATGAGAGTTAGTATTTATTGGTGAGAATTATGTTGAATATTACTTACTGAGTAAAATAATATATGATTATGAAAATATTAAAGTTGTCGTGAGTGAAAATACGACAGTTACAGTACACTTAGTTGGGACGCGCGTGTGAGTCATGTCGGAACTTAAATGAGGAATAATAATGTAATTTTATTTTTGGTTATTAGGATGGTCATTTTGAGTGTGCTAGTGTGTCCATGAGGGTCAAAATAGTCAGAAAATTCTACTCGGGGGTTTAGTTCGGAGTCCGAGGCAACTTTAGGCCAACCCTACACCCCGAAGGGGAATTTTTGTCTTTTGAAAAATTGGGATTAATTAATGGACGAAAATTGGAGAAATATAACTGCATATACGTGGGAGAGTTAGGGTAAATAACTGGTAAACCCAAGAGAGAGTCCAAGAGGAATAAGGAGAAGAGGTTCCTACGAGTTCTAAGTCCAAACCAGTCACCTATCACCAAAATATCACCAACGTGTAGATCGGGAAGAGGATAACGCATCTATACCAATTTCAAGCGACGAATCAGACCTTCGTGAAAATCCAAGTGTTTATCTTGCTTAATTTTAGTTGGTGATTTATCCATGATATTATGGATTTGGGACTGAAATTGGGGTTTAAATCTATAATTGTGGTATAGGTTTTGCATGTAGATGAATAATAATATATTGGGGATTAGAAATATGAATTTTATATGTTGAAATCACGAGTTTAAATTTGGGTTTAGTTGTGATTAATGGTGATTGTCTGAATTTAAGGCTTTTTGATGATTTGGGGAATTTATCTAAATTCATGTTATAATTTTAAAGGATTTGATGTATAAATGTGTCGGAAAGCATTCTATTACTAGGGGGTATAGGTTAGAATCATTGGATTTGAATTAGGATGAGTTTTGGATGATTTGGGTGATGAAAAAGTTGGAAAAACGCAAGTTTTGGAGGTTAGGGATGAAGTTCGGTAATCTTGTTCGAACGACCTGTGTTGTTCGAACGACCTCATTCGAACGAGATTTTCAACGATAATTCAAAGAGTAGTTCGTTCGAAGTTGAGGATCTCATTTGAACGACCTCATTCGAACGATATTTTAACAAAAATTCAATGTCTAGCTCGTTCGAAGTTTCATTCGAACGAAAATTTTCCCACTTCCAACGAGATCTCAAAAATTATAATTTTTGCCCGGACAAGTTAAAATCTTACAAGGTTAATTGGAGTGAGAGATAATGACCTACATTATAAGTGACTTAATTACATAGCCTAGTGGTGAGATTATTATGTAACTATAAAGAGAATATGTTGAGAAAAAAAAAACTTATGGAATATATACGATAAAGAGATTAATCGTTCGGATAGAGTAACGTGAGTGTCAGAGGTAATAATACAACATATAAATTCAGGGATTTGCGTGAATACCTAATGATTAATATAGGTGTGTGTATGTACTTATTGGTTAAATTATTGTGTGTATTACATACCTACGATGCTTGCTATCGGGTGGAGGTTGCGCATTATGGACGATCATATCTTGAGGAGGCTTCGGGGGGATTTTGATTTGTATCACTAGAACATAGAACCTTGGTACGGGCTATCAGTGAGAACGATAGTGTTGATGGTCATATGGGTGCGTAGGTATGTGCGTATCCCATAGACTTGGGACTATGTTCGCCTCCAATATGTGTGTTTGTTTTGATGGTTCACGAGAGATTGAACCTATAGTACTTCATGCAATGAGCGATGCACCGGGACATGATAGTAGAGTATGAATCTCACTAAGAGGGTCCTAACCCAAGGATGCAGAATTAGTATATATAGACAGAGAGAGATAAATATATGTATACATGTTACTTATTTTACTGTGCGTGTTTCGTAAATAAGGAAATAATCGACATTTAAAAATATTCTTAGGAGAAAGAGAATACCTATGAAAACAACGGTTGTGTAGTTTAATAACTATCTTTAAACATATGGTAATATGTTATATGGGTGATATGGGTAAATGCATTAAATTATTAGTGTGATAATAGTCATCTTCGGAGTATTTAGGGGGGGAAGAATAACTAGGATGGGTTAAATATACACGTTAGGTGTGCACATTAGATGAGAGGTGAGTATCTCAAGTGAGAGTACAAGAATCTAACATGTACACTATATGTGCTATTATTTTCATTTAAGCACTTGCTGATTTTTAAACTGTTTTCAACTCGGTCTCTAACCCGTTTATTGCAAATCTCTTTTCTTTTGTCAAATTATTTTAGGTACCTAGCCATAGGAACACCAAGGATAGGAGTTCCGTTCATTTGAGGAGTTGTATCTGCTGTGGAAGTTACAGGACTTGGTAGTATATGCCTCTATGATTCTCATTCCTGCATCTTGAGTTATCTATTTCAGTTAGGGCATGTTGCCCTTTTTACTTATTCAGACAGCCAGAGATGGTGGATTCATTTATTACTTCTTTCGGCTGTTGGTTTACTTTATCGAATTATTGTATTTGGGATTTAGGCTGGATGTTTTTGCTTCAGTCACATTTATTACCTTACTCATTTTATTTCATATGAGATTCGTTTGAATGGTATATGATTAGTAATTGGTTTTTTGGTTTTATGTTAATTAAAAGATAAAATTTTGACATCAACTTTTTTAAATATTAGGTGTTTAGTGTAAATAATAAGTTTTCTAAAGTGATGCATATTCTGAACCAACTGGATATTCTAAATTAATTTAATAAAGGACTGATCACCCGGTATTTAATTAGCCGAGGTGTCACACACATGCCATGAACCTTTTAAAATTTAACATATTAGCATGGAAATAAGACAACGGTCACGACCCATAGCCGTGACTCCATTCGTAGGATGATCACGGTCTAAAGTCGTGACTAGGTCGACGTGTATTTTGGTTTATGGTCACAGACTTAGATCATGACCACATTCGCGACCACATTTAGAGGGAAACTTGGTGCCATAATTGTCACGCATGAGTCAAGGCTATAGTAAATGACCCATAATAGGAACGGACTTGGTTCGTGACCATCTTCAAGACGATCCATGACCACACTGGGTCATGGACTTGATCACCCCAACTTTGGATATGGTCACAGCTCTGGGCCATGACCCCCATGTCGTGACCATTCTTAGGATTTGGTATAGTGGAATTACTCACTCAGAATGGAGAGATAGACTAGTCTCAGAACCCTCATCCACCTTACAAAGTTCCTTCTCCTTCCTTTAACTCCTCTTCTTATACTTCTTACCTTGGGCACTTGGAGGTGAAGAGGTCATTATCTTAAACTTTCCCATGAACATTTGAGATGTTCCTAATGAATGTGAATCTGATGGTTGGAATGCCTTCATACATTTAAACATTTACTCCCGTACATAATGAATGTGATGGTTGATTGTATTAACCACGTGCAATGAGACCCTTGGTTGTACTTCCTGTGTGGTGGATTTTTATTTATACTGGTGGTCTGCATTCTTCACGTTGGTCGGCATACCTGTCGAGCAATTATCTGTCGACTAGGATATTTGCCACGTAGGGAGACAATTGTCCTCTTTTGATTGGTCCACTTAGGTGGATAATGTTTTGTATCAATAGAAGCCCCTAATACTTCATTCTTGATGCTTTTGTTTAAAGGATGGAGTATATTTTCGTCAGAGTTGGTCGACATATGCCGACGTGTGGGACTTGTGAAAATTTTCCATGTTTTGATTTCGTAATGGTAATTTTGTGAATAATTTGAAAGTTAGTGAACCTCTAAAGGTTATATTAGTATTTTGGGAACTTTTAGGACTTTGAATCCGTCAGTTGCTCAATCGTCGAAACAAGTAATCATTTATTGCACGATTTCCTAAGTAAGCTATAAGAGATGAGATTTTTTTGAATTTTCATACCATAACTTTTTCCAAGCTTGTGAAACTCTCCTTCTGCTCTAATTTTTTTGTCTTTAATCCATCCTTTGCATTCTACCTTGGCTTCTGTCATCATTTTCGCTGTAAGCTTTCTTTTCCCCTTTCATTTTGCTTTCTTTCTTTCTTTTCTGTAGCCATGGTTTACATAGTACATGGGGATTCTTTAGATGATTTTAAGTGAAAATGGAATATTCTTGACTGGGTAGACTTAAAAATGCCCATTGCACATGTAGAGGTATTATCACTCCTAGCGGGTAATTGGATTCCCTCTATATTCATTGCTGAATGTGGTTTCACCTTTCCCCCCCAATCGCTTTTGTTTAGAATTTTGCCAATACTTTAATTTCGTCCCTGCTAGGGTAACCCCCAATACTTGGAGAGTGGTAAATGGGATACATAGGATCAATTAAATACATGGAACACACATAGGCATTCCTGAATTAATGTTTTGTTACAAATGGGTTACTGGTGATAATACTTACTACTTGAAGACTAGGTTTGACAATAGGGTCGTAGTTGTCAATTTTTCAGACTCAAATAAGGATTATTTTGATTTTAGGGTCATTGCTAAAAATTGGCAATACACTTCTCTTCAAACAGGAGAGGTGTATATTGGGCCCAGGGGCCCCCAAGTGGGAAATGGCATAGGTTATTGGATTTCATTACAGTATTCCTCTATTTTTTGCTAACTAACTATTTGATGATATGCTGACTTAAGATTTTCTTGTTTTGCATAGTTGAGAAAAAGAAGAATTGTCCTCAAGAAGAGGATATTAATAAACGTGAATTGAAATTCCTGTGGAATCTTTATCAGAGAATTAGCGAGGAACACCCAAGAGCTGCCTTATAGTTGTTGCAGTATATGGGTTCAATTACCTCATTTGTTATTAGGACCGCTAATATTGTTGCTCAAGCCCCCATCAATCTTGAAGAAGAGCCAGTACCTACCTTTTCAGCTGAATCTGTTGGTGTTAAGAAGGATTTTGGGACTTCCTCCTCTTTTGAGTCGTTAGACATTTCAACTATTCCCTCTTCTCCACTTGCTAGTATGGGAAAGAGAAAAATCCATGACCTAATGACTAAAGCCTTGTCTCCAATTGCGAAGAGATCTGGCGAGAAGACTGGAAAGTATGGTAATGCTAAGAAGCCAGACAAAGCATCTAAGGTTTCTGAAACAGATAAGGTTCCTCAAGTCATCACCTCTGAGGAAGTTAATATTATTGCACCTCAATTCAAGAGGTTAAGAAAAGGCATGTCTAAGAAACAGGTTAAGAATAATTCTGCCGACCATGAGTTGGTCGAGAAGTCTCAAGAGGACTTGACTATTATAAAGTCATCTTAAGTTGTTATTCATCCTAGTGTTGCCAGGAAGTTAATCAAGACTAGTACTTGCTCTGCTGATAGAGCAACTCTCGCCCCACTGCTAAGATTGAAGTTGGCAGAAAATGCTTGATAAAGTTTGGCTATAGTAATTCCTTCTTCTTTATTACTTGCTCTTGCTGCCTTTTTTCTTGTATTCCTTTATACAGTTTTTGGTAAATTTTAATCAAATGCTGGAGAAGGTTGAGCAGATTTATTCTTCTGGAGGAGATGTTGGAGAGGCCCTTGAGGGTTTAAGGCATTCTGTTATGGCTTCAAGGCAATTGTTGGAGTTCAAACAAAAGACTTGGGATGCTGAGCTAAAAAAGGCCAATGAGAGAGCCACAATTACTGAAGTAAAACTGGTGACTAATGGAAATAAGTCCAAGATGGCTAAAGATAAAATAGTGGAAAATCAAGCTCTCTTGATGTCTGCCGAAGATAAGGGTGCTGGTTTGATCTCTGAGCTAGTTGCAGAGAATGCCAAAAAAAGAAGATAAAAGAATATTCCTTCAATAAATGATGGGATAAGTCTATTCTGGTAGCCTCTGCTTGGATTGAGTTTGTTAAGTATAAGTCCTTCAAAGATAACTGGTCGGAAGCCCTTAAGGAGATCGTCACCCTAATATAGTATGAATTGTTTTTGAAGCATGAAGCAGGATCCCCTCCCAATTTGGAGGAAGAGTCTGCATTAAAGCCTATTGAAGAAATTTAACCTTCTGCCAACCAACCTTCTGTAAACAATGTCCAGTACAAGGAGAAGGTTTAACTCCCTTGTTCTTCTTCTGTTTTTACTCTTTTGATTTGTAATAGGACCAGCAGTTTGTAACACCTTTTTGGTTGTCAATGAAAACATTTCTCCTTTTAGCTACATGTGTTGTATTTACCATAATTTTTTATTTTATTGCTTGGTTGAATGAGATCTCAAACTTTGTGTCATTTTTGCTTAGCAATCTTGTTCGTATACTTACACTTGCAATTTTCGGTTTGATGCTAGGAAATAAGCTATTATTTATGCTAAATTCGACCTGCTCAGGCAGAGTAAAAATTTGTTGAAAGTTGGCCATGTTCCTTTATCCGAAGAAGACTTGATCGGCCTGCTTGGCCCAAATTCTTTCAACCAAGTTAAGGAGTCATACACCCATATTCATTATTTACTGGACAGGCAGTAGCCACTAATGCTGATTATTACGAGATGATTGAAGATCTGCCAAAAGATCACAAGTTTACATTTATTTCGCTTCATGCTGACTACGAAGCAAAGTATAAAGCCTTAAGTGAAGGTTGGGCCTTTAAGAATAAGCTTGAACAGTATGCCTCTATGTATAGAATAAAAAAGTTCCTTTTGAGTCGAGAAGTGGATGAAGCCAGGGAGATAGCCAGATTTTTTGAGGAGGAAAATAATAATCTCATAAATGAGTTGAACATTTTGAAGAAGTCATTTTCTCGTGGTGTTAATGAAGATGCTTCTTTCTTAGAGGCTTAGAATGTCAGGCTAGCCGAGGAACTTGAAGCTCTGAAGAAAATCAAACCCAAGAAACTTCCAGGTAATAAAAGTTTAGCCAACCAACTATAAATGAGGTAAGGACCAATAAAACACTAGTCGATCAAGCCACCTAGTTGAAAGCAAAGAATCAGTCTATTTCTTATTTGTTTGTAAATTTGGAAGCTAATGATAAAGCCATTGCCGACCAATCTATCCAACTGAAGGTGAAAAGTGATGTTTTGAAGATACATCAACATCAAGTTGAAAGGTTAACCTTTAAATTTCACAAATAACCCAGAGAGGTGTGGATGGAAGGTTACAATAAGCTCTCAACCATATTGATAATCATCTTGCTTAGAGCCATCATGAAGGTTATAAATGGGGATGGACCAACTGTCTAACCTTGTTGAAATATGATCGTAACAACGAGTTGTGGTACTGGAATGAGCCTGGTATGCTAGACTGTGATAATCCTCCATTCAAATTAGATATATCGTGGATTCCTGCTAATGCTATCCCCATGTGCTTGATCACCAAATACTTAGGAGATTATGGCCTGCATGATGTCATGAAATAGTTCTACCTCCTCATCTGATTGATGCATCAAGCAGCAGTAATAGACAAATGCTGAGGGATTTCAACTTTATTAACTCCCCTTATACATTGGATGATCCTCTAGTTGGTATAGAGAGAGTGTAACCAACTTCTAAAGCTCAAGGAAATCGTCCAGTAGAATAGATTTTTTGTATTTCGTTATTCATTGACTTTTAAATGTAATATAGTTAGTATATGAATAAAAATCCTTACTTTTGTATTGTTAACTCTTGATTATTTAATCAATCAATCAACTGAAATATTATTTAATAATGAATTATTAAACTGTGATTGTAAAGCCATGGATTCTACAAATGCACTTACATGAAACTATAAATAGTTTTATTGATATAAGTTTAGCATTATTATCAGTTGTGACCAAGTGTATGAAGAATATATGTGTGTATTCCAATGGTTAGTAATGTTTACATGCCTTCCCATATTTAACTTAGTCAGGTAAAACTTGTAACTATTTAACTTGTATACGAAATTTTACAGACTTGTTCTTGACTTGTCAAAGACAAAGTCATACATAAAGTATATGCTTAGTACCGACTAAGTGTGTTAGGATTGTATTCGTGTATTTAACTTGGTCAGAAAATACTTATTATTCGTGACTTGTTAATACAAAGTCATACATGAAGTAATAACTACTTCTTGTTCGTGACTTGTACATACGAAGTCTTGCACGAAGTTTAACTCGGGTGAAAGACGATTGTACCTTAAGTTGTTGTTGCATCTTGAATTTGATAAGTTTAACCTGATTAAGTATGTATGTGTTGAAGATTGGCAAGAGCTAAGACCAAGAGACATTTTTTATTTGTTGTTTTGGGGGGATGTATATCCCTGTACTCTAAAAAAAATAAAAAAAATTGAAGGATCTAAAATCAAGATTTTTATTAAACTTGACAAATAGTTGTGCTGGACATAAAGAAGTATAATATGGAAATGTATTGAATCACTGATAATACTTTCAAAGGTTCTCGATGTTCTAGGGTTTTTTGAATTCTTCTTCTTCTAAGGTCTCAAGCCGATAGGTCACTGGTCGGATGACTGCAGAAATATGATATGGGCCATGATAATTAGCCTTAAGCTTGTTTCTCTTCTAGACGACATTCTTAAAGACATAGTCGCCTTATTTTAAATTAGTTGGATTAACCTTCAAGCGAGTTGTACTATGTTGGTACGTAACATTTTTAGAGTAGCATCTTCTCAAACTTCCTCCAACATATGTAAATCCAATCGTCTCATCAATGTTGGAGAATCAAAATTCAGCACCCTGTGAGTGGGTAAGCCTGTCTAGGCTGGCACCATGGCTTCTGTCCCAAATGTAAGCATGTAAGGTGTCTATTTAGTTGTTATTCTCGACGTTGTTCGGTAAGTTTAGAGAACATAATGCAATTCATTAATCCAGTTTCCATTGGCAGCATCAAGTCTTTTCTTTAATCCATTGAGAAAAGTTCTATTTATCACTTATATTATACCATTGCTTTGTGGATGGCCTGGTGCAGAATGAAGCTTCTGGATCTTGAATTGAACACAATATGATTCAATTTCATCATTGTCAAATTAGGTTCCATGGTCTGTAATAAAGGTATAGGGCATCCCATACCTACATATGATGCTCTTTCAGATGAATAGATACACCTTCTCATATGGCATCTCAATTGATGGCTCTACTTCCACCCATTTTATGAAGTAGTCAACAACAACTACCAAGTACTTAAACCTGCCTTTGGTGGTCTGTAGTGGGCTGACCAAGTCAATTCCTTAAATAGCGAAGGGCTAAGGGTTCTTCGTGAAATGCAGAGAACTTCTAGAACTTGTCACACTTTCTTGCAAAGTCCTTAGAATCTTCCCTCATGGTCAGCCAATAGTATCCCTGAGTGTTGATTCTTTGGAGCAGCGATCGACCAACTAAATGATATCCATAAAATTCTTCATGCACCTCCTTTATCAAATCTTCAACCTCAAATGGATGAACACGACGTAATAAGGATATAGTAAATCCCTTTTTGTATAAAACTCCTTATACAATGCATATATGGCTGATTTATATCGGAGCTTTTTAGCTTCTTTGGGATCAATTGGTAAAATTCCATCTTCAATGTAAGTCCTGATCGAATCCATCCAAGAAGGCTCCAAGTCTACAGTAATAAAATAGACCATTAAGTCCTCATCAATGCTCCTGTTGGTCAAGATTTCAATTGGAATGGTTATTCGGAGTTTAATTCTTATCGCTGAAGCCAGTCGATCATGTGCATTCGCTCGGGCATTAACTATTCCTGTTATCCTGATCATTTGTATGCCTAGAAACTTGGAAATAACTTACACGACTTTAGCCAAGTATCTAGTCATTAACTCCTCCTTAAGTCCATATAAATGAAGCACTTAGTTGACAACCAGTTGTGAATCACTGTGCACGACTACTTGCTCGATGCCTAATGAATTAGCCAAATCCAATCTAACTATCAAAGCTTTATACTCTGGTTTATTGTTTGACGCCTTGAATATCGAATATCATATTCAATATTTATATTATCAGGAGTATTAAGTATGATACCTTCTTCACTTCCAGTTGCACATGAGGATCCATCTACACACAAATTCCACAACGATATATCATTACTGAAACTTTTTGCTGATAAAACTTCATGGTGGAATACTTTTTTACTCTCCTCTGCATATTTCTAAGCCATTTTTAAATTCTAGATAATTTAGTTTAGTCGATTGTGACTTCATCTTACTTTTGAGCTGAGCTCTCTTCCTAAGAAGTCTGCTCGACAGGCAAGTTTTGTTGGTCGATAACCTCAAGATAGGTGAACTATACAATGCAATCCACTACGACTTAAACTTTTAATGAGGACTTGGGTTCATATATAATTTCATATTCTCCCAGTTCTTCTATCCAGTACATTAATCTTCCCGACCTCTCAAGTTTGTGGAGTTCTTCTCGAAGAGGTAGATCAATAGACACAACTATAGTGTGTGCTTGGAAATAGGGCTTCATATGCCTGGAGGCTTCAACGAGTGCTAAGGCCAACTTTTCCAAGCATGGATACCTAATCTCTGCTCCCCTAAACACTTTGTTGGTGTACTAAACTGGATTTTGGATCTTATTATCCAATCGAACCAAGGTCGAGCTAACTGTAGACTCAGATGTAGCTAAGTATAAGTGTGGTGAAAATTATTATTCAACACAAATAGATAGGAGAAGTGCAATCACCAAATAAATTAAGAAATATAAAATGCCAATCACACAACAGGAGATGTACGTGGTTCAGCAAAAATGCCTACGTCCACGGTGGTGCAGTCAGTATTATTTCTATATACTCCAAAGAGCGATTACAGAGAATACCGTGCGTGTCTTATGCCCCAGACCCAGGGTTTATTATATACATGTTATTTTCAGGGAGTGGGGGTGTTGGACTCCCCCACGTTCCCCATCTTCTTCTGGAACACCTCTTTACGAGAGCATGGGAAAAGACCAAGTCATGACCGAATTAATGTTATGGTATGGAGGGTCTAGACTTTGGGCTTGCTTCAATTGGGCTACTCGTCCAGGCCCGTTATTCTTAATCCGTGTACCCACAATTGCCCCTAAGTTTTTTGGGCCATAATTTTGGGCTCAATAAATTCAAATGATTTCTCATAATGGCTTCTTTGTACATCGTGCAACTCTTCCCAAAGATTGAGGACTGAATTAGGCGGCACTTGCTTCGTGTTCTGCGCACTATGATTAGTAACATTCAAAAGTTATTCAGAGCAGTCATTTCATAATCTCCGCTTCAAGCTTCTCAATATTCTTTAATTTTTTGCGAGCTCTAGCGATTCATGTTCTCTTCTCCCGGTCTTCATTCTTTTCGCTGTCGAATTTCTTCGTCACTTGGGCTTGTGATTCCTCATCGTTCAAGTCAAACTTCCATTTTGTAAGTCTCATGTGCTTTTTCTTTGTGTTTTCTCTTTGAATTTGCAATTTTAGGGCTTCTAAATGGCAAATATTGGTAATAGATCAGTGTCTGAGTTTAGGAAGTTTTACAATATCCCGGAGTGGGTAGAGATTGAGTGCGCCTCTCCCCCTAGAAATGTTAGAGAGATAGAAGGTGCCCATTGGATTCACGTCTTGTTTCTTTCCTAAGGGGGGATTACTTTTCCTCCAAACAACCTATTCTTACACTTCTTTGGTTATTTCAACATTGTTCCTGCACAGTGTTCTCCCAATGTTTGGAAGATAATCAATGGCGTCCATAGAATTAATCAGTTATATGGTACCAAATTAGGGCTCGCCGAGGTCTGCTTCTGCTATTCCTTTTCTCGAACTAGTCCTGGTGTCCTCTATCTCAAATCCAGGAGTCCTGACAGGGTATTGGTAGTAAACCTACCTGATTCCCAAAAGGACTATTGGCAAGATGGCTTCCTTGCTAAAAATTGACAGTTTTTCCCCAGACTGAGGGGTCGACGTCTGATAGGTTCTCTGTTCCCTTTTATGGGGAAGAGTATATAGGTAGTCTTTGCTCTGTTCTTTTAATTTCTTTACTGATTTGTGATCTTTCTGATTCTTTCTCATTTTTTCTTCAGCGAGGTCGAAGAACCTAGAACCTACCCTCAGTGAGGACCGACTTTCAGAATTGCTCAAGGCTTGGAATATTAAGGAGCTTTTGGCTGACGGTGAACATCCCCGATCTGCCGCTTTTCTGCTCGAGTACAAGAATATTAGATCCAGCTTTATAGCGAGGCCTATGGAAAGTATTCCTGAGTTTGACACTGCCGAGGAAACTGCTCCTGATCCTATCCAGTTGGACGAGGAGGAGAACAGTTCTGGGAGTGATACTAGAGGAGGTAATGCAGGTGGGGTTGGTGAGGAGAGCTCTAGTGGTGATAGTTCTGATTCGAAAGAGGTTTTTGAAGCCCGAGAATCTTCGAGCTCGTCCAGAAGCTCTAACAAGGAGATAGTTACACCAAGGAAGAATTTGATTCGGGATGACGATGATGATGATCATATACTCCTCGCTCAGAGGTCGAAGAAGTAGAAGTCCAGTACTGGGGATGTTGCCACTGGCTCTCGGATTACTTCTCAGGAGCAGGAGAGGAAGAGGAGGAAGGAAGAAAAACAGATGAGAGAGAGAGAGAGAGGGAGAGAGAGAGAGAGAGAGAGAGAGAGAGAAGGAAGAGGAAAGAAAGAAGATATAAGAGAAGAAAAAGATGGAGGAGAAGAAGAGAACAGAGAAGGAGAACGAGAGGGAGGAAGAGAGGAGAAAAATGGAATCGAGGATGAAGGCTAGGCAGGCCTTAGTCCTTGTGTCCGCACTGCCTGAGGGGGCCTCAGTTGCCATTTCTCCTCAACTGGACCCTGCACTGCTCGAGAGGGCAGTCCTTCCTACAGATCGCCAAAGGGAGATGGGGTCTGATAAATTAGCTCTGCAAGCTAGTCAGAGGCTAGCCTTAGTATAACCTTTATTTTTCCTTTCTCTCATGCTTTGATGAATTTCAGTTGTTTCCTTCTTTTGACATCTTCTTTTATTTGCATTTTGGGACCGACTTTGCCGTACTCTATCGCTCTCGCGATGAGCTGGTGAATAGGAGCGGTGAGCTGAAGAAGTAGAATGCTTCCCTAAAAGTGAGGGGAACACAATTGGAAGCCAGTTTGAAGACTGCTGATACTGCTCGGGCTTCTTCTGACCCGACCCTCGCCAATTCCAACTGAGAGAGGGATGCGGTAGCTAAAGAGCTGAACGAGTTAAGGCAAGCCTATAACTTGGTCTGCTTGAGCAAGTTGGCCATTGTAGAGGAGAACAAGGTGATGACCGAGAAGCTGAAGGAGAAAGAGTCTCAGGCAGCCACCATCAAGGAGGACTCATATAACTTTGGGTGGGCTGCTGCATATGAAGACACCAAGGTTTAGATAGGCTACATCAGCCATCTGAACTTCAAGAAAGGATGGAATAAGGCCCTCATAGCTTCTGGTGTCGATGTTGCCTCTCCTTTGTTCGACGAGCATGACCCAGGTCCAAAGCCAATTGTGGATGAAGTCCCTACCCCAGTTACTGAAGGAGTTAATTCTGCCTCCCAGACAGTTCTTGCTGATGCTCCTCCTACTCAGGCGATAGAGGTGATTCTACTGCTGTTGACAAGGGGAAGCAGCTAGCATCTTTTGAGCAGCCTGAGGTTGCTAGCTGATTTTACCCTTAGGGTTGCTTTTGTATCTTTGCTTGTAATTTTCCTTTCTGCTGCTCGATGTACTCTGATCCTTATTAATGAAATGAAAAGGTTTTCTTTCTCTAATGCACTAATTATTATTTTTATACCGCTTCTTTATGCCCTGTAGTTGGTTGATGTGGATGACTATATACCAGCCACTTCTCAATTGGGAAGAATGCACGGTCCTAATGTAAGCTCTGAGGCTCGTCGTACCTTTATGAGGATTCGTAAATCACTGCGATTAAGGAACAAGCGTTTTATAGAGAAGACCGAGATCGTCATGAAACTGAAAGACATGCTCTAAAAAATGGAAGAGGTCGGAGCCTCAGTCCAGGAAGAGGTGAATACTCTAAGAGAAAGGCTTCTAGATGCTTCTGAGATCAATCAGGTTGGAGAAATTCTTCAGCAAGAGAATGAGGCTTTGAGGAGGGAAGTCTCACAACTCAGGGAGCATCTCTCCTGCATTATTATGAGGTTCCTCCTCGTCTCGAGATGGAACTGGCCCGAGCAATGTTCCTCTGGTACTACGAGGCCCTACTCCTCCGACTGTTCCATGAGCTGGTACTCAAGCAAGAAGTTCAGTTAGGGAAATGGAAGAGCTCTGAGGTGATGTCCAACGAGTGTATGTAATTGTTGCTGGTCTTCAAAGGAACATCACTCGATTGAGGCATCTGTTTAAGAGAGGACCTCGGCGAGTATGGGCCGATGGTTAAGATCAAGGTTGGATGGATGCTCCAAAGAGGCTAACAGAGTTTGAAGAGCTCACCTTTATCAGGGGATGGTTGAGTTCTTTGAGGGAGCTTTAAGTCCCAAGGAACTCGATGCTCTGGTATCGTCATGAGATTTCTCCTTCTACTCTTCTGCCTAATCCCTTTCGGAGAGATGATCAGTGGATCCCTATTGATTCTATCCCTCGGCAGCGATTGGAGTCGAATACGAATGAAGTCGAGGAGGAGCTAGTTCCCCATCCTGATAACGATCGAAGAGCCCAAGTGGCTTATTATCTTGCTCAGAGGCCTCATCCTCATTAAGATTTTGCCAGTAGTAGCTTTGTATATTTTGTAATGAAGTAATGTAATGTAGATGTTTTGGGCGAACTTGCCGACTAAACATGGGTTGTATATGATGAAGTAATATAAAGTTTATGTTTTGGGCGAATTTTCTGACTCAACAAGTGTTTTATATTTTCCATCCTTCTTAGATTTTGCTTAATAACCTTGGGCCTCTCTTGGCAGATTAGATTTGTGTTGTCGAGTAAGTGTCCTTCCAGTCCAGTATGCTTATAAGATACCATTTTCCCCCCACTTTACCTTTTAGGTTGTGTCGTCACACTTCCTTAGGCCTAAGTGGGGCAATTGACGAGGACACACCTAGTGTTGGATACTTTATCCGATCAGGATTTTATTAGCCAAACATTGTTTGGCAGCCAATTTTGAACTGACCATATTGCCTAAGGATCTCCTGTAGGGATTCATATATTTCCAAGGGCAATGCTAAAAGGTTTTTCGTGTTTCATAATAAAAACCTGAGGAGGGTGATTTCCCTGCTATATCTCAATGATTAATGTGCCTGTTACTTGGAAAGGGTGTGTGAGTTATGAAGTTTATGTACTAGTTAACTAACACTTCGTAGAATGCAAATGCCAAGCAACTTTTATTAATGATAAGGAAATGATTTTCCATTCTCATAAGTACAATGCAAAAGAAGAATCTATAAATAAAATTTCTTAAGATTAGCATCATTCCATGCTCGAGGTATCTCTCTACCCTCCAGCGTTTCTAAGTGATAGGCTCCTTACAGGTCGTCTCTTGTTATCTTAAATGGTCCTTCCTAGTTTGGCCCTAACTTGTCGTCCGATGGTCTTACTGCACTGCCCAGGACTTTCCTTAGGACATAGTCCTCAACTCGGAATGCCCAAGGATTGACCTTCTTGTTATAGTTCTTTGCGAGCTGTTGCTGATAGATCGCTAGTTTTACTAGGGTAAGCTCTTGGCGTTTGTCAGCTAGGTCAAGTTTAGCGAGTAATACTACATCATTATGGCCTTGGTCGATGAGGGTGGACTTAATAGTGGGTAAGCCTTCTTCCAATGGGATGACTGCTTCCATTCCATATGTTAGTGAGAATAGGGTTTCCCCTGTTGCTCGAAGTGGGGTAGTACGATAAGCCCACAGAATATGCGGTAGTTCATTTATCCATGCGCTTTTATCTCATTCTAATCATTTCTTTAGCCCATCGATTATTATTTTGTTGAAAGCCTCGTCTTAGCCATTACTCTAAGGATAGGCCACTGAGCTGAAATGGTGTCTGATCCCGTTGTCATTGCAAAAATTCTGGAAGGAGCTGCTCTCGAACTGCGTTCCATTATCAGTGATGATGGTCCTAGGGATCCCGAACCGGGTGATTATATTTTTCCATATGA
This sequence comes from Sambucus nigra, assembly GCA_949130495.1. Classification (NCBI taxonomy): domain Eukaryota; kingdom Viridiplantae; phylum Streptophyta; class Magnoliopsida; order Dipsacales; family Adoxaceae; genus Sambucus; species Sambucus nigra. The sequence continues at coordinate 751,622,689 of OX422207.1, read as the reverse complement.
ATCTTATCATATCCGCGTCTTGAATATTCGCCAGTGGTTCTTCTTCTATCCATTTGGTGAAGTAGTCTGTTGCGACCAAAAGATACTTGCGATTTTCGGCAGCGGTAGGAAGAGGTCCTACGATGTCCATTCCCCATTGGGCGAATGACCAGGGGATGGAAAGGGACTTTAGGTTACTGGCGGGTTGATGGTCCATGGGAGCGTGAAGTTGGCATTTCTCGCATTTGCGAACATACATTGTAGAGTCTTTTTGCATATATGTCCACCAATAGCCTTTCTTCATTGCTCGAAAAGCCAATGACCTTCCACCAATATGGCCTCCACAGATTCCATCGTGGAGTTCACGTAGGATTTGTTCGACATCCCTCGGGTGAACACATTGAAGGTAGGGACCAAAAAATGATCTTTAATACAACTTGCCCTTAGGAGATAAGTGAAAGCGAGCAGCTTTGACTCTTATCTGGTGAGCGGTCTTCTTATCATCTGAAAGTGTGCCATCTTTCAAATACTCCCTTAGTGGGTCCATCCAGCTGGGTGCTGACTCAATTTGGAGCACCTGCTCCACGCTTGGTAGCTCGCTGTTACGGTTAATGCTTGGATGAGCGAGGAAATCGATGGGGATTATTCTTTTTAAGTCGGAATCAATTGCTGAACTCAGGGCCGCTAGGGCGTCAGCATGGTTGTTCTGTCCTTTGGGAAACTGCTGGACATTGACCTCCTCAAAGTTGGCCAACAACCTTTTTGCTAAGGCGAGGTATGCTCCCATTCTTTCATCTTTCGCATTATAGTCTCCCCTTATCTGATTGGAGACTAATTGTGAGTCGCCGAACACCTCCAACTGCCTTTCCCCTAAAGCGTGTGCCTTCTGGAGGCTGGCTATCAGGTCCTTATATTCTGCTTCATTGTTGGAAGCTTTAAATCCAAGCCTAATTCCCTGTTCGAGGATTTCATTCTCTAGAGTGATAATCACGATGCCTACTCCTGCCCCGTTTGAATTGGAGGCTCCATCAACAAATAATTTCCAGATTTCCCCTGTCGTATGATTCTTCCCTTACTTCTCGACTTAAAGTTGGTCGAAAGGTTGTTCGCCTATGAATTCTGCTATGAAGTCAACAAGAATTTTCCCTTTGATTGCGTTCCTTGGTTGAAATTGGATGTCAAATCGCCCGAGCTCAACTGGCCATTTAGATAGTCTGCCCGACAAATCTGCTTTCTCAGGATTGCTTTAAGGGGGTGCGATGTAAGGACGATGATAGTGTGAGCCTCAAAGTAGTGCTTTAACTTCCTCGAGGCAACTATAAGTGCAAAGGCGAGCTTATCCAGTGGTAGGTACCGTTGATCGGCTTCTAGTAAGGTTTTGCTCGCGTAATAAACGGGGTGCTGGATTCTTATTTTTTCGCACATCAATGCAGAACTGATAGTGTGGTTGGAAACGGAGAGGTATAGGTATAAGGATTCTGCTTCCTTTGGTATGACAAGTAGTGGTAGGGAGCTAAGTTAAGCCTTGAGCTTGTCCAATGCCCGCGAGCAATCTTGATTCCATTATATCATTTTGTTTCCCTTTAGGAGCTGGAAGAAGGGTTTGCACTTCTCAGAAGACTTGGAGATAAAACGGTTCAGGCCAGCGAGCATGCCGGTGATCTTCTGGTCTGGATTTGCTTTGATGCCTCTCTTACTGACCAAGTACGAAAGAAATTTTCCTTACTGGACACCGAAAGAACTCTTGCTCGCGTTAAGTTTCATTCGGTACTTCCTGAGGATTTCTAAGGTTCTTGATAGGTCTGAGAGGTGGTCGACTTTCTTCCTGCTTTTGATAAGCATATCGTCGATGTAAACTTTCATGGTGTCTCCCATTTGATCTTTGAACATCTTGGTGACCAGCCGCTGGTAGGTTGCCCCTGCATTTATAGGCCCGAAGGGCGTAACCTTGTAGCAATATAATCCAACGGTGGTGATGAATGATGTCTTGTCCTGGTCTGGAGCATACAGAGGGATCTGATGATATCCCGAGTATGCATCCAGAAAACTCATCCTTTCGTGGGCTGCTGTGGTATCCACTAGCTGATCGATTTTTGGGAGAGGGAAAATATCCTTAGGTCATGCCCTGTTAAGGTCAGTGAAGTCGATGCGGACTCTCCATTTTTCGTTATTCTTTAGGACTACTACTGGGTTGGATAACTATTTTGGGAATTGAACTCCCCGAATGGATCCTGCATCCAATAGTTTTTCAACTTCTTTTTCCACCGCCTTTGCCTTCTCGGGCGCAGTTTGTCGTGTTTTTTGTGTGATCGATTTGAAGGTGGGATTGATATGTAGTTGATGACAAACAACACTAGGGTCGATCCCAAGTAACTCATACGGTTCCCATGCGAAAATGTCTACATTGCTTCTCAGCATAGTCGTCAACTCCTTATGTTCCTGATCTGTGAGAGAAGCTCCAATCAAGAAAACCCTGTCATTGTTGCTACCTCCCGCTGTAACCTCTACTAGGTCCTCGACGATCCGTTCAGAGGGGAGGATCCTGGTCACCTCTACTCTGGGTCTTTCATACTTTAAATGCTATTTAGAAGGTGGCAAACCTTCCTGTTCTTCAACTTTCTCGCTGGGCTTGTCGGCCTTCCTTTCTGGTCTTGGGCGGATGGCCACTATGAAGCACCTTCTCGCCATTTCTTGGTCGCCATGGATCTTCATTACTCCTCGCTTGATTGCATATTTGAGCTTTTGGTGATAGGTCGAGGAGACTGTCTTCATTGCGTGCAGCCATCCTCTGCCGAGGATAGCCTGGTATGGTGAATCAATGTCGACTACCAGAAACTTAATCATTTTAGAGATATTTCCGGCCCTTACTGGTAGCACGATCTTTCCCAAGGGCATAGTTTATTTTCTAGCGAAGCCAACTAAAGGGACAGTAGCTTCCTTAAGGTCGGCGATGCTTAACTTTAATTCTCTGAATAGGTCGAGATACATTACCTCGGACGAGTTTCCTTGGTCGATGAGCAACTTATCGACGTCAAAGTTAGCTATCCTGAGAGTAATTATCAAAGCATCATGATGTGGGGTCCTCACTCTTACCAGATCTTCATCTGTGAACACGATATGCTTGTTATAGTTGACGTCGTCTGCTCGTCGACGCTTTCCTGATTGCGTCTTTGTTGGATCGATCTAAAAATCTTGCATTACCGCTGTAAGCTTCTTTACCTCCATTCGAGCTGAATTTCCTTAAATCTGTTTTACGTTATATTCCCCATAAATTACTGTGAATTCATGTCCGACATCATCTTCGAGCACGTTGTCAGGCCTTGCTTCTTTATGGGCAGCAACTTTCTCTGACTTTTTTTCCATGAATTCGTTCAGATGCCCGAGTTGGGCCAGCTCTTTGAGGTGGGACTTAAGAGCCTTGCAATGCTCAGTCTTATGTCCTCCTTCTTTGTGAAAAGCGCATCTCAGCGCGTTGTTTATTTTTTAGGGATCTCCTCCAATCTTCCTGGGCCACTTAATAAATGGCTCGTCTTTGATTTTTATGAGAATTTTGTAAATGGGTTCTCTGAAGACGGTGTTGACCGCCTGAAATGCTTTTGCCACATCATTTTTGCCTCTGTTCTTGGATTCATTCTTGCCCTCATTCTTTCCACCTTTCTTCTGGTTCTCAGTCTTGTCATTGCCCTTGGCAGTGAGCTTGGTTCGACTGTTTTCTCCTGTGCTGAGGCGAGTCACATCCTCCACCTTGGCATATTTCTCGATGCGGGCCAGCAGGTCGTCGATGGTCATGGCCTCTTTCTTTATCAGGGACTGGTACAGAAGAGAAGAGATGGGTAGCCTAATTTTTAAAAAGGCCACTACCACTTGCTCCGAGCAGTCCTTAACCTCGTTGAATAACTCCCAGTATCTCTTGGCGTAGTCTTGGAGTGTCTCTTGAGGTGTCTTTTTTATTATTAGCAAAGCATCCATCCTTTTAGGATGGGAGCTACTAGTAATGAAGCGGGACGTAAAGAGCTCGGCCAGGAAGTTGAAGCTTCTGATGGACCTGTGGAGGAGCCTTTTGAACCACTTCTACGCCACATCATGCAAGCTCGAGGGGAAAATTCGGCACATCAGTGCATCCCGATGGTTCCAAAGGGTCATGGCTTGCCTGTACTGCCTAACGTGATCAATGGGATCAGTTTTACCATCATAAATCTTGAACCTTGGAATAGCAAATTTCTTGGGGGCTTCCTATTTTTCTACTTCCTTTGAGAAAGGTGATTTCATCTGAGTTTTGAGAGCCCGCCTAGCGAGTTCTTGGGTCGATCTGGTACCGCGATGTGTCGGGTGTTGGTCCATCTCCCTTCGAACCAAACTCCGTATGTTCTCGTTGCTACAAGCTGGGCTCCTGCGATTGCGAGCAAGTCACAATTGCTCGAGTAGGTCATCCTCTGACTCGTTTCCCTTAACTTTCTGGGAATCGCGTCTAGGGCTCCTTCCTCAGCTGCGAGACTTGATCTCCTGAGGACTAGGAGTACGGTATGGACATCTCCTGGTGCCACGATGGATCTCTATCTCCATTCTTTCTAACCTTATCTTCAGGCGAGCATTCTCATCTTCGTGCCTATGAGAAGAGTCCCTTTGCTCTTGGAGCCTCGCCTCATAAGCATCAATCAACCTAGATATTTGTGTGGACCTCGCTGGTCCTTGGCTCTCTTCTGAGGCTGGCCTTTTTAGGCGAGCCCTCTGATCTGAGCGCCGAACTTTAGATCTGATCCTGTGAGGGGCAGGTTATACTTGGATATCTCCTGCATGAGGAGCATTACTGCTGTGACCAGACATTTTAGACTTCTTTGTTGGTGTGAGCTTTCTCAGGGAAGATAAACGTTCCCACAGACGGCGCCAATTGTGGTGACAATTATTATTCAACACAAACAGATAGGAGAAGCGCAATCACTAAGTAAAGTAAGAAATATAAAATTCCAATCACACAACAGGAGATATACGTGGTTCAGCAAAAATGCCTACGTCCACGGCGGTGCAGTCAGTATTATTTCTATATACTCCGGAGAGCAATTACAGAGAATACCATGTGTGTCTTATGCCCCAGACCTAGGGTTTATTATATACATGTTATTTTCAGGGAGTGGGGGTGTTGGACTCCCCCACGTTCCCAATCTTCTCCTGGAACACCTCTTTATGATAGCATGGGAAAAGACCAAGTCATAACCGAATTAATGTTATGGTATGGAGGGTCTCACTACACCAAAAATGCTAATCTGGCACGCTCAGGCAAGGAGAATCTGGCACGGTTTTAAACTGTGCCAGAATTTGGCGCGGTTTATGCCCAATCTAGCACGGGGTAAAATCGTGCCAGAATCTGGCACGATTTAAAAACGTGCCCAAAACGTGCTAGAATTTATTATTAAAAATAATACTAAAACTAATTTCACTTTCATTTTGGAGCCAACACATCCTCCTCGCTCTTTCTCTACCAAAAGTTCTTTCTACCAAAATCCCTCTTTCTCTACTTAGGTTCCAATCTATCTTCCTCTCTTTAAGACTGATCCCACACAAAGTTCGATTGAATGGTTTCAGCTGTGTGGTGATATTGTTGGTTAACGAAGCAAGGGTTTGTGGGTATCATGGCTGATTTAATGGTTCCATGTACTGGGTCGGTGGTACATGAGAAAGTTACGGCTTTTATTGGTTAAAACCCTAGCCGCAATAGACCGAGCGAGATTATTCGGATTGGGATATCTGATTTCATCTTCAGTAGTAACCATGGAGGATGTTAAGAGTGACGTGGAAGATGGACATCCGAAGAAGAGGATGCTTAAGAAGTTCAGTTTCAGGGGAGTTGATTTGGATGCTCTTCTTGATATGTCCACTGATGACCTTGTTAAGCTCTTCACTGCCCGAGCTCGCAGAAGGTAATAAAAAATAATTTTTTTATATATGGGTTTTTCATATCTTAGAAATTAAATGTGATTTTTTGTAACGATAAAATGATAGGTTCCAGAGGGGTTTGAAGAGGAAGCCCGTGGCTTTGATTATGAAGCTACGCAAAGCGGTGCATATTTTTATTACTTCTTCCATTCAACTTATTCTCATATCTTGCCTTACTGGACTCTGTATGTGTGTTTATTGGCTTGAAATCTACTGAAAATAGTAGCTGTTAACTAAAAATTCAACTGAAATTAGAGAGTTAAATTATATAATAAGGATTGTATGGATAGTAGATAGCCAAAACTGAATCTTGAAATGTTGGTTAACTGGATTTATCATCACAAAAGCAAATAGGGAAAGTGTTTTGCTACAATTTTTTTATTATATATTTTTAGAACAAATCAAGCCACATTAACAATGTTGTTGTGGAAGTGAAAAGCATTCATTATCTACGAAGTATGTGTTTTTTGGAGGTAATACTATGTAAAAGATAATTATCGTCCATTTACTTAGCGGCGGCTCTTGTAAATTTATTCGTGCAATGATGATATATGAAATTGTCGTATTTTTGTTTGGCATCATTGATGAATTTTACATGCCTGTCTTTTGAGAAGTCTAAAAGTTACACTGAAGTCATGAGATCTTGAAGTCCAGTTTTTATGTATTAGTTAGATTTTTATGAGCACGTGGTATTACTATTAGTGAGTCAGTTCTCGTGATAGGGTGGCTTTTAAAACATGATTTACTAATGGTAATATCATTTCATAAAATGATGGATAGACCCAAATACCACTTCTGTCTTAATTGAATCTGTAAGGCGCCTGACTCTGTTCTATTTAGGGTTGTCGTTGGTTTGCTGGTTCTGCCAAGGGGGTGTTACATATCCCAAGCTGAGTATTGTGTATAGTTATTCCATAATCGTTAAAGCATAACCCTAAGTCCCTGATCAGTCCAAACCCAATAACGCAACATCAAAGTTATATATTATAATTCTTACTGGGAAATTAAGAAAACAAGAGGAAATAATTTGTTGTCTAGGGTTTTGAGCAGCACCAATTGAAACATTAACTTAAGCATATTTGCAACACATGCCACTTTTTTTAAGATTACGGATTCTGTAGCTCGAATTCACTTGAGGACGCCTATTTTTCTTTTCATTGATGACTTCCCACTTGAACTGGCTTTTATTTTGTAATAGTTTATAGTTCCTTAATATCCTTTTCAGTTCCTCATGCTCTGACAATACTTTGAAAATGTTTTGTTATACTGGTCTTTTTTAATCAGAAATGGGAGGCCCCACCTGGTGAGAAGACATAACTTGTGAAAACTCACCTGCATAATATGATTATTGTACCGAAGATGATTGGAAGCACGGTTAGTGTTTACAATGGCAAGACTTTCAATCAGATTGAAATCAAGCCTGAAATGATTGGGCACTATTTGGCTGAGTTTTCGATATCATATAAGCCAGTCAAGCATGGACGCCCTGGTATTGGTACCACCCACTCGTCGAGGTTCATTCCTCTCAAGTGAAAACTTCTACTCGAAATCTGGATATAAAAGTCATTTCATTTTCAAGGACTGTCTACTTATGTAATTTGAGTATTAAGAATCGTTTATCAGATTATCTAGTTATTATGTATGTTTATGCTTTGATTTTTTATATTTATGTTGAAATTAAACAACTTATATAGTTTAAATTGTAATCACTTCCCTGTGTTGACGTAGGGAAGTGATCTTCAAGGATGCACAAGTCCTATGGGACACTTGCCAAGGGAACTAGATAAAGATCGCTTGTAACGGAAATATTCTAATGCATTTGTTCAACCGAGTGTACAATGTGGAATGGACTCCAATGTTTTGACCGATAGTTTATGCACCCAAACATCTTTCTCTCATTGAAAACACAAAAATTGTGTTCAACCACAAGGAATATCAATCGAGTATGAAAAAGTGTGGGAGGTGAGTAATTCCACTTGTGACAAACAATATCTATCAATTGTGCTTTTCGCCTTGGATAGTATAGTTACATTTGATTGATTTAGTAGATACTATTGGTATGTTATTTTGGTGCTCATTTTGAATTTTCTAATCATTTTATAGAGGGGGAACTTCAACTAGTTGGAATTAAGTCCCAGATTTTGAGGCAGAGGTTATATTTAATCAAGAATTCATCAAGGTAACGTATAACATAATTATGAAATATTAATTTCCATGTCCTATGCATATAAACAGTACTTTTTATTTAGTTAAATAAGGGTTTTTCACTTGGGGACCTAGTTATCATAGTAGGCCCAGTAAGAGGCACGAACACCTCGCACAGGACCAATGTAACTTGTACGAACTGACCGCGTAGTCCTGGGTCTCTCGGTTTGAGAGTATGACAATAATTTTCAAAAATCAACACTTAAACTTAAAAACAGGTCGTTAAAGGGTGAAAACTCAATCCAACCCTCAAACAGGCCGTTGAGAATATAATAATAATTGTGACTCGTATATGCAATTTTTTTTCTTGAATACGATTTTTTTTTAAATGACTTGGTTACTAATTTCATATCTTTTTTATGCCTTATTTTTTTTGTAGGATGACATATCGCTAGCTTTTATCCACTTGGAACGCACGAAGAAGTCAATGCTTTACAATAAGGGGATTATTTATTTAGTGTCGTTAATATTCAGAATTCTTTTTTTGTGTTATTGCCGAGCAGGCTTTAGTAGTTTTATTGTTTACTTTTATGGCCGTACTGGCTATTGTAGTTTTATTGTCGACTTTTATGGCCGTGCGGGCTTTATATGGGCAGATTTTATGTTAGCAGGATTTGGAATGCTCAAAAAATAGGGGAAACGCTGCCCAATTTTTTTTTTATCTGGGAACTATTAGCTCTTGTGATTTTTTGAAGTTTGTATGCACATTAGTTTATCAATAACATGCGATATTCATAATTTGTGAATTTTCTTGATTTTTTTTTTTGCAAATAATAAATATTTATCCTATCAGATTTGGAATTTACAGATTTTTCAGATTTGTTTCCTATTATTATTTTTTTTTATTACTTGAAAAATATGGCACGATTTTAAACCGTGCCAAAATCGTGACAATTTATAAAAATGAGAACGCTTATAAAACAATCTGGCACGCTTTATAACTGTGCCAAAAGCATGCAAAAAAATAGAAAATTTGGCACGGTTTCGGTATGTGTCAAAAGCGTTCTAGATTTAACATCTAGCACGGTTTAAAAGCGTGTCAAAAGCGTGCCAGTTTGGGAAATCTGGCACGGTTTTAAATCGCGCCAGAAAATCTGGCACGGTTTTGAACCGTGCTAGATTGCGTCTGGCACTATTTTAAACCGTGCCAAATTCCTATTTTTGGTGTAGTGTCTGGACTTTGGGACTGCTTCGATTGGGCTACTCGTCTAGGCCCGTTATTCTTAATCCGTGTACCCACAATAAGTATAATTTTTCTCCCAAGACAGGTCAAGACAATAAAGGTGATGATACCAAGTACTTCTTCAATTCTTGGAACCCTTCTTCACATTATTCATTCCACTTAAAAGTTTTTCTAATCACCTTGAAGAATGGAAAACACGTATTTGTTGCCTGAGAAATAAAGTTATTTAAAGTTGCCACTCTACCAATAAGCCTTTGTACATCTTTCTTCCAAGCCGGAGACTGCATTTCCATTAAATCTTATATTTTGACTGGATTAGCTTCAATTCACCTTTGATTAACTATGAAGCCGAGGAATATTCCGTCATGTATTCCGAACACACGCTTGCTCGGATTCAGCTTCATTTGACATTTTTCCAACTGATCAAAAGTCTGACTGAGGTCCCTGATATGATCTGAAACCTTATTGATTTTAGTCAACATATCATCCACATAAACTTCCATATTCTTTCCTATTTTCTCTGCAAATACCTTGTTGAGTAATCTTTAGTACATTGCTCCAGCGTGCTTGAGCCCAAAGGGCATTATGTTGTAGCAATAAGTACCGTGGTTGGTGATGAAAGAAGTACTTTCCCTATCTTCTGGTTTCATTTTTATTTGGTTATATCCATAATAAGCATCCATTAAGCTTAAAATATCATGTCCTGATGTAGTATCCACCAACTGATCAATTCTAGGTAGAGGAAAGTGGTCTTTTAGGCAGGCTTTATTCAAATCAGTAAAATCTACACACATTCTCCACTTATCATTTTTCTTTTTGACCATCACGACATTGGCCAACCATGTTGGATATTTAATATACTTAATGAATTGAGCCTTTTGAAGTTTCTCCACCTCTTCCTGAATTGCTTGATTTTTCTCTGGATTGAAAACCCTACGTCTATGTTTGATCGGCTTGGCATCCTTAATGATGTTGAGTTCATAACAAAGGAAGTTGGGATCAGTCCTAGGCATGTCCCCATGACTCCAAGAAAACAAATTCTTTCGCCATCCTAAAAACACAATAAATTCCTATTTAAGAACTGGATCCAGTGTTGAGCCGATCTGTGTAGTCCTCTCTGGCTTGTCATATAGGATAATGTTTTAGTGGCTTCCACAATCTACCCTTTGACCAACTCTGTTTCATCTTGAGAATCTAGAGTTTTAACTTTTGATTCACTGTTAGGCCCAGTGGTATCTACCTAATAAGCGGTGGTCTTATTTTTTAAGTCGATCAAGTCTTCTTGCTCGGCTGATGAGTAATAACACTATATTGCCACCTTTTTGTCACCTTTTACAACACCTGCCCTAAAATGAGTTGGGAACTTCAAACATTGATGAAATGTAGACGGTATAACTTCAAACTTATTCAATCCTACCCTATCGAGGATCACATTAGAAGCAGATTGAACTTTTTTATCCGTCACAAAAAATGTATTTTTTCAGTACAATTTTTTGGCCAAGTGTCGACTAACACTTCTAGCTTGATTGTTCCCAGTGGGTAAAGTTTTTTACCTTAAAGTCCTGTGGTAAGGTTCCAGTTGGCTGAGTTTTAAATTTAGACTTTGAAAGCATTGGTAAAACATGATAGCTTTCGAGCTCCCATTATCAATCAAAACCCTGACGATGATGGCATCCTGAATCTTGAACTTGACGACCATTGGATCATCATGGAGATAAAGTACCCCAGAGAGGTCATTATTGCAAAAGTCGATTATTAATTTGTCTTTGTTGATCTTCTTGTGCCGATAATCTTCGTTCAGATTGATTCTCTGGGTATAAGAACAGGCCTATGCTTCATTCAGGTAGGCCTTTCTCTCGGCAGTATGATCTCTTCCTCCTGCATCTCCGCTTGTAATTACATGACAATTAAAAGATTTCAAATTTATCATATCTACCTCGCGCTCTGGTTGCTTAGGATTCTTCAGCATATCGAGATCATCTTCATAACCATCTTTATGGTTTATCTTCCTATCATCTCTAGCTTGCAGAGAGAATTTGACCTTCCCCTTGCTTCTCTTCTTTCTTGCCGATCAATAAATTTGTTTAGTTTTCCTTGGCAAATGAGGGATTCCACTTCATTCTTCAAAGAGATAGAGGTATCAGTCGTATGACCATGATCCTTATAGAACTCACAATATTTAGATTTATCCCTCCTGTTAGGAGGCGCTCTCAGTCTTTCGGGCCAACACAAATCCTTATTGTGTTTGATTTCCTCTAGGATAAGGTGAATGCTGGAAGTCAACGGAGTATATGTTCCATACTTTTTGTTGCTTATCATCCTTCTTCGACTTCTACTCCTTATTCTCCTTCTTATCCTTCTTATCGGGATTAGTGGTTGGACTCTGCTTTGTATCCATTACTTCCTCGGCGTTCATGATTTTTCCCGCCTCAGCCATGAGTTCAGTCATGGTTTTAGGAGGATCTTTGGCCGGAGCATAATATAGTTTTTCTGGAAGCAATCCACTCATCAGAGCAGTGATGGTTGTTTTCTCCTCATAGTCAACCACTTCCAATTTCTCGTTGTTAAAACGAGTGATGTACTCCCTAGTAGTTTCCCCTACTTGCTACTTAACACTCAAGAGATCAGATACTCATTTTACTGGCTTGGATCCAAAATAAAAGTTACTGATTAATAACTCGAAAAGCTGAGTGAAATTGGCAATTTGTCCTTAGGGAAAGTTATTGCACCATATTTGGGTTGAACCCATAATGGTTCTTAAAAATTCTCTACATTTCATTTCATCAAGGACTGAATAGATATCAGCTGCATCTTGATATTTCTCAATATGTAAAACTGGATCGGTTTTACCATCATATTTAGGGGTGATAATAGGGGTTCTAACTTGAATGGAGTTGGAAAATCAACCATTGCCTGAATAAAGGGAGATCCTTTGACGAAATTCCTCTACGAGAGATTCTTTGCTTTCGCTATTTCTCCTAATCAATCTTCTAATCAGTAGATTGAGCCCTTCCACGAAGGGTTACTGTAATACCCCGTATTTTTGTGATATTTATTTATGGGATTAATTAAATTAAATGCGTATTAATTGGAAATTAATCCGAGTAAAATACTAGCGAGATGTGAGTTGGTATTTGACTATATTGAGCATATATGATGTTATATGAATATTGAATTATGAAATTTGTCGTGAGATTTATATACGGCAATTTGGTCATTTTATTGGGACGCGTGTGACAGTCGCGTCAAGATATAATTATTTTAATTATAAAAGTGATTTTAAATTCTATTAACCGTATGGTCGTTTTGAGTGGGCCAACGCGTCCGGAAGGGTCGAGATAGTCAGAAAACACTAGCCGGGGGTGTAGTTTGGGTTCCGGGGTATTTTTAGGCCATACCGGCAATATAAAGGGTATTTTGGTAATTTCGTATTTTTAGGAATTAAAAAGTGACGAAAATTAAGAGTTTTAATCTGATTGGGAATTGACCCACTAAACCACTAACCAATCCATATTAACCCAACAAGCTACGGGGGTTGTTAGATTAGGTTTTCTAACCTTCCCCAAAACAAACCCTAGCCACCATAGCCATTGGAGGAAAGCTTAGAGAGGGAGAGAAGGAGAAGGAATTCTGCAGAAAATCTTTACAAAATCAACACCAAACTCAGAGACACTAGAGGCAAGTGGTTTAATATCGTTTAATTTCAGAGAATGCTCTTTCCATGTATAGGAATTTAATAAAATTGATTTGTTCTTGGTGTAATATGAAAACCCATGTATTTTGGAACTTAGAACTTGAAATATTGAGGAGAATTGCATGTAGAATGATAGGTAGATGATTATACTGATGATATTAGTGATTGGATGAAATTAAAACGGATTTATATTGGGTTAATTCATGAATTAAAATTTTAGGGTTTGTGTTCTTGAAAAATTGGGGGAAAGTGATGAGAATTGATGATTTAGTGATGATTGGGATGAATTAACTCAGTAAAATATGTTAGTTTATAACCTTGTTATGTTTAGGATTGATTAGAGACCTTAAAACATTGTTGGGACATATTTTAGAGGAGATTTGAGGAGTATAAATTGATGAAAAACGAGTTTGGAGAAAATCTGGGCCGAAACTGGTCCCTCGTTAGAAGACCTTCCCAGGTCGTTCGAACGAGCTTCTAACGAGTTGACCAGTCGCTTCTAACGAGGGGAGACTTCGTTCGATACCTTCGTTCTAACGAACTGTATTTCGTTCGATACATTCGTTCGAACGAGATGTCGTTAGAAGGTACAGTTCGTTCGAACGAACTGAAATCTCGTTCGAACAGCCTCGTTCGAACGAGTCTTCTAACGAGTTGACAGTTTAGGCCTTTTTGGCCTGTTTTGATTTTGGGAGTCCCGTAAACTTGTCCGAGGATAGAGATAACATCCCTTGATGATATGTTGATAGATTTGGGACGTTTGAGTTATAATGAGGAGTAAATTATATACGAGTGATCTACATAATGGTTGATATGGGATTGAGACATGAGTGTTTACCACGACGTTAGAATAAATTATGGCACGTGAAATTATGGACCGGGATTATATAAGTTGTATATATATTAAGTTGGTACGAGAATGCGATAAGTACTACAATTAAATTACGGGATTACTAAGATGTGTGTTTACTTAGTATTGGTATATGAATTGTGTGTATGACATACCAACCATACTTGCTATCACGGGAGGTTTGCGTTCGCTTAGGTCCCTCTAATCCTTGTGTTTTCTAGATTTAGACTGGTTACCTCGATGAACATAGGTCAGAGAAGGACTTATTGGGATGTTAATAAGTTTGCTGATCGTGGGAGCGCAGGTATGTGCGTGACCCATGTGATGTGACTGTGTTCGCCTCCACTATTTGTGATTTGTGTTATCTGAACTATTCCTGAGAGATTCGGAATATGTGATCCTTATGTACGTGATGTACCGGGATGGATAGCATAGTATGTGTGCACCGCAGTTTAGTCTCGGGGTGCTTATATTGTATATTTATGTTGTGGAAAATATACGCTTTATAAACTGGGAACTTTCATATGGTATTGTGTGTAAATATGGAAAAATATAAATGGGATAATCTATACTGAGTTGTATTACTTTTGTGAGAACCTGAATTTACGTTAAGCCCCTATTTAATTGAGATCGTTTTAAATGTTAATTGGGAACCGAGTAATAAGGGTAAAACCTATGACAGTCTAGCTAGATATGATGTCACTTAGCTAGTGGTTTGTGTCGTTTTAGATGGGTACTTACGTTAGGAGTGCACAGTTAGACGAGAGGTGAGAATATCATGTGAGTGCACGTCCTAACATGTACTTTACATTTAATGTTTTAAATGTTTTAAAGCACTTGCAGGTTTTTAAAATATCTCCACATTCGGGCTCTGACCCGTTTGCTTTCAAATCTATTTTTCTTGTAAAACCATTTTAGGTGCCCAGCCACAAGGACACCATGCATAGGATACTCATTCAGGTGACGAGCTGTAGCTGTTTGTGGAAGCTACAGGGATTTGCTTGTAGACGCTTCTATCATTTGGATTCCAGATTCATTATCTACCAGTTGTAGGGCATGTTGCCCATTTCTATTAGAGACATCTTTCCATTACAGTTTTCAGACTTTGGCATGTATTGATTTAGTATTCAGTTTACTTATTTCAGTTGTGGGATTTGTAGTGAGGAGTTTTCCTCCAGACTTTATCTACATTATGTGATGGTTATTCTTTTTACTTCAGTATGGTGAATGGTGTTATTATTCTTCATTACACTTGTTGCATGTTAATCAGACTTAAATTAAAATTTGGCAACTTACTTTTTAAATACTAGGTGGTTAGTAATAATAAAAAAATTTCGACAGTGATGCTATTAGCTGGGCCAACTTGGCATTTTGAATTAATTTAATAAAGGAGTAGCTACCCGGTATTTAATTAGTCGGGGTATCACAGCTACCTACATTATATTTGTGTGAAGTAGGTTAGCTATCCCGATCAAGTGTTTATGCTTATCTTTCTCCCAGAGAAGTCTGTTTGGCATGCACAGATCATCGGACGCTTGATCTTGACCTAATTGAAGCTTCATGCTGGTTGGCTGAGTGTTGTTTACTTCTGGATATCCCTCTAAGAGGATTTCCATTTGCTCGGGGTCCTAAACGGTCAAAAGGCAAGGCTCTTCTCAATCTTTCCAGAACATTTGGTCTTTTGGGAGAGAAAAAATGGCCATTATAGAACTATGTAGCTCTAATTGATGAACGACTCCTGGATGATAAATCCTATCATGTGAAGATCTGGAATAGATACATCAGTTATGTCTTGGAGTTGAAGGCGACATTTCTCTCCTTGGCGAAGGAATCGTTTTTTGCCTTACAAGGGTGAGAGTTCTGGCTTTTAATGACTGAGCCCATTGCCTCATCATTTCGTGTATGGCATCTTGACCTGTGGAAATACTGGCATGAATCCCATATAGGTCAGCTTCTATAGGCGGAGTAGATTAAACGGTTGGAGTGCTTTTATTTCTAGCACTGGGCTCAGGATCATTCATTTTTCCTTAAACAAGGATGTACGAGATAGAGAACGACAATTAAACACATGTTCCCACAGACGACGCCAATCTATTGATGTAAAAAAATGGATCAGGTCCAATTTTCTTATCACAGATAAAATATAAGATTACAATAAAATGATAAAATAAAATACAGAGAGTTTTAAAGTGGTTCGGATGCATAAGAAATCCTACGTCCACTCTTATGGTATTAAGTTTTGTGATTGCAAAAAGATAGCTACTCGTGTTAGTAAGAATATCCTAGTATCTATTATATCTTGCCCTTTGTGAAAGGGATACAATGTATTTATAGTGACCCGAAGGTCAAGGGTTGGAATGCCTTTAAACATTTAATCATTTACACCGAACTCCTGTCATCTACCACTTCGTCTATATCAATTTATACTCAATGTCGTTTATCTCAACCTTCTTTATAGTAAGGATTTTTTTAGGACCAATTGTAACCTCGACAGCGGTGAACGCAGTACATTTGCGTTCAACTAGATACTCATCAGTCGAGTCAGTGTCATTATCACTAAGCGTGGCATGCACATGCTTCTTATTATTAATTCTCCTTATTGGCCTCGTAGAACACTAACGTGCCAAATGTCCAAAATCTTAGCACTCAAAATATCTTCCAAAGTCATAATTTTACTTCTCTTCTAGATGAGACTTACGGTCACATCTTGTTGGCCTTACTTTTCTCTCCAACTTTGTTATTGGTATAAAAGTTTAAGGATTTAATTTGAGAAACTTCTTAAATTTTTTGGTCAACAAAAAAAACTCAACCTCATTCTCATCGAAATCATCATCCGAGATGGAGGGAGAACTCTTATGTGCCTTTAACGTAATTCCCTTCTTTATCTTGGGAGACGGACGATTTTCTAACTTAAAGGTTTGAATGGAACGTCTAATCTCTTCTACAATCATGCTATCAATCCCACCTACGATGTTAAGGGATAAAATGTGAGTAAATTACCTCAATGGTAGTGACCTAAAGAAATTTTCTTAACGACCCTAGAGTTTAGGATCTTCTGTAATACCCCGTAATTTTAATTGCTTTATTTTATTAATTTAATTGGGAAAAAATAAATTGGGAATTAGTAAATATTAATTGGAGAGATAAAGAATTGATATTTATTGGAATTATTTTTTACTTATGTGTGATAAGTAAATAGTTATACCTTTTATTATTAGTCGCGTATGAGTGTTAGCGATGGTCAAATCGGTGATGGATCGATAGGATGTTACATCGACGGATCAATATAATTTATGGAGATGCATAGGGTACACATATGTCAAACCTAGTTAATATAAGATTAGCATAATTGGAGTCAGGTGACTCAAATGACCCTTTCAAGTGCACCGATGGTATGGGAAGGGTCAAAATTGTCCAAAATAGGTACCCGGGTATTGTGTTTGGGTTTCGAGCGCTTTTTAGACATAAATAGGGTCGTATAGGGGCAAGATGGTCATTTTATATTATTAATTAAAGAGAAAAATGGGATTGAACTATTGAAAAGACTTACTAGGGTTTGGCAGGGTGGATGACATCCCACCTTTCACTTTCCAAATAAGATGTTGAGTAAAAAGAACCCTAGAGAAGAGAAAAGACGCAATGAGGAAGGATCTTGAAGAGGAGATTCAACTCGAATTGAAGAAAATCGGATTTGTAATCCATTAAGGCAAATACTTGCTTTACGTTGTATTTTAGTTGTTGTTAATTACTTTCTTGAATTATGTTAGAAAACTAGGGTTTTGATTATGGAAAACTGGAATTGATGATTAATAAAGAAGTCTATTGATAATGATTACATGATCTTTAATGATGAACAAATTTGGGTTGGTTTATATTGATAAAATTTTGGGTTTTAATGGAATAAAATAATGAACTTAGATTGAAGATAAGATCTTGAAGATTAAACTGAGATATAAGTTTTAAATATTTAATTGGTGATGATTTCCATGTGAGATTTACATATATATCGATGGGATTAGGTTATATGGATGATCTACGAACTAAATTTATGGGAATTTGGGTATTAAAAACCCTGAAGACAAAGTTGAGAGGTTAGGCATGAATCTCGCCTAAGAAAGAGGGATTGAGGTACATCCTCTAGAATCTCATTAGAAACTCATTCGAACTCCGTTCGAACGAGGTACCCCTTTTCATTCGAACGAGTTGGGTTTTTTGTTCAAACGAGCTACTATTTTACTTTCAAACGAGATGGGCATTCCATTTGAATGACCTATGGTTTTGGATTGGTCTAGATTAGGGAAACATTTCGGATATTTTTATGAACTCAAGTACATGAGAGGTTATCCAAGTGAGTGGATACTTAAATAAAATATATTTTTGTCGCAACTTATTAGTGGGAATTTAATAATTAACTAGGGTGCTCGAATCAGGGACTAGTTAAGTAAATAAATTGGGAAGTTAGGATGAACGTCGGGATTTGGATGAATCGTGCACAGTGGGATATGTATGCCGGTTCGGTAGTTTTTTATATATACATATTAGTATGGCGTGTATATATATGTATTTGTTCATGCTACTTATTTATTAAACATACCTACTCGGTAGTGCTATTGGAGGACGTTATGCGTATTGGGCAATCCACCCTGGAGTTGACCAACGAGAGTTGGATTGATTCCTAAGGTCATAGTGTTGTTGCATGGCCACTATCCATGTGTGAGGACTGGGGTTGGTTTGAGTCCTATTGGGTGCGATGTGGTATGGTCATGACCCAAGGGCGTATGGTTATGACCACCTCCACTTTATAAGCATTAGTTTGGGATCGATGGTGACATTCCGACCTGGTGGCTCGGGGTGAGGCGTGATGCCTAAAGTCGAAAAGCACACGAGGAATGTATCTAGGGAGTCCAAGCTCTTGGGATACGGTTATACATATATAGTGAGAGAGAGATATTTATGTTTATATGAGATAGTGTGTATATCTATTTATAGCACCCGTGTATCTATGTGTAGTATCTCGTGGTTATTTGAATTATATCCAGCGTATCGCTAAAATATTATTTATAATTGAATACCTAGCAAAGGTAGTTAAACTGAGCTAATATAGAGAATTAGCAGGGTTGGTCTTACATAGCAGTTGTGTATCCTAGTTAGACTGGGTAGTTTAATTAGGATAATTAAAATGAACATGTTAGGTGAGCACTATAGTTGAGAGGTGAGGTATATCTCAAGTGAGTGTGATCGGTTAACCTTAAAAGTAATACACTAGGGTTTTAAATGACTTAAATTAATTATTTACTTGTGAAAATATTTTACTCTATGAGCTCTGACCCGCACATTCCAATTTTTTCCTATTTTCTTGTTATATCCCAGGTGCGTAGTAGACAAGAGAGAGAGGATATATTTGTTCTTGGCAATGGTAGTTGTTGATTCTTGCTTACACATTTCATTCATTTTTGCTCTAGATAGGATCGGTCATTTCCTAGTTATTGTTGGGCGTATTGCCCATAGATAATAAACTTTATATCATTGCAGACTTTTATCATTTTGTCATAATCGAATTGAATTATTATTCTAATTCACATAATAGATGTTTTGGTGACCAATGGTTTATTTGGTTCACCCATTTTATTCATTATGCTTGATGGTTAGTCTATTATTATGGTTGTATGCATTATTTGTATTCTTTATGCTTTATTATTACTGCGACAATGATGCTGAGAATGATCCATACTGAGATGTCGGTTATATTTTAGGAAAAGATTGATCACCTATTATTAAAATGGCAGGTTGTCATAGTTGGTATCAGAGCCTCAGGTTATAGTGTCTTTAGGATCTGTGTGGACTTGCTACATTGTTAGTGTTACATTTTCTTTGATGTACATCCTTGTATCTAGTAATGTTGTTTCTTATTGTGTATTTATGTTCTCTTGCTATTATTTATTATTTAAATGAATTTCATACAAGTTAAATTCGGTTTCAGATGCCGAATAACAGGAGAGGATGGCCATTTCGTGCTGCTAGGAGGGTTGTAGGGAAGGAGGCTCAACCGGAACCGCAGACCACCCAGGGGACTGTGACATTTGTAGAGGTTGTCGCTATTATTTTTCTGGCGATTAATGCTATGATGACCGCCATGGCATAGCATTTTCCCCAGGAAAAACCATAACAGCTAGTGGCACCAGTATTTCAGGCTCACCCAGTACCATATATTTGGGAGAGAGTTAGAGAGGCCTTTCAGAAGGGCATCCACCAGAGTTCTAGGGGAGTGCAGATATAGTTCCTATTAGATAATGGAATAAGTACATCCAGAGGCATTTATTCATGGTTGAGTGCAGCAACACTCAAATGCAGATACTGGATTCTTTTAAGCTAGTATGAGCAGCACTTCAGTGGTGGGAGTTGGTCACCATAGCAAAGGAGAGAGATAGTATGACCATATAGGAGTTATGGGTGCAGTTCGACCACAAGTTCTTTCCATTAGAGGTTGAGATGGATATGAGGAGGAGATTCCTTGACCTCTTATATGAGGGTCGAACTGTGATAGAAATAAGAAGGAATTCACATGCCTGGAAAACTTTATGCCAAATGAGGTGAATACAGAGGAGAAGATGGTCCTTAAGTTTACTGATGAAATTGTATGGAGGATTTTCCAGCACTTATTAAGGAACCCAGCATTATAGACCTACACTGAGGTTGTAAATATCGCATTGCTCCATGGTCAAGGTCATCAAGTCCACCTAAGAGGAGCGAAGAGGGCCGAAGAGTCTATCCAATAGGGCAAGACCAGGAATAATGGCAACAGCGGGGTGCCATAATAGCAACAGTAAAGGTAGAATGAGTGGGTTTCCCAGTGGGGGACTCTGATAAGATATTCAGGTCGTGTAATAATAACTTCAATCAGGGCCAGCATCATACCCCTCGGGGCCAGTAGGTCTAGGGAAGTTAGGCAAGTGACCAGCAAGGTCGAGGTTACCAGGGCATGCAAGATGAAGGATAGGGGTAGCCTTGTTAGGGCCAGAGGTCGATATATTTTACTGATAGATGCTTCGTATGTGGGTAGCAGGGACACAAGTGACGTGTGTGCCTGAACAGGGCTAAGGTTCAGGAGCAGGGTGCCTAGCAAGGGAATCAAGTGCAGCAACTTCCATCCCCACCGTTAGTTCTAGCATTACCACCTCTACAAGGGCAAGGCCAGGGGAAGGGATAGTTTGGGCATGTGTATCACCTCTGAGGACCCGTTTTACCACCAGCGCCAACAGTGATTGAGGGTATGTTTCTTATGCATGGTCACGTAGGGTGGGTTTTATTCTACACGGGAGTTTTCATTCATTTTTCATCACTAGGTTTGCACGTGCAATGGGTTTAGTGTATTTATCCAAGGATATTATTATGACTGTGGAATCACCTTTGGGTGGTAGGACTCTCATTCGTTCCATATGCAAGGGGCATGTGTAGACATAGGGACGTTGTTCTTAGTATTGGATTTTCTCACGTTAGACTTGGATGAGTATGATGTTATTTTGGGTATGGACTGGTTAGTGATGTACAAAGTGAAGGTGTACTGTTACAGTAGGACTATCACGTTCTCTATACTAGGGTAAGACATGTTTCTTATGGCGATGCCTCATCCGGAGGGAGGGTCGAGCACACATTTGTATTATATTAAGAAGGTGGCTTCCAAGGTTATGGTCATCTTATTGGATTCAATCGCAGTTGTTAGGCATTGTGATGATGTGTTTAGGAGATACCGGGGTTACCGCCAATTCGAGATATTTAGTTTGTGATCGACTTAGTGTCGGGGACTAGGTCGATAGCGCGAGCGCCGTATAGTATGGCTCCTTTAGAGATTCGGGAGCTACGGGATCAGATTCAGCAGTGTGACACCCCGCCTAATTAAATACCGGGTGATCACTCCTTTATTAAATTAAAATCAAGGTGAATAGTTGGTTCATTCTTAGCATCACTGTCGTAAATGAAAATTTTCAAATTTAAACACCCTGATTAATTAAGCTAAGTGTCAAAACCATTTAAAACCTTATTTCCATATTATTAAATCCAATTATAAAACCTTTAACCATTTACATTGTTAAGAGTCACACATTGAGTAAAAGAATAAAAATAAACATTCAATAGTTTAACCATCAGTAGCAAATCCCAACAGTAGAACACTAAAGGAAAACATCCTGACAGTAATAAATCCCGAAATAAAGATGTTGAAAGTAAAAGAATTACAATCTCTGACAATACCAACTAAATAATGGAAAAAGGGCGACACATGCCCCCACTGGATAAAACTGAACTAGAAGTAGAGTCAACAATGAGGTCGTCTAAGCAATGGACTGCAACTCCCACAAAAGCTACAGCGCGTTCCATCCTTAGAATCCTAATCATGACGCCCCTGTGGCTAGGCACCTGTAATACATATATATATACACAATAAGGAAGATGTAACAGCAAACGGGTCAGAGCCCGAATGTAAAACAGTTTTAAAAATAGTTTAGCAAGTATTTAAAATGCTTACCGGCTAATGCAACAGTCATATTAGTATTCGACACTCTCTTGAGAATTCTCATCTCTCATCTAGTGTGCACGTCTACCGTACTAATGAATCCCGTATACCTCTCTAACTTATTCTCTATAAGACTTAACTCGTGAAATTATGGTTATGATATTCACTTTTAGAAACATCTATCTCTTCAAGCTTTCTTACGTTATTTAGAATAATCCCGTATTGTTATAACGTTTTTGAATACTTATAGTGAAGTTGATGAATTGCATACTTTACTTAACTACTATTTTACTCAGTAGAAAGTTCTCAAATAGATACACGTATGTATATTAATCACTCGTATAATATATATACAAACAGCACCCCACATAAAATCTATGGTGCTAGGCTTCCATATATAAGTATATGTATACCAATCACTCATAAATTATATATATACTAACGGCACCCCCACATAAAAACTATGGTGCTGGCATACTCTGCTATCAAGTCCCTGTATCACACATACTTAGGGAAATGCTAGTTTGGAAGCACTCTCGAAATGCATTAACACAAACACATACAACTGGAGGCGAAGCACAGTTCCAAGTCCAAGAGGTCAGCACATACCCACGCATCTCTTAGTACCGTCTGAACTATCAATCAGATAGCCTGTACCTAGGAATATTATGCTCTCGGGTACAAGTCAAATATCCCCCATAAAGGGCTCATTAAGATAAGACTGTCTCAGCGCAGAAACCCCCGTGATAGCAAGTAGCCTGGGTATGATTTTTATACAGAAATAATATAAGCATGATCACACCATCACATATAAACATGTATTCACATCCACATTATTAAATTAGGTGCACTCACGACCCATAATTATAATTATTCGTTATTACGCATTTTACTCAATTATATCATATAACGGACTCATTCCTTTTATCCTCGTAATTAATTTATTCTAAACTCACTTCTCGTCACTCGAAGTATTCTCTTTATCTAAGTACAATTTCAGTAGGCCCTCTCTCGCCTTCAAATCCCTCTTTTTTAGATGTTTCGATTATTAAATCAACGCACGTATGATTCCTTAAGTATAAATGTCTCCCCGTTTACCCTTTATTTCCCTTCACATTTAAAGTTCCACTTAACGGGGTTTATCTTGACCCTACTGGTCCTTTTTATGTCCCATTATGTTCTAGCAACCCTAATCAAGGTTTATTACGTATAAAATCGGATTAAGCTAACACGAGCAAAAATGAAGTTTTCCAGGAGGGATCGATCGATCGATAGAAGGGGTCGATCGATCGAACCGTCGATCGATCGATGCTCTGGGCTCGATCGATCGATCAAACAAGTATGGCGAAATCTGCAGAATACCAGTTACAGGTTCTATCGTCCAAACTCATCCAATTCCAAATTTTTAACTCCCAAACTCCCAAAAATGCATACCACAAACATAACAAACCCAAATGAGTAATAATCTACGTAAGGCATGCGAGTTTTCATCAAGAATCATGGGTTAAAAGGGCCAAACTCTATATAATTCTCATGAACCCTAATATTTTCTGTATCTTAGTTTCTTTCATTCTTTTTCCAGGTTTTCTATCACTAATACCATGGAAATTCATGGTTCAACCTCTACATGTGAAATGGATTTCCGGAAATATGATCTCTATCTCTACAACATGCAATTTTTGTCTTCAATTAACATTTTTCTTCAAGAATACTAATTCTAATCAACCTTAAACTAATATAAAAGGATGCATTAACTTGATAAAAGCAAGATAGATGCTTGCCTGGAAATTTAGTCTCTGATTTGTGGAAGAAAAAGGTGTGGTTGTGATCCCCTTCGCGCGATCTACGATTTGGCAGTGACGGCGGTGCAACCGGAGGAGTTCTTGGCCTAGAACCCTTGGAAAGCTCATCCCCTTCCTCTCCAATGGACGTCATTAGTTTTAGGTTGTGTTAACCCTAAAAGATAACACATAACATCTGATATAACTCTTGAAAATTCGTGGGTTTAATTACCCATAATTACGAAATGTCCAAAACGCCCTCTCAAGGTACTAATTAGGCCTAAAAACTCCCCGAGACCCAAACTAAACCCCCAGGTACACTTTTCTGACTATCTCGAACCTTCCGGACACTTTGACGCACTCAAAAAGACCATAAGATCAACTTATAATTTATTCACTTTATATAATAATAATTTAATCCCTACACGACACAGGCGCGTCCCGACCTAAATTTCCATAATTGCCATTTTATTCACACGTGACAATTTTATAAAATAAATCTCATATATTACTATACTCATCCAGTAACATTCAACAAATTTCCAATAATTACTAACTCTCTTCACGCTAGTAAATATTTAAAATAACATTCCAGATTTAAAATTAAATTAATTCATCTCAATTAAATTTAATAAATCCTTAAATTTAAAAGCCATAAAAATACGGGGTATTACAAGCAGTTATTAGGAAAGTACTTCACCTTGGGGTTCCCCAGTTCTATTTATAAAGAAGAAGGATGGGTCTTTACGGTTGTGTATAGATTATTGGGAGTTGAATAATGTCACAATCTGAAACATGTATACATATTCACGTATTGATGATTTGTTCAATCAGTTGAGAGGAGCAAACTACTTCTCTAAGATTGATTTGAGGCATGGGTACCATCAATTACGTATCAGTGACGAGTATGTCCCTAAGACTACATTTTTTACGAGATATGGGTCTTATGAGTTTAGGATTATGCCATTCAGGCTAACCAATCCACAAGCAGTTTTCATGGATCTTATGAGGAGGGTGTTCAGGGATTTCTTAGATTAGTTTGTCATTTTGTTCATAGATGACATATTAATTTAGTCTCGAATAAAGGGCGAGCATGCAGAGCACTTGCGTACAGTTCTTCAGACCTTGCGCGACCCCCATATGTATGCCAAGTTTGAGAAATATGGATTCTGGTTATGAAAGGTGTAGTTCTTAGGTCACATTATCTCTGAGAGAGGGATTTATATGGATACGAGTAAGGTATCAGCGATGAGGGAGTGGGGTCGCCCACAACACCAATGAAAGTGCACAATTTTTTTAAGTTAGTAGGGTACTCTCGCCGATTCATCAAAGGATTTTTGAAGATTGCGAGCCCCCTACTGAAATTAACTCGTAAGGGAATACATTTTATATGGGATGACCATTGTCAATTAGATTTTGATGAGCTAAAGGATAAGTTAACTTCAAAACCAATACTCGCATTGCCCAGGGGAGGAGGCATACCTTATTTTTACTGATGCACCCTTACACAGACTTGGGGGAAATCTACAGTAGGAGGAGGGGGCCATAGCTTATGCATCTCGCAAGCTAAGTGGACATGAGAAGAACTATCCCATTCATGACTTGGACTTAGTGGTAATCTTATTTTCCTTAAGGATTTGGAGGCACTTTCTTTTTTGAGAAAAGTTTCAGTTGTTCACGGACAATAAGTCACTTCAGTCATAGGTGTCTTCAGTTCATGAAGGATTGCTAATTTGACATCTAGTATCATTTAGGGAAGGCTAATGTAGTAGAAGATGCATTGAGTCGTATGCCAAAAGGACATTTAGTAACAGTGTGGAAAGTGAAGTTGGAAGAGCTTTGCCATGAGGATGAAGTAGTCTGAGCGTACTTAGAAGAGATGACTGTCACACCTGAGATCATTTTTAAGGGTTGTGAAGGCACAGGAAAATTATTCGTATTGATAAGAGAAGATTTAGCAACTATTAGCGGGTGGAGCAGAGTCTTATTCAATCAGTTCTAAGCATGGATTATGCTTCAATAGGAGGTTAATTGTCCCAGGCAATGAGGAGTTATGATGCACAATTATGTAGGAGGCACATGGGTCGTGGTTTTTGAAATATATCGAAAGGGATAAGATGTTTCGGGATATGAGGCAATAGTATTAGTGGGCCAGAATGAAGCGAGACATAGCAAAGTTTGTCTCCGGCTGCACCACCTATCAGGTGGTGAAGGTCGATCATCAAAGACCATCCAGGACTCTACAGTTGTTAGAGATTTTGATTCAAAAATGGGATAGTATTTTGATGGACTTCATCATATGGTTATCGACATCATAGTGGGGTCACGATTCCATCTGGATCATTATAGATCGACTGATTAAGGTAGCCTATTTCTTGCCGGTTCGGGTGGATTACACAACGGGATAGTATGCGCAACTGTTTATAGTGGATATAGTGAGATTACATGGAGTGCCTCTCAACATTCTTTCGTATTGGGATAAGATCTTTGTGTCCCACTTCTGGCAGATCTTTCAGGAGGCTATAGGGACAGAGTTGCGTTTGAGCACAGCTTATCACCTCCAGACCGATGGGCAAATGAAAAATGGCGAATCAGATGTTAGAGGATATGTTGAGGATGTGTATCCTGGATTTTAAGGGGAACTAGGAGTAGTATTTTCCTTTTATAGAGTTTATGTAAAATAACTCATTCTAGTTCACTATTGGCATGGCACCGTTTGAGGCTTTGTATAGGAGACCTTGTCGTTCACCCCTTATTGGTTAGAGGTGGTGAACAGCAAGCTACTCGGACCAGATTTGATTTAGGAGACGTGAACATAGATCCAGTTTATTCGAAATCTTATTCGAGTAGCTCAAGATAGGCAGAATATTTATGCCGATGTGAATTGGATATTTGTTGAGCTTAACGTGCGTGATCAGGTGTTATGGCAGGTTTCTCCCATGAAGGGAGTGATGCGGTTCGGGAAGAAAGGAAACTTGGCACCAAGGTTTGTGAGGAATTTTCCCATTACTGAGAGGATTGGGCTAGTTGCGTATACGATCTCCTTGCCAAAGCATTTTCAGATGATTCATGACGTGTTCCATGTGTCATCGGTAAAAAAGTATCGCAAGAGTGACATGGCTTACTGGTGTAATACCCCGTAATTTTGAGATCATATTTATGATAATTCTATCAGATTTTAGTCGGGATATTTTATTTTAAATGAAAATATTTTTTTATATTACATTGAAAAATAATTAATTTTGGTTTGAAATCGAACCAAACATTTAAATTCAAATTTAAATTTCTTTTGGGCATTTTTTGATGAGTTAAATATGTAAAGTAGGCAATTTTAAATTAAAGGGAAATATGGTAATATGTGTTAGCTTAGGCTATAAGATAGTATTTGGGAGAGTTGTTGTATAAGGAATATTATGGGTGATTATAAGGTAAGTGAGAGGAAAAAGAGAGACCAAAAACAAAATTCAAAGAGGCAAAAACGAGAGGAATAGAAAGAGCCAAGTTGGAGTATTTAGATATTCTTTTTTAGTGCATTCAGATGAGATTTGAGAAAAACCAAAAGCACATACCTGGACTAATTTTTAATGTATAATCCAAATATAAATTCGGATTGGTAGTTTAGCTAATGCTTGGACCTAATTTTTCTTCGTTTTCAAAACAAGCCTGGAATGGTGGATTTTGACTCGCTTGAGGTAGTTGCGTTCTCCCGTGGTTAATTTAGTGTGCTACACTTATTCAATTTTGATTGTATATTTATATCCATTCTATGTGTTGAATTTATATGTTTTGTATGCTCGCATATTATATTCGTTCTTGCACCCATTTTGTATGTGTTATTTTCATGTCGTGTAGTTTGGGTAAAGAAGCTAGTTGATTTTACAAGCATGTTGGGTTATAGAAATGGGTAGAAAACATGTAAACTTGATTTAAGAGAATTGAATCTGAAATTTATTTTAATTGGGAGAATGATATTATGGCAATTATTATAGGAGAATGTATAGGCATTCCTTAGCCAAACCACCCGCTGGACAGGGTGTGCTGTAGGATAAAATTTTGTTTATTCTGCAAATACTAGGTCATGAACCCCGGTTGGCGAGTATGCCAAGTGTTATTATGTAAGTGATGCCAAGATTTTATGGTGGTGATGACAGGTTATGATGGGTCATGTACTAGATTTATGTAATTTATTTTGGGGGTCCATTAGATTGTTCTGAGGATAATTGAGAGGATACTGGACGGTATTCCATACCGTACTGTGGAAAATGTGGCAAAAAATTTAATATGAGATATTGGGTTGTGTATGCCGCGGTGAGATCATAGGTGATGATTATATTATTTAAACTTTAGTTTGAGTGTTCATATTTCATACACATTTGTATGCGATGCACGCACACACGAATACGTGTAGTTACACTTGGAGCATTTATACGAGCTACTGAGTTTCCCGCTCATCCCACTATAATTTTTTGTATTTTAGATTTTGATATAAGATGGTATTTATGGCATAGTTGGCATTAATATTGTCGTTAGATGCTCTAGATATTTATTTTCAAAATTTAAATGCAACACTTTGTTTATTGTAAATTATTTTGTAAAACAACATTTGAGATCTAATAAAATTGAGACACTTTATTGAGTTGATATATGTATTTATGCGTCCAAAAAATTTTCTCAATCTAAATGGTATTCTTTTATAAAAATATTCTCAAATTAAGAAATATTTTTGGTAGAACCTCTCGGGGTGTTACAAAGTGGTATCAGAGCCATAGGTTATTCGTATTCTCAGGCTTGGGGTTAGTGGTTCGTTACGTTGTCCATTGAGAGAGATTTGGTTCATGTTCGATATTATTTCGATGATGTAAAAATTTCAGTTTGAATTTAAGGTAAGAAATATTTAGGTGAATTTCAAGGACAAAATTCCTTTTGTAGGGGGGAAGAATGTAATACCCCGTAATTTTGAGAGCATATTTATGAATATTCTATAAGATTTTAGTCGGGATTTTATTTTAAATGATAGTGTTTTTTTATATTACATTGAAAAATATATTATTTTGGTTTGAAATCGAATCAAACATTTAAATTCAAATTTAAATGGCTTTTGGACATTTTGTGATGAGTTAAATATGTAAAGTAGGCAATTCTAAATTAAAGGGAAATATGGTAATATGTGTTAGCTTAGGCTAAAAGCTAAGATTTGAGAGAGATGTTATATAAGGAATATTGTGGATAATTATAAGGAAAGTGAGATGAAAAAGAGATGCCAAAAATGAAATTCAAAGAGGCAAAAATGAGAGGAATGGGAAGAGCTAATTTGAAGTGTTTAGATCTTTTTTTTAGTGCATTCAAATGAGATTTGAGAAAAACCCAAAAATACATACCTGACCTAATGTTTCATGTATAATCCAAATTTGAAGTCAGATTGGCAGTTTAGATAATGCTTGGATCTGATTTTTTTGGGTTTTCAAAATAGTCCTAGAATGGTGAATTTTGAATTGCTTGAAGTAGTTTCGTTCTCCCGTGGTTAATTTAATGTGCTACACTTATTCAATCTTGATTGTATGTTTATAACAATGCTATGTGTTGCATTTATATATATTGTAAGCTCACATATTATATTAGTTCTTGCACCCATTTTGTACGTGTTATTTTCATATCGTGTAGTTTGGGTAAAGAAGTTAGTTGATTTTACGAGCATGTTGGGTTATAGTTATAGAAACGGGTAGAAAGCAGGTAAACTAGTTTTATGGGAATTGAATATGAAATTTATTTTAATTGGGAGAATGATATTATGATAATTGTTATTGGAGAATGTATAAGCATTCCTTAGCCAAACCACCCGCTGGACGGGGTATGATGTCGGCTACAATTTTATTTATCCTCCAAATACTAGGCCATGGACCCCGGTTGGCGAGTATGTCAAGTGTTATTATGGCAGTGATGAAAAGATTTTATGGTGGGGATGATAGGTTTTGATGGGTCGTGTACTCGAGTTATGTAATTTATTTTTGCGTTTCATTAGATTGTTTCGAGGATAATTTACAGGATAGTGGACGGTAGTCCATACCGTACTGTGGGAAATGTGGCAAAAATATTTATATGGGATATTGGGTTGTGTATGTCGCGGTGAGATCATAGGTGATGATTATATTATTGGGATTTTAGTTTAAGTGTTCGTATTGCATACACTTTTATATACGATGCATGCACACACGAGTATGCGTAGTTACACTTGGAGCATTTATATGAGCTACTGAGTTTTCTGCTCATCTCCCTATAGTTTTTTGTATTTCAGGTTTAATATAAGATGGTATTTATGGCATAGTTGGGATTAGGATCATCGTTAGATGCTCTGAATATTTATTTTCATAATTTAAATGTTACACTTTGTTTATTGTAAATTATTTTGTAGAAGGACATATGAGATCTAATAAAATTGAGACATTTTATTGAGTAGATATGTGTATTTATGCTTCCACAAATTTTGTTCAATCTAAATGGTATTATTTTATAAAAATATTCTCAAATTTAGCAATATTTTTTAGTAGCACCTCCGGGGGTGTTACAAAGTGGTATCAGAGCTATAGGTTATTCTTATTCTCGGGCTTGGGGTTATTGGTTCGTTATGTTGTTCGTTGAGAGAGATTTGGTTTATATTCGATCTTATTTCGGTGATGTCGAACTTTCTGTCTGAATTTAAGGTAAGAAAATTTTAGGTGAATTTCGAGGACGAAATTCCTTTTGTAGGGGGAGAAGAGCATATTTATGAATGTTCTATAAGATTTTAGTCAGGATATTTTATTTTAATTGAATTGTTTTTTATATTACATTGAAAAATAATTTATTTTGGTTTGAAATCGAATCAAACATTTGAATTTAAATTCAAATGGCTTTTGGACATTTTGTGATTAGTTAAATATGTAAAGTAGGCAATTTTAAGTTAAAGGGAATTATGGTAGTATGTGTTAGCTTAGTCTAAGAGATATGATTTGAGAGATATGTTATATAAGGAATATTATCGGTGATTATAAGGAAAGGGAGATGAAAAATAGAGGTCAAAAATGAAACCCAAAGAGGCAAAAACAAGAGGAATAGAAAGAGCCAATTTGGAATGTCTAGATCTTCTTTTTTATTGCATTCAGATGAGATTTGAGAAAAACCCAAAACAAATACCTAACCTAATTTTGCATGTGTAATCCAAATTTGAAGTCGTATTGACAGTTTAGATAATGCTTGGATCTGTTTTTTAGGTTTTCAAAACAGGCCTAGAATGGTGGATTTTGAATCGATTGAGGTAGTTTCATTCTCTCGTGGTTTTTTTAGTGTGCTACACTTATTCAATATTGATTGTATATTTATATCCATGATATATGTTTCATTTATATATATTGTATGCTCACATATTATATTAGTTCTTGTGCCCATTTTGTATGTGTTATTTTCATGTTGTGTAGTTTGGGTAAAGAAGCTAGTTGATTTTACAAGCATGTAGCATTATAGAAACGAGTAGAAAACATGTAAACTTGATTTATGGGAATTGAATCTGAAATTTATTCTAATTGGGAGAATGATATTGTGATAATTATTATAGAATCCCTAGGCATTCCTTAGCCAAACCACCCGCTGGATGGGGTGTGCTGTCGGCTACTATTTTGTTCATTATCCAAAGGCTAGGCCATGGACTCCAGTTGGCGAGTATGCCAAGTGTTATTATGGCAGTGATGCCAAGAGTTTATGGGGGTGATGATAAGTTATAATGGTTCGTGTACTCGAGATATGTACTTTATTTTTGGGGTCCATTGGATTGTTTCGAGGATAATTGACAGGATAGTGGATGATGGTTCATACCCTATTGTGGGAAATGCGGTAAAAATTTTGATATGGGAGATTGGGTTGTGTAGTGCTGCGGTGTGATCATAGGTGATGATTATATTATTGGGATTTTAGTTTGATTGTTTATATTGCATACACTTTTGTATATGATGCACGCACATACGAGTATGTGTAGTTACATTTGGAGCATTTATACGAGCTACTGAGCTTCCCGCTCACCCCCTATATTTTTTTGTATTTCAGTTTTAATATAAGATGGTATTTATGGCATCGTTGGGATTAGGATCGTCGTTAGATTCTCTAGATATTTATTTTCAAAATTTAAATCTAACACTTTGTTTATTGTAAATTGTTTTGTAAAAGGACATTTGAGATCTAATAAAATTGAGACATTTTATTGAGTTGATATATGTATTTACGCTTTCGCAAATTTTGCTCAATCTAAATGGTATTATTTTATAAAAGTATTCTCAAATTTAGCAACATTTTTAGTAGCACCACTCGGGGTGTTACAAAGTGGTATCAGAGCCATAGGTTATTCGTATTCTCAGGCTTGGGGTTATTGGTTCTTTACGTTGTCCGTTGAAAGAGATTTGGTTTATGTTCGATCTTATTTCGTTGATGTCGAACTTTCTGTTTGAATTTACGGAATGAAAATTTTAGGTGAATTTTGAGGACGAAATTCCTTTTGTAGGGGGAAGAATGTAATACCCCGTAATTTCAAGAGCATATTTATGAATATTCTATAAGATTTTACTCAAGATATTTTATTTTAAATGAAAATGTTTTTTATAATACATTGAAAAATAATTTATGTTGGTTTGAAATCGAATCAAACATTTAAATTCAAATTTAAATGGCTTTTGGACATTTTGTGATGAGTTAAATATGTCAAGTATGTTATTTTAAATTAAAGGGAAATATGGTAATATGCTAGTATTTGATAGATATGTTATATAAGGAATCTTATGGGTAATTATAATGAAAGGGAGATGAAAAATAGAGGCCAAAAATTAAATACAAAGAGGCAAGAACGAGAGGAATAGAAAGAGCCAATTTGGAGTGTTTAGATCTTCTTTTTTAGTGCATTCAGATGAGAATTGAGAAAAACCTAAAACACATACATGACCTAATTTTTCATGTATAATCCAAATCCAAAGTCGAATTGACAGTTTAGATAATGCTTGGATCTAATTTTTCTAGGTTTTCAAAACAAGCCTAGAATGGTGGATTTTGACTCGCTTGAGGTAGTTGCACTCTCCCTTGGTTTTTTTAGTGTGATACACTTATTCAATCTTGATTTTATATTTATATCTATTTTATGTGTTTCATTTATATGTATTATATTCTCTCATATTATATTGGTTCTTGCACCCATTTTCTATGTGTTATTTTCATGCCGTGTAGTTTGGGTAAAGAAGCTAGTTGATTTTGCGAGCATGTTGGGTTATAGAAATGGGTAGAAAACATGTAAACTTGATTTATGGGAATTGAATCTAAAATTTATTTTAATTGGGAGAATGATATTATGATAATTATTATAGGCATTTCTTAGCCAAACCTCCCGCTGGACGTTGTGTGCTCTCGGCTATAATTTTGCTTATTTTCCAAATACTAGGCCATGGACCCCGGTTGGCGAGTATGCCAAGTGTTTTTATGGAAGTGATGCCAAGATTTTATTGTGGTGATGACAAGTTATGATGGTTCGTGTACTCGAGTTATGTAATTTATTTTTGGGGTCCATTTGATTGTTGTAAGGATTATTGACAAGATAGTGGATGATAGTTCATAATGTACTGTGGGAAATACGGCATAAATTTTGATATGGGATAATGGGTTGTGTTGTGCCGCGGTGAGATCATAGGTGATGATTATATTATTGGGATTTTAGTTTGAGTGTTTATATTGCATACATTTTTGTATATGATGCACGCACACACGAGTATGTAGTTATAATCTGAGAATTTATACAAGCTACTGAGTTTCTCGCTCACCCCCTATAGTTTTTTGTATTTCAGGTTTGATATAAGATGGTATTTATGGCATTTTTGGGATTAGGATCGTCGTTAGATTCTCGGGATATTTATTTTCAAAATTTAAATGTAACACTCTGTTTATTGTAAATTATTTTGTAAAAGGACATTTGAGATCTAATAAAATTGAGACATTTTATCGAGTTGATATATGTATTTATGCTTTCGCAATTTTTTCTCTATCTAAATGATATTCTTTTATTATAAATATTCTCTAATTTAGCAATATTTTTAGTATCACCTCCCTGGGTGTTACAACTGGTACATACCATTAGAGAAGATTGAATTGTAGCCAAATATTTCGTGTGAGGAGAGACCCGTCCTGGATCATAGCGAGCATAAGCTTCAGTCAAAGTTAGTACCGTTAATGAATGTACAGTGGGAAAAGCACAATGTTGCCAAGTCGACATGGGAGCGTGAAGATGATATGCGGGAGAAGTATCTGGAGATTTTCATTGTAAGTATGTTCAAATTTCGAGGAAGAAATTCCATTATTAAGGAGAAGAATGTAATACCGTCTAATTTTAATTGCTTTATTTTATTAATTTAACTGGGAAAAAATAAAATTGGGAATTAATAAATATTAATTGGTGAGATAAAGGATTAATATTTATTGGAATTATTATTTTCTGGTGTATGATAATTAAATAGTTATACTATTTATTATAGGTCACGTATGAGTGTTAGCGACGGTCAAATCGATGATGGGACGATAGGATGTAACATCACCTGATCAATAATATTTATGAAAGACGTGTAGAGTACACGCGTGTCGGACCTGATTAATATGAGATTATAATAATTGGAGTTAGGTCACTCGGATGACCTTTTCGAGTGCACCATTGATCCGAGAAGGGTCAAAATAGTTTAGAATAGGTACCCAGGTATTGTGTTTGGGTTTCGGGGGCTTTTCAAACATAAATAGGGTCGTATAAGGGCAAGAAGGTCATTTTATATTATTAATTAAAGAGAAAATTGGATTGAACTATTTAGAAGGCTTACTAGGGTTTGGGAGGGTGGATGACAGCCCACCTATCACTTTCCCAACAAAAGGTTGAAAGAAAAAAACTAGAGAAGAGAAAAGAGGCAAGGATGAAGGATCTTCAAGAGGATATTCAACTCAGATTGAAGAACGTTGGATTTGTAATCCATTAAGGCAAGTAAATACTTGCTTTACGTCACATTTTAGTTGTAGATAATTACTTTCTTGAATTATGTTAGAAAATTGGGATTTTGATTGTAGAAAACTGGAATTGATGATTAATAAAGAAGTCTATTGATAATGATTATATAATCTTGAATGAGGAACATATTTGGGTTAGTTTATATTGATAAAAATTTGGGTTTCAATGGAATATAAGAATGAACTTAGATGGAAGATAAGATCTTAATCATTAAATTGAGATATAAATTTTTAAATCTTGAATCGGTGATGATTTCCATGTTTGATTTACATATATATATCGATGGGATTGGGTTATATAGATGATCTATGAACTAAATTTTTGGGAATTTGGAAATTATAAAACCCTAAAACCGCAGTTGGGAGGTTGGGGATGAATCTCATGTAATACCCCGTATTTTTATGCTTTCTTAATTTGGGGATTTATTAAATTTAATGTGAGTTATTAATTTAATATAAATTCAAAAATTAATTATTTTGATAATTACTAACGTGACAAGAGTTAGTAATCATTAGAAACTTGTTCAATATTACTAATGACCAAAGTAATATATGATATTGGATCTATTAAATGTCACGAGTGAATAAAATGACAATTTCGGAAATTTAAGTTGGGATGCGCCCGTGTCATGTCGGGACTAAATGTTGATTAATAAAAGTGAATAAATTATAAATCACCCGTATGGTCATTTCGAGTGCGCAAAGTGTCCGGAAGAGTCGAGATAGTTAAAATTATGTACCCGGGGGTTTAGTTTGGGTCTCGGGGCATTTTTAGGCCTAATTAACACCCCGGGAGGGCATTTTGGACATTTTACATTGTTAGGCCTGAAAACTCACGAAAATTTTAAGGTTATATCAGATGATTAAGGTTGTCTTCTAGGTTTAACACAACCAAAAACAAGAGACTGCTATTGGAGAAGGAAATAGAGAGCTTGCCAAAGAGTTCTAGGCCAAGAACTCCTCCGTTTGCACCGTCGTCACCGCCAAATGCTAGATCACGCCACAAGGATCACAACCACACTGATTTCAACCACAAATCAGAAACGAAAATTCCCGGGCAAGTATTTATCTTGCTTAATTTTGTTGATGCTTCATTCATATTAGTTTAGGGTTGATTAGGATGAGTTTTTATGAAAGAAAACCCATGTTGGAGATTAGAAATCGCATGTTGTAGAGATATAAACATTATTCTGAAAATCCCCTTCACATGTAGAGGTTGAACCATGAATTTATGTTGGATTAGAAGTAGAAATTCTGGAAAAAGAATGAGAAGAATTAAATTAAAGAAATTTTTAGGGTTCATGAGAATTGTATAGATTTTGGCCCTTTTAATCCATGATTCTTTATGTAAACTCGCATGCCTTACGTAGAATATTGTTCATTTAGGTTTATAATGCTTGTGGTATAAATTTCTGGGAGTTTGGGAGTTAAAGAATTGGATTTGGATAATGTTGGATGATAATTCCCGTAACTGGTAATCTGTAGTTTTCGCCATACCTGCTTGATCGATCGATCGACCATAGAGCATCGATCGATCGACCATAAAGCATCGATCGATCGATCGATGGTTCGATCGATCGAACACCTGCCATCGATCGATCGACCCGTCCTGTAAAACTCATATTCCCTTTTAAATAGTTCATTCCAACTTAAATGATTAGACATTCTTGGATATTAATGTTAGAATATTTTAGGATATGAATAAGACCAGTAGGACTTTAGAAATATATGGAACCGTTGACGAAAGGCGAAATTAACATTTCACGGGGGTGTTTTACATTTAAGGGAAATGGAAATACGTGTTAAAGGGTGAGACTCGTAAAGAAGTTACGTTGTAAAATGATTAAGTACCTATTGAAATTTCACCTTGGGAAGGTAAGAATCCACGAGTGTTACATAGTGAGTTGGAATAATCCCACAAATTAAAATAAGAGAGGAACCGTTATACGTGATATCTAAATAATGAGAAATGAGGATAAATATCATAATTATGGGTCGTGAGAATGTACCTAAATTGATATGATAATAGTAGTATATTTATATGACTGTGTTTATGCATATACTATATACGTGTAAAAATCATGCCCGCGCTACTTGCTATCCCTGAGGTTATCGCGCTGGGACAGTCTTATCTCGATGGGACCTTTATTGGGGATATTGACTTGTACCCTAGAAGATAGAAATCCTTTGGTACAGGCTATCGGATCGATAGACAGACGGTCCTAAGAGACGTGAGGGCATGTGATGACCTCTTAGAGACTTGGAACTATGCTTCACCTCAATATTGTATGT
This sequence comes from Sambucus nigra, assembly GCA_949130495.1. Classification (NCBI taxonomy): domain Eukaryota; kingdom Viridiplantae; phylum Streptophyta; class Magnoliopsida; order Dipsacales; family Adoxaceae; genus Sambucus; species Sambucus nigra. Next base: position 751,585,219 of record OX422207.1, on the reverse strand, counting down.
GTTTTGTGTCAATACAGTTCGAGAGTGATTTCGAACTTTTATTTACCTTAGTACGAGTGATACGGGGACTGGATAGCAGAGTATGCCCGCACCATAATTATTATGTGGGGTGCTGTTAGAATATATATATTATATGAGTATTTAATATATATATTTGGGAACTACCTACTGTGTCTATGGTAAGTAAGAAATGAACAATTATTTCAATTTGGGAATAAGTGTTTGAAAAGTATAATATGTTACTGAGAAACTTCATTATCAAATAAGGTTTAAATGAGAACTTTGTTGTTAAATAAAAGTAACCTCTTATACATTTAAATTTGTCGGTTTGAAACCTTACGAGTAACTTAAGATAAGATAAGTTTAACTGTTGGGAAGATTAGTGCGATAGGTGTGCACATTAGAAGAGAGGTGAGAATTTCTCAAGGGAGTGTCGCACTAATATGTTGTTGCATTGGCCAGTAAACATTTTAAATACTTGCTAAACTAATTTTAAACTATTTTTTTTTTACAATCGGGCTCTGACCCGTTTTCTACTTTCTCTTCTCTCTTGTATATATATGTATATATTACAGGTGCCCAGCCACAGGGGTGTCTTGCATAGGATCCTTTGGAAGGAACGCGCTGAGGCTTAGGTGGGAGTTGCAGGCCTCTTGCTTAGATGACCTCATTATTGATTTCACTTCTAGCACTATTTATTCAGTTGGGCATGTGTCGTCCATTTCCATTATTCAGTTGTTTATTAGATTTTGCGATTAGTTTATTTCCAGTATTTATTCTTTGGGATTTATTACTGTCAGGATATTTTTCCTTTAAGTTTTAATGTTGGAATCATTTGGTTGGATGTTTAATTAATTGGATTGTTTGTTCCAGTATATTTGTTGGATGATTATTAGTTTATGAATTATGTAAAGTTTTAAAATATTGGTTTTAAATTGAAATTGAAATTAATGTCTAAAATGGTATTGACACTTAGCTTAATTATCTAGGGTGTTAAAATTGGAAAAGTTTTTTTTTTACGACAGTGATGCTAAGTATGAACCGACCGTTCACCTTGATTATAATTTAATAAAGGACTGATCACCTGGTATTTAATTAGGCGGGGTGTTACATCTCGCCTAAGAAAGAGAGCTTTAGGTACATCCTATGGAATCTCATTAAAACCTCGTTCGAACCCTATTCGAATGAGGTACCATTTTTTGTTCAAACGAGTTGGGTTTTTCGTTCGAACGAGGTACTATTTTACAATGGAACAAGATGAGGATTCCGTTAGAACAACCCGTGGTTTTATATTGGTATGGATCTAGGAAACGTTTTGAATATTTTTATGAACTCGAGTGAGTATGTAGGAGGTTATCAATGTAAGTGGATACTTAAATAAAATATATTTATGTGGAAACTTATTAGTGGGAATTTAATAATTAACTACGGTGCTCAAATCGGGGACTAGTTAAGTAAATAAATTGGAAAGTTTTGATGAACTTCAGGATTTGGATGAACCATGCATGGTGGGATATGAATGCGGGTTCAGTAGCTAATTATAAATACATATTAGTGGGACATGTATATATATATATGTATGTGTGCATGCTACTTGTTTATTAAACATACCTACTCGATAGTGTTATCGGAGGAGATTACGCGTAGTGGGCAGTCCGGGTTAATTCCAAAGGTTATAGTACCATTGCATGGACACTATCCATATATGAGGATATGTGTTGGTTTGAGTCCGTTTGGGTGCGTTGTGGTATGGTCGCGACCCTAGAGCATATAGCTATGACCACCTCCATCGTATGTGTATTCGTTTGGGATTGGTGGTGAGATTTCGACCTGGTGGCACAGTGTGAGGGTTGATGCTCGGAGCTAGATAGCACACAAGGAATGAATCTGAGGATTCCAAGCTCTGGGGATATGGTTATATATATATATATATATGTGTGTGTGTGTGTGTGTGTGTGTGTGTGTGTGTGTGTGTGTGTGTGTGTGTGTGTGTGATATAGCCAATGTGCCACTAAAATACTGTTTATAAATGAATACCTAAATAAGGTAGTTAGACTTAGCTAATAGAGAGTACTAGCAGGGTTGGGCTCACATAACAGTTGTGCATCCTAGTTAGACTAGGTAGTTTAATTATAATTGTTATAATGAACACGTTATGTGTGCACTATAGTTGAGAGGTGAGGTGTATCTCAATTGAATGTGGTTGATTAACCTTGAAAGTAATACACTACAGTTTTAAATGATTTAAAACAATTATTTACTTGCGAAAATATTTTACTCCATAGGCTCTGACCCACATATTTTTGTCTTTCCTTGATATCTTATTACAACTCAGGTGCTCAGCAGCAGCGGCAGTAGCCGGGACAATAAATATAGATTTGTTCTTGCCAATGGTAGTTGTCCATCCTTCCTTACACGTTTCATTTATTTCTGCTCTAGATGGGATCATTCATTTCCTAGTTACTATTGGGTGTGTTACCCGTATATGATATACTTTATATCATTGCAGACTTTTTTTTCAAACTTGTATTCAATTATTACTTCAGTTCACACGGTAAATGTTTTGGTGACCAATGGTTTATTCGGTTCACCCTTTTTATTTATTATGCTTGATGCTCAATATGTTATTGTTGTTCTATGGATTATTTGTATTCTTTATATTTTATTATTACTGCGATAGTGATGCTGAGAATGATCCATACTGAGATGTTGGTGATATTTTGATAAATAATTGATCACCTGGTATTAAAATAGGCGGGTTGTCACATCTTTTAACCTAAATTAAAGTGAGATTTCATGATGTCGGGGAGTGACGCGATGCAAAAAAATATGAGCAGTACGTGTAACTACATCTCAAGTGCAAATCAGTCGCTCAAGTAATCATTTGGTAAGTCGGGGTCGATCCGAAAGGAATAGGACAAATATCGTAATAACAACTACGAGAAAGGCTTTTAAAACCTAATTATCGACTCTCGAATGAAAAAGGTAAACGTGATTATTTTAATGAGTACTTCTACGTAACTAAAGAAACAAATCTATTAAATGCACTTTAATTCAAAGAAAGAAAAATTGTAAATTTGATTTTTTTTTTTAACTATTTGAGAAATGTGGAGCCAGGATATAATCCCCCAAATTATTAGTATTTTCGTTAAATATAAATTTTTTGATAATTATATATAATTAAAAGGACACATTAAGTTTATCAAAGTACCAGATATATGAGAATTTTACTCCGCACAAGTTCTGGTCAACAATAAATTTGATGTGAGTGAGAAGATTGCCGACATGCATATTATATCCTCAAACACTTCGGTTGGCTATGACAAACAAAGTTAAGAGACCTAAAATAATCGTTCCGACAAAATATCAAACTTATTAATTATTTACATAATTTTATCCAATTTTTATATCCCATTTATATACCTAGGTTGGTTCATGCATCCCAACTCTCAAGTTATTTAGCCGTACATGGTGAAACTAACTATGCATGCATTATTTATGTTGTATGATAAATGAATTATAAGAAGAAAGCATGTAAATAAACGATATGAATTAGTAGCATAAACGATGGCTAATATATTTGGATAAACAAACGATGGCTTAACATCATTTATCTAAATTAATAATTATATTACCATGTGCGTCTCGAGATTAGTTTTACTTATGAGACATTTTTAGCGCTTTTTTAAAATAACATCTTACTTGTTTTTCGTAACCGATGAAGCAATGATTTAGAGATCGTCAATGACTTTTTAACATTTAAAAGAACTTTGAGTTAACTTTTAACTCGGATTAATTTAATTACTCAGAAAAAGTGATAGGCTCATAAATCTCACTGGGTTAAAAACCCACACACTTATTCGTTAAGTAGTCCATTTTCGCTCAATTTCAATTTTGGTCAATTTTGGCTTAATGAATTATGTTCTTACAAATTGAGACTTCAAATAAAAATTTACTGGTATTTTTGAAGATTTTAAATTCCAATTTCTATTTATTTTGAAGAAAGATATTTTTGACTTTTGGGGGAAAAATTCATTTTTTAAGGGGGGGATTTTGACATTCTTTAATTGTTTGGAGCATTTTAAAATTTGTGAAGTTTAAAAACGCACGTTTACCCCCCCACCCACCCACCCCCACCCCCCCCCCCCCCAACTTAGATTTTTGCATTGTCCTCAATCAAAAGGACTAAAAGCTAATTAAGCAATAATAGTGCGAATATGAACAAACAAATATTAAAATGCAATATAACATAATGAACACACATACGATTGTATTAACAAAAGATAGATGATTACATAGTTCTTGTGTGATAATTACACATATCTATAAATTAAAGAACTATATACACAAAAAGCCAATAAATACGCCCATAGAATTTAATGAGAGGAGCCAGGAGCATAGAGGTCTCGGGTGTAGGGATCGTAAAACTGATCTGGGAATTGCGCATTTGGGCGCATGTTTAGGCGGTACATGTCCACTTGAAGGCGCATCATAATGTTCATATCGCGCCTATAATCCCGAAGGTCCACCTCGTGCTCCTCGCGTAACTCAGTAATATACCCCTCGACGCGGGTCTTCAAGTAGTTCATACTACTATTGATGACCATCGTATTGTATGTGCTCTTGTCAAATTTGGCCTCATAATCTGGGTCGACCTCGTCACCCTCCCCCTAACTTGAACTTCGTCCTCACTTTCATCATCACTATCGTCCTCCTCCATTTCGACATCCTCAAAGACAGGTGGAGGAGGTTGCATGTTCCGCATTTGACGCGTTCTTTGCCCAACGGAAGGTTATTTTTGGGCTTGGGCACATGGATGTAGGAACCTCCTTGGGAACATGAGCCTTGGAGCAAAGAGAGAAAATAAACGGCACATAGGGAAGAGACATTTTACCCTTTTTTCGAATGCGGAGGCAATGATCTCTTGGAAATAAATATGCGGGAGGCTAATGCAACTTTTCTTGTTGAGGAAATGAGAGATAAAAGGGCCATGGCGTAGTCAGACGGTGGAATTATTAGTGGTGGGGAGTATGATGTCGTACGTGATGAGGTGGGCATAGCGAAGGTGCTCAGGAAGTTTCCCGATGGGGAAGGTGTTCGTGGTCCATTCATTTTCGAGCGCCCAACGCTCGACGCAATCGCCTTTGGAGATGAGGGCACAGCATTCGGGTAGGTGTGATTTTGAGGAACGGTCACCCTGCGGCCCGCATTTTTGATTAAATGATTTGGAGGGAGAGGGAGATTTTCTTTCCATGTACATAGGCTTCGTATTGGCCTTGAGATTTAGGGACTAGCGTCACAAAGAGAAGACGCACAACACTATCTTAGACTAGGTCGCCGAGTGGGTGAAACCAGTCCTACCACCCGTAACAATTGAAAAGGGCGGTGACCTCAGTGGGGACGTCGTCCCATATCAGTTTGCGCTCGATAAAAATCGTTCGGGTGGGGATAAAAAATATTGGTCCCAATTTCGCTCTTGACATGATCAGAATCCCTCGTTTTCCCCCTCATCAATGATGTTGACGGAGGTGTATTTGGATGAGCGAGTCATGACGGAAAATAGTAGAGTAGGACTTGGGAGAATTTGGAAGTAATGAAGGATGAATTTTTGGTGTGAGGGAAATGGTGGGGATGGGTGGGTATTTATAGGTGTTTGGGTGGTGGGAAAGGGTGGGGAATTTAAAAGGCATGTGGGATAATTTGGAGTGGAATGAATTTGGGGTTGGATTTGTGGTGGAGGGAGGCAAAAGGGTGGAATTTTCGTGTATGCATGGAAGAGAAAGGATTGGGAGGGAAGGGGGTGAATTTTGGGTGTAAAATGAGGGAAAAGGGGAAAAAACTCAAAATTTATAATCAGGAAAAGCGAACCAGTTTGGGCCTAGGGCACACCGGTCCGGCTCAACGGTCTACCCAATTGTTGGTTTGCCCCCTTTTTTGCATACGGTAAATCACGGTGATGAGGGAAAACTTCCAACATCACGACAAGGACCCTAATTCCACTTCCAGCGACCAAGGACTTCAAAAACTCATTGTGTTGTTACTTTTTCTCTCTCTCAGGACGTGCTAGAGAAAAATGGGCAAAATCGGAGTTCCTAGATCTTGTTAGTGAGGATTTAACTAGGTCCTAAACATGCTAAAACACACACGACTCACAATTATACAACTAATTCACCCTATACACGTCGAGGGTGAGATAACCTCTCTCAAAAAACTCATTCATCCTTGTATACGGGGTCCGACAACCAAATTGTTTGGCTTCCTCAACACACGCCTCCATATATGGCTTTAGGCGTTGTCCATTCACTTTTAACGTGTCCTCATTATTAGGATTATCAAGTTCTATCGCACCATAGGGAAACACCTCTTTCATTATGAGCGGGTCGATCCACCACGAACGTAACTTTTTAGGAAACAAATGGAGTCGTGAGTTGTAAAAAAGAACTTATTAGCCCAGTTGAAACTCTTTTCGATTGATATTTTTCCCGTGCGCTAGTTTCATCCTTTCTTTAATAATGCGAGTGCTTTCATACGCATCATTGTGTGTTTCTTTCAACTCATGAAATTAAAGTTTTCGCACTTCACGAGCTTTAGATTATAGCTCAACCTATTAATGGCCCAATACTCTTTGTGATCGATCTCAACGGGAAGATGGCAAGGCTTGACATACACAAAGCAAAATGGGGATATTTTGAGGGGGTTCTTGTACGTAAATCTATAAGCCCATTACGCATCGAGCAACCTATTGGACCAATCCCTACGGTAGGGATCAACGGTGTTTTCGAGGATGTGCTTGATCTCTCGATTTGCTAACTCGACTTACCCATTCGATTTGGGGATGATAAGTCGTCCCAACCTTGTGGGCGACGCCATACTTCCCTATTAACTTTTCAAATGGCCTATCGCAAAAATGTGTGCTTTTGTCACTAATGATAGCCTTCGGAGCACCAAAATTAGAAAGTATATGTTCGTGGATGAACCTCACCACCACCTTACTGTCATTCGTCCTAGTAGTTATGGCCTCTACCCATTTAGACCAAAGTTTATCGCAAAAAGTATGTATAGTAAACTAAAAGAGGGAGGGAACGGTACCATGAAGTAAATGCCCTAATAGTCAAATATCTCGATGACGATAATAGGGGTCAACGACATCATGTCATGTCGAGTAATGGCTCCCATACTTTAGCACCTATCGTAAGATTTTAAATCAGCATTCACATTCCAGAAGATAGTGGGACAATAGAGACCGCTTTGAAGAATTTTTACGAGCGTATTTTTCATGTAAAAGTGGCATCCACATGCTTTCGAATGATAAAACTGCATGACACTAAGGATTTCATCATCCAGCACACATCTCTGAATTATTTGGTCGGCGCAATATTTAAACAAACAGGGATCATCATAGAAAAACATACGCGAACATATAAATAACTTCTTCTCTTACGATGTCCAATCGGAGCAGACGGCCCCGTGACACAATAGTTCACGATATCTGTAAACCCAGGAAGAGAGCGAGTGGAAAACAATTGCTCATCCGGGAAGTACTCCTCTATGGGTATGGGATCTTTAGGTAAGTCGGACGAGAGCCTAGATTAATGATCGGTTACGACATTCTCTACTCCTTTCTTGTCTTTAATGGAGAGATCAAACTCTTGGAGTTGCAAGATATGCCTAATGAGGCGCGGCTTCGCATCCTTCTTGTAAAGGAGATATTTGAGAGTCGCTTGGTCGGTAAAGCATGTTATGTGTGACCCGATAAGGTATGAATAAAATTTGTCTAGGGCGAACACTACCGGTAGAAATTCTTTCTCTGTGGTGGAGTAATTCAATTGAAGCTTGGTTAAAGTCCGGCTAACGAAGTATATAACATGGGATTTCTTATCTCTCTTTTGCCCTAAAACATCCCCTATCGCATTATCACTCACATCACACAAAAGCTTGAATGGAAGGGTCCAATCCAGAACACGCATCATGGGAGAGGATATTAGCATGTTTTTTTAATTTTTCAAAAGCTTCTTGGCACGCTTTACTTCACTCAAAAGGGGAATCCTTCACGAGTAGGTTACTTAAAGGCCTATAGATGGTGCTAAAATCCCCAATAAACCTATGATAAAACCCCGCATGGACCAAGAAAGAGCACACATCCTTTAGTGACTTGGGTGGGGGAAGTTCGGTAATAACGTCAATTTTTTCCCTATCTACCTCTAAATCCTTGAATGACACGATGTGGCCAAGAACTACTCCTTTAGTAACCATAAAATGGCACTTGTTCCAATTTAGTACCAGTTTCTTTTCCACACACCAAGCAAGCATCTTTTCGATATTAACAAGGCAATGGTCAAAAGAGGGATCGAAGACACTAAAATCGTTTATGAACGCCTTAAGGACTGTTTTGACCATGCCTCAAAATAGACTACGCATGAACCTTTGCAACGTCACGGGTGCATTACATAATCTGAATTCTGTATGTTTATAGGCAAACGTGCCAAATGGACATGTGAATGTAGTCTTCTCTTGATTTCATACATCCACCTTAATTTGGTTACACCCGAAATAACCATCTAAAAATAATAAAATTGGAGGCCCACGACTTTCTCAAGCATTTGGTCCATAAACGGCAAAGGGAAGTGGTCTTTTGTATTACCAGAATTAAGCTTTTGGTGGTCAATACAAACGCGCCACCCAGTGGTGGTACGTTTTGGAATAAGTTCCCCTTTGCATTTTGTACCACATTCATTCCCGACTTATTCGGGACGACTTGAAGAGGACTCTCCCATTTACTATTCGAGATGGGATAGATGATGCCCGCATTTAATAACTTAATTATTTCCATTCTAACGACACCTCTCATGATCGGGTTCAAATGCCTTTGCATCTCCTTGGAGGGCTTCACGTCCTCCTCTAGGTGGATTTATGGGTAAAAATTAAAGGACTTATACCATTCAAATCGGTGATGGTCCAATCAAAATCACCTTTGTGATTCCTCAAAATGATCATAAGCTTCCCTTCTTACTCTTTATTCAGGCTCGAGGAGACAACAATGGGATACGTCTCATCCTCTCCTAAATAAGCGTATTTAACATTGAAAGGAGCTTCCTCAATTCAAGTTTGGGAAATTTCACATCGAAGGGAACCATGCACGATTCCATTGGTGGTAGTTCCTTGAATGAGAGACCCAACTAACGTCTCCCATGTCCTCTTCACTCGTGCCTTAAATCTCTCATCTCTCTCACCTCTCACTTGAAATCGGAGCACGCGCTATAACTCCCACTTGTCGTAACTAGACACGACTTAAGTGGATCCCTAATGTGATTACACTAAAAGTGTTCGTGTACTACCTCCTAGACAAGATCCAACTCATGTAACTCGTCCTCATCACCCATTTTCTTGGTGATGTTGAAGATATTCGTTTCAAATGTCACATGCGTACTAATCAATGCGTTAACTGCGGCTAAGAAGGGGCAGCCAAGAATAACAGGAACATGATAACTCAAGGGAGAGGAGGGATCCATATCCCAAATGACAAAATCTACCGGGAATTAGAAAGTGTCGACTTGGATGATCACGTCCTCAACTACCCCACTAGGTGTATTTACGGAATGGTACACGAGTTGGAGAGAAATTTTAATGGGCTTAAGATCTCCCAAATCTAGTTTCCTATAGAGCGAATAGGGGAGAATGTTGACACCTACCCCTAAATCAAGTAAAGCTCTCGCGATTGTATTATCTCCAGTGAAGCATGAAACGGTAAATGCACCCGGACTTTTATACTATGGTGGGAGGTCGCTCAAAAGTACCGAACTCACATTTTGTGCTAAGAACACCTTCTTCTTTACCTTTAATTTACATTTCACCATGAGCAAGTCCTTAAGAAACTTTGCATGCGCAACAATTTTCTTGATAGCCTCAAAAAAAGTTAAATTAAGCTTCACTTACTTAATCACTTCTAGGATATCATCATGGGAGGCCCCTTTAGGGGGAGGGACCAACTGTTTAGGGTAAGGTGCATCTATAAGGGGGTTTCACTTCCACCTCGGGCTTAACTGTATCATCTTTATCACTCTCTTTGAAGGGGGCATATTTGGCCTCTTGCGTGCTGGGAGCACATCCCTGTCATTTTTCTCGTCGTGTGGGGGAGGTGACAAGTCAATAACTCTCCCACTACGTAGAGTTATTACTGATTGACATTTCTATTTATTTTCATCGGGAGTAGATTTAACTCAATTTTGACCTTGGGGAGGTCTTTGGCCTTGGATGGGAAACTTTTCCTTCTCTTGGACACTTAGGCAAGATTACATCTTATAAAGCGATGCATTTAAGTTGGCAAAATTTTGGGTGTTTTGGGCATTGATCGCTGATTGGGTTTGCATAAATTGAGCAAGAATGTCCTCGATACTCTTTCGTTATGGTATTATATAAGACGTAGGAGGAGTGCTTGTTGATACAGTAGGAGTAGTGTGGTTGTTGGAGAACATGTGGGTTCGGGTTCATAGCTGCATTATATTGTCCGTAAATCAAATTGGGATGGTTTTTCCATGAGCGATTGAAAGAATTCTTTGAAGGGTGTTAAAATTTCCCTTATAGGCTCCCACCGCCTCAACTTGCTCTTGTGGCATAAATTTGTAGGCGAGTATAGTCGGACATTCCTTCGTTAAATGTCCCACATCACAAATCATGCAACTCTCCTTCAATAAGATTTGAGATGGATCGGATATATCTCTCCTTAAGATTCAACCACGTTTTCTAGCCACTTGGCTAATTGATTGATTTGGAGTTTCAACTCGGCTTCCTTATCTAAGTGTAGATTCCGGACGCGAAAGGATTTGTGGACGTGATTCTAGCTTTGGGTTGGGTCTTCGAATTCGATGTGTCCTCAGCTTGAGTAGTCTCGGTGACATACTTAAAGTGGGTCTTCGCATCGTCCTCGTCTAACCCAAAGAACTCTCCCGAGCACATGGTTTCAACGAGTGGTATGGAGCTTAGGCTAAGACCATGGAGGAAGTAAAATATGAGTCTCCATTTCTCAAAGCCATGGTGTGGGAACATATTAACTGCCATTGGACCTCTCCTGACACTTATCAAAAGGCTCGTTATCATTTTGTTTAAAAGTTTGAATTTGAGCCCGAATAAAGGTGGTTCTTTGTGGGGAAAGAAATTCTGGAGAAATTTAGCATGCATGTCTCTCCACGTAGGTATCGAGTTTGGTGCTAATGACCAAAGCCAAGTTTTGGCCGTGTCTTCAAGAGAAAATGGGAAAAGCTTGTGGCGCGCTACATCTTGGGTGCAAGCTTCATCATTGAACATCTTGCATGCCTCATCGAACTCTCTAATGTGGAGGTAAGGCTACTCTGAATCCATACCATGAAATGCTGGAAGAATCTAAATCATCCCATTCCTAAAATGGAATTGCCCTCAAATAACGAAAATATAATGCATCCCGGAGTGACAGTTCACTCGGAGTATAAGAGATCTCTTCTGGGGAGATACGGCATCACCCCCTCACCCGTTCTGAAACTAGCGTGATCACTCACACTTATAAAATCACTTTTCTCACTGGAGTTCTTAGACGTATGACGCGTGGTGGTACCAAGAAATTAGGAGAGTTTGGAGTGTGAGGTCTAGAAGGGGTGAGTTCAATTGTAGGATTTTTGTGTACCGTAGGAAGATTACGATTTGAATTTGGATTGGGCAGATTATTTTGCATTTAAAGCACGAGAAAATATTTTTATTTGTCAAATTTTTTTGGATATTTTTGGATCTTTTAAATTTTTTTGGATTATGATTTTTTTCGCTTTTTAAGAATTAGAGTGAAATTTATAGATTAATTAGACCTAACCTAGTGTGTCTACCTAGTCCCCGGTGATAAGTGGCTTTTTATGTATCGTCGTTGTCGTTAAAAGTCAACCTCGAAATTCTCTTAAACTACCAACAAAACTTGTTAAACAACTCGTATTGCGGTATGTACGAGTATCAGTCCAACTTCCAAGTTGAAACAATTATTGTGAATGCTTGCAATTTTAATTTTTATTAAAACTCTTTTTGTGATTTTTTTTAATTTAAAGATAATTTCAAGGAAAAATTAACTAATAAATGGTAAAATTATGAAATGACTAAATAACAAAAAATAATGTGCTACCAAGTGTGAAATATGTGAGAAAGTCAAGAGATGGGATTACACGCATTACCAATTATTTTAGTTTCTCAATTTATTAATTTGAAATATTTCGAGATAATATTAAATTGATAATCTAACTCTCATTACAATTATAAATTTAATAAAATATTTTTCAGAAAACTAATTTAAAAATGTCACGCGATGATAAAATTAAGAATCATACTATTTTCAAGAAATTACCCATTAGGATCAATTTAATAAAATATGTATGAATCCTCCAAATGTCAACACCGAATTAATATTTTATCTTAGGAAAAACCTATCTCTAGTTTGATTCCCAAAATCAAACATTAATTTGTAAAATTAATTTACCATCTCTCGTTACATAAATTAATTTGTGACAATTCTAAATTAATTAGCCTAAAAATATAGCAATCAATGAAATTAATTAATTAATTTAACATCTCCCTTGAACATGGTGACTAGCCAAGCATAATTAAATAATCAATCACACTCACAAACATGGAACAATAAATTAAAGAGTAGAGCAAGAAATACAATACGCAAAAGTATCCGTTCGAATTGATTTCTTGAATCGCATTCACACAAGTATGTCCCGATGTCTTCACAAATCCAACACTTGATGCACAAATAAAAATAAAAAACTAAACCTAAAATTTTATTCTAACAACACTACACTAATTTTTTTATATTTTTCTGAATTTTTGTATGTTCTTATACTGTACATAATGTACAATGTTTCTATCTCTCTACAGTCTCTTACGTCTGATATGAGAGTCCTATCCGAGAGTCTTCCTTTACCTCCAACTTCCCCTTTAACTGACTTGCCATCCCTTTTCAAAGTCCCACGATTGTTGGTCTTTTGGAAGAGATTTTTTTTTTTTGGGGGGGGGGGGGGGGGGGGGGGATTTAAAGATGATCGAATCAAAGGTGGGTTGGGTAGGGTCGGTGAGTTATGGAAGCAAGCTTCCAAGGTCACGAGTGGCCGAATTTTGATGTTTTGTTGGTCCGGGTTACATCGATTTTGAGAGTTGGAAATAGGGTAAGGTATGGGTTGGTTGTAAATGGTGATGGTGTATTTGGTTAATGGAGGAGAGAGAGTGAGGGTTGTGGGAGGTTAAAGTTGGTGAATAGGAGGGGTTAGTGTGTGATGAGGTGTATGGTTATAAGGTGAGAGTGAGTGTGTAGAATGGGGTGTGTGTTAGATTTGCACCTAATAAAAAAAATAAAAACAACTAAGACTACCTAATAAAATAAAACTAGACTAAAAAATAAAATCTATTACAATTAAATTCCAAAAAAATAACTCAAATAATAAAATAAAAGAAATAAAAACTAAAAAGCTAATAAAACTAAAAACTAAATTCCTAAGAAAAAATAATCCTAATAAAATAAGATAAAAACTAAAAATAACTTCCTAAAAACTCATTGTAATTCTAATAATATAAAATAAAAATAAAAATAAAACACACTAATCAAAAAGAAATTTAAAAAATAGAAAATAAAACCTAGAAAAATCTAAAATAATTCGTAAAAATAGAAATGACTCAAAATAAAAATCTAAAAATTTATAAAAATACAAACTCAACACACACAATGCTCGGGTTCCCTTAGGCCAGGTCTGGGCTAGGAAAGACTACAGTTTGGTTCGGGGACAATATTCGGGACATTGAAACTCTTCGGTGCAAGCTCAAATGGACTTTTGACTTTGCAGTCTCATTTTTTTTTCGATGCATGCTTTTGACTACTATTGTGTCACAATTGACTGGATCTAGCATTATTTAATACCGCGACTGCATATTGACCTGCAAAATAATTAAATACGAACATAAGGTCATTTTTAATTAAAATGAGTGAGCAAAATACTTCTATTCAGGGGTAAATTATACACTTTTGGGTGCTTATCACCCGGTAACGGCGCCAAAAACTTGACGCGACGCAAAAAGTGTGTGTAGTGCGTGTAACTACGGCTCAAGTGCAAGTTGGACGCTCAAGTAATAACTCAGTAAGTCGTGGTCGATCTGCAGGGAATAGGACGAAAATCGTAACAACGACTATAAGGAAGTCTTATAAAACCTAATTATCGCCTCTTGAACAAAAAAGGAAAAGGTGATGATTTTATGAGTACTTCTACGTAACTAAAGCAACCTATCTATCAAATGCAATTTAATTAAAAGTAAGAAAAATTGGAATTTTGATTTTTTTTTAAACTATTTGAGAAATGTGGGGGCGAGATACGATCCCCCAAACCGTCGGTATTTTCATTAGATATAAAATTATCGATAATTATAAATATATATATATATATATATATATATATATATATATATAATTAAAAGAAAATATTAAATTTATTAAAGTACTAGATATATGATAAACCTTACTCCTCACAAGATCTAGTCAATAATTAATGTAACAAGAGTGACAAGATTGCTGACACGCGTATTATATCCTCAAACACTCTGGTTGCCAACGAAAAATAAAGTTAAGAGATCTATAATAATCGTTCCGACAACATATCAAACCTATTAATTATTTATATAATTTTATCCAATTTTCTATCCAACTTATACACCTAGGTTGGGTTCCTGCATCCTAATCCTCAAATTATTTAGCCGGACATAGTGAAACTAACTACGCATGTATTATTTATGTCGTACGTTGACATGATGAATGAAAAATAAGAATAAAGCATGTAAATAATATTATCAGTAGGGTAGAGAAGTAAGAACATACACAACCCAAGCTTTGAAAGAAAGAAATCAAAAATAATCATCTCTTTATTGAAGTTGCATGCATGAAAAGTATTAAATCTTTCTCTAGATGTTACTATATCTATTTAGCCTTACAAACTAGGAAAAACAATCTTAAAATACTCCTAATATGATTTTACATAAGTCCTAGGTCATATGGAAGAGTTCGTAAGTCATACAACCTTATGGGCTAAAAATTAGGCTTAAAACAAAATTTTCGCATTCAGGTATATCGAACCGGTTCGCCTATATACCCGAATAGATTCGCCCCAACTAATCGGTTTTATCCATTTCCAAACTGGTTCAGCCAAAAGGAATGTGAAAGCTGCCTTATTTTGGGACGAATTCTTGATAATTATATTTTTGCCCCTGAATTTTTATTCCAAATTCAATTGCTCATAACTTATTCACTGTAGCTCAGATTTGGGTGTCGTTTCTTCCAGTGTGCTCATGACTTCAAAATCTTTGAATTTTCAGTTGTCTCCTCCTCCGGGTTATGGATGAAAAATGATAAAAATACACTTGACTTTCCATTCCTTCATTTCTTTCGCCGTTTTGGTTTTTCTCTCGCATCCACTAGCATAAAATACATGTAAAACAAGAGAGAAATACACAAGACACGAAATACTTTGGCGAAAAGGTTAATAGCATAAATATGAGATAAATACAGTCTAATTACATCGCAATGGACCATAAAAATATGAAATATTTATGCCTAATCAAAGAGTTTTGCGTCAAACTCATCGAAGGTATCATTTTTTAACATCTTCAATAACTCAAGCCAGATGGCAAGATGTTAGAGCTTAGAGATCCTAATGGTATTGGTACCCTCATGGGTGAGCTGCAGAATGTCCCACACCAACTTGGACGTTTTACACGTAGATATCCGACAAAATTCTTATTGGTCGACTCCACAGAAATCGCATTAAGAACCCTAGAGTTATAGTTTACTAGTCTGTATTCATCCTCTAACCAGAACTCCTCAAGTTCAGGGATAAAGGTTTCTCCTAGGTGAGTCTTTGGGATTTGCAACCCTTAATTATGGTTAACCACACCCTATCATCTTAGGACTTTCTTCAAGCAGGTGGACACGTGATCGACCGACCCTTAACAAACATACACCCCATATTCTTGATAAAGTAGATTTTAATACCAATTTGAAATAGGTATACACATAAGGGTCTACGTGATAAAGTAGATTAATTACATTGTTAATTACAACGTCAAAACAAATTAAATCCTTTTTAATTTGAACCAGTTTTAATTTTACCAAATAAAAATTATTAGGACAAATTTTCATGAAAGTAATTATCAGCGGAAACAAATAAATAAACAATCACAAACAACACACGTGGATTTAGAATGGAAATCCTCGCAGGAAAATCACTATCGTCCCAACCCATACAAATTCACTAGTACTGAATCATGTTTACATGTCTTAAAAGGACTCAGACACGACTTATATAGACAACAATAATCGTCACGATGTCGTTGTATTACACTCTAATCCTTTACCTCTACCCATACTAACAATGGTTGTTGTAGTCCAGGAATTATCGGCATAACCTCGAAGGCCTCGATATTCACCGATCTGCCCATAGGTTATAAATGTGCTAATCACCCACCTGATTTCCCATGCAATGCATTCACTGATGTAGAATATTCGAAGGGGGATTTAACCCGAAAGTGTACCTCAAAAGCATGGAAATTGACAGGCTATCACGCCCTAAAAGACTCTCAAAACAAAAAGGGTTTGTAAAATTGGACTTCGTACTTTGAAAGACGCGTTTACAAAGTTACTTATACTTAAGTAGTAAAAAAATTGACTTAAACACATTTCCCAAAAATACGTACCTCGTTCGAACGAGGTAACTTTCGATTGTGGTTTCTCAAATGAAATTTTTATCTTACAAAGTCCATTGATGAAAATCAGGGTCCTCATATGAAACAAGTTTCTTTCGAGGTGCCCTCATTTGAAGCATTTTATCTTATGAGGTCCACTGTTTGAAAAATAGTGACCTTGATCAAAACATCTTTCGATCGAAGGAATCTCGTTCGAACGTGATACTTATTTTTCCAGGTTTCTTGTAAAATAAAAATATTTTATAAACTATTTACACTCTTTTAAAAAAATTGTCTTATCAATTCTTTACTTTAAATGATAAACTAAAGAAAATACAAAACTTGAAAATCCTACCAAACCTCAAATTATCTTTAGTCTGAAAATTTCGGTTCAGCACAGTAGTCTATGCACGGTGCTTTGTCTATTTGTCTCCATTGATATGGAATTACAATTCAGTAGAGTTTATACAAAGATACTATGATACAAATAGTTTGTTCTACAATAAAGCCAATATAAAATAAACCTATAGAGTGTAAAGTTTGTCCTTGCATTGTATCTCCAATTCGTGTTAGTGATTTAGATTGGAAGGACTATTCCCTTGAAATATTTATGTCGCCCAATGGGTTCATCCTCCTCCGCCCCATTTTATAAGGGTGGAGAGACTCAATCCAAAATACCCATGTTCATTGTTGTTTTCAATAATCAAGTAAAAAGGTGATTATATTTCTTGAGATATCCTTATTTGATTAAACGTAATCTCCCTCACAATTGACATCCTTGCTTAATCAAATTCATTGGGCATAATTATGGATCAAGATTATTTACAGATGCATAAAAACTTATTGATTTTTTTTAATGCACTAACTCCTTTTTAAAAAAAATACATATTTAGACAATTATACCCTACCCGGATTTTCCATATGGACCAGACAAGTAGCCTAATAAAAACGGCCCAAAGTCCGAGCCTAGCACCTTAACTAAATTCAGTTATGACTTAGTCCTCTCCTGAAATCTCGTATAGAGATATTCCATGAGAGGAAAGATGGAAGTGGGGGAGTCCAACATCCCCACTCCCCAAAGATAAACATGTATATAATAAACCTAAGCTGGGGCAAGAGGCACGCACTGTATTCTCTGTAAACGCTCCCGGAGTATATAGAAATAATACTGACTACACCACTGTGGACGTAGGCATTCTTGTTGAACCGCGTACATACTATGTTGTGTGATTGGCATTTTATGTTCTTTATTTCTCTTGGTGATTGCTCTCTTCTTATTTATTTGTGTTGAATATAATTGTCACCACACGAATTTATAGATTTAAAATTATGGACTTTTAAAGATTGATTTTTTTTCGTTTGGCGAAGAAACGAGGTTGTTCCGAAAAACACGTTAGGTGGGTTATTTGAAATAATCAACTTACTTAATAATGAATTTTTCCTATTTTATTTGCTAGAATACTCAAAATAAATGAATTTATTTGTTTCAAATTTTTCCTAAACAATTAAATATTAATATAGACAATGTTTAATAGATCTTGAGAGGTTTTCAAAAATACAAAATTTACAAAAATTGAATATGTAAAAATGAAGCTATGAATTTTTAAAATTTGAAAATACAAAAAATTGATATTAACGGACAATATTAAATTTGGATGGCAAATTAGTCATTCTAATATGCTGAGATGGAGAAAAATGACTTGATTTGGTTGACACTATTTAAAAGACCTTACATTAGGTACTTACGTCAACTCTCCAAACTAGAGTGGATATATTAGTTATGATTGTCACATTAGGAATCAATTATTCAAAAAATCAAGAAGGGCTTATATAAAAAAATTAAAAGAAATTGATCTCATTAAAATAAATTTTCCCAATAAGTTTTATTACATGTTTCACTCGTGTAGTAAATATTACTATATTCCATATTTGCCACAACTAGTAATATATAATCCCCATCCATCTCAAAATTAAGAGTCCATATTCTCTTAATTAAGAGTCCATATTCTCTTTTGGTTTAGATCAAGTATAACTCCAATCAATGGCCAAGATAAACACTTGTTCTTGATTTTGGATCATTGATTATGTCTAAAAAAGGAAAGTGAACTATTAATTTGGAATGAACCAAAAAAGAATAGTAAACTCTTAAGATGGGACGAAGGGAGTATATATTTTGCACATATAGTATATAGGATTAATTACACTTAGGGCCCTTAACTTTACCCCGTCCTACACTTTTCAACCCCAACTTTCAATTTTTTTAGATAACCTCCTGAACTTCTAACACGATGGGGTCATTTTGACTTCTTTTTTAAAACCCTTTGTTCTCTCTCTCTCTCTCTCTCTCTCTCTCTCACACACACACACACACACACGGCCATGGCTACTAACTGCCCACCCACACCAATCTACCCCCGCTCCCTGTTTCCCCTGGCTACTCCCCATCCCCCACCCTGCTGCTCCACCCAGTGCCCCCCCCCCCCCCCCCCCCCCGCTTCCCCTCCCCTCCACTACCCCTCACTCTCCTCTCTCACATCTCTCTTTACACACACACATTTGTAATGGTTGGATCTAAGTTAGATTTGTAAAGGGTTTTGTTAGATTTGTAATGGTTGGATCTAGATTTGAATGTTTTGTTATCTATTTTTCTTATATTTTAAAATAATTTAAAATAATGTCTAAAATTTTCAATTTTTTATGTATTAATAATTTTTTCTGAAGATATGTTTTTTTGCTAGATTTGTTAAGGTAATTGTTTGTTGGCTATATTTTTGCAAGATTTGTTTAAGTTTTTGCTATATCAGTTTTTTTTGCTAGATTTTTTTGTTTTTTGCTAGATTTGTTAAGGTAATGGTTTGCTAAGGTTTTTTTGTTGTAAATATTTTTTTCTGGAAATATGTTTTACTTTCCTGAAAATATTTTTCTGGATAGTATTTTTTTTAAATATTTTCAAATTTTTTAAGTCTTTTTCATTTTTTTTACATTTTTTAAAAGGCATTTTCAATTTTTTCAATTTTTAACAGTTTTCTAGTTTTTTCATGTTTTGTATCATTTACATATTTAGTAAAAGTTTTTTTGGTTTTCTCTAGATTTTTTAAAAAGATTTTAGTGTTTTATTCAATTTTTGGAGATTTTTTTAAAATAATTATTCACTTTTCCAAAATTTTAATTTTTTTATTTTTTAATGTATTTCTTGTATATATATATATATATATAGGGAGAGGTTCAAAAGTGAACATAAAATATAAACATTTTAATGAACCTTAACAAAAAACACCTAACACCCAATCAATTTTAATTCCTATATTGTAATTGGTCCGCGCAAGCAGCAACGGAAACGCGTCACACGCTCCAGTGGCAATGGACACGCATGTCCGTTGCTGCTGACACGGACCAATTACAACATAGGAATTAAAATTAATTGAGTGTTAGGTGTTTTTTTGTTAAGGTTCATTAAAATGTTCATCTTTTATGTTCGCTTTTGAACCTCTCCATATAGATAGATAGATAGATAGATAGATAGATAGATAGATAGATAGATAGATAGATAGATAGATAGATAGAGAGAGAGAGAGAGAGAGAGAGAGGGCGATCGTATACCGACTGACATAAGGTCAGCTTACGGACAGTCGGGTGACATCATTTTTATCTCTTGCACCAAACAAAGAAAAGAAGTTGAAAAGGGAAATAAAAAATAAGCCCCACCTCACTTTTCTCATACCCACGGTCGTATAAAACAAACTTTCTCTCTCACTTAAAACAATACCAATCATCTCTACAACCAAATTAAAAAAACGAAACTGTAATTCTCCTGTACAAGACCAAGCAAAAATTCTCCAGAACAAAACCCATCAAAAACTTTCTTTCAACAAAGTTTCAAGTTTACATATGCACTTTCATCAAAATTAGAGTAACCAAATTCTACACAATTAAAAATTACACCGAACGAAAAAACAGTTCAGCCATTAAAAACAGTGAACAACAATTGTTCATCATTTCATCCGACTTCATGCATCTCCACTATTATATCCATTTAAACTTATATTCGTTGTTCCATCCTCCTGCTTCAATGATCTAAGTTCGGATGGATATAGTAGTGGAGACGCATGAATCCGGATGAAATGATGAACATATCCTTCCTAATTAGGTGCATATGCTTTAGTTTATTGTTATTACTCTATAAGTAGTGTTTTATTTTAGTGTCTTCCATCAATTGCTCCCTATGTACATTACTTTACTGTTTTTTCTTTCAACTTATGTACCTTAATTTGTTCCTTGAATTGTTGTAGTCATATCGCCATTATGTTTGGATTAATGTAAGTATAAAAATTGAAGTATTAGTGATTTGAACAATTAGGAACCTATTATTTTGATTATATATAGCTCATTAAGAGCATCCGTAGTGGTGATGAGCCACGAATACTAACTTTGCCAAACCTTCAAGCCTTTTACCTTTTTCTAACATGAAGCGCATGCAGTGGTGGGTTTCATACGAACTTCTTTTGTTCGTAAGAAGGTCCAACAAACAAAAAAATACCTTTGGAACTTCGTACGAATAAAAAAAGTTCGTAGGAACCCAACTTTCACATAACAGCTAGAAAACGGCCACCTTTATTCTGTTTATTTAAACATCTATCTTTCATCCTCCAAAACACCGCTACTGCATCCCCTCAACACCACTACATCCCCTCCTCTCCTCCTCTTCAGCCCTCAAACCATCTTCACTTTCATAAACCCTTTAATTATTCGTATA
This sequence comes from Sambucus nigra, assembly GCA_949130495.1. Classification (NCBI taxonomy): domain Eukaryota; kingdom Viridiplantae; phylum Streptophyta; class Magnoliopsida; order Dipsacales; family Adoxaceae; genus Sambucus; species Sambucus nigra. Next base: position 751,563,738 of record OX422207.1, on the reverse strand, counting down.
ATTTATTCCTTTGGTGAGTTTATCTTGTATTAATTTATTCATTATGGATGGGAAAAAATGGAAGAAGTATTTCAATATCAGTAAATCAAAGAATCATGGGTCGGCTTCAACAAGCGTTCCCACTCCATCCGCGTTGATTAAACTGTCGAATCCTATATACGGTAACTATACCCGTATTTACAATGGAGTATCACACGCGTCGGACGGAGAAACACCTATTATAAACGAAAATAAATTCAAATTCCGGAGTAATTGGGTGGTCCCAGTGAAGTTGTACAAATTGATCGAAGAGAAAATATCGACGATCAAAGAAATTATCGACACTGTCTGTTATATGTCAAACGTATTTTCTATGGTGATGCCCAACTACGACCAATGTATTGTGACGGCTATGATCGAACGTTGGTGGGATACGACGCATACCTTCCAACTACCATACGTTGAGATTTCCTTCACTTCGATCGACTTCACGATGCTTTTCGGTAATTAATCGGTTTATATTTTGTTGTACTTATATTCATGATTGTGTCAATATATGACAATAATTTATTGTACTTACCTTGATAATTAATTATTTCAAAATATTTTTTTGTACTTATATTCATAATTGTTTTATATTTTGTTGTACTTATATTCATAAATTGAATGTTTATTAGTAATGATAATTGTTTCAATATATGACAAGAATTTTAAATTATGTGCAGGCGTTCCGATTGGACAAGGGCTACCCATTCTAAATCTGCCAAATGAAAAATATGCAAATTTTGCAAATATCGTAAATGAATTTTTCCTCGAAATTCATATACAAAGATTTACCAGTGGCAGAATTTATGTTTTCGACCTGGAAAATACATAGAAAACTTTGTCAAGGCCGAAGATATACCAGATTATATGTGCTTAATCATAGCTCATGCTTTTTATTTGTATGTTATCAGGAGTGTATTTTTTCCAAATGTCAACTCCACTTTCGACCTCGGCTTTTTACATTATCTGGAGGATGTTACTGTTGTTGGCATAAACGACTGGGGTTCGGTTATTTATGCCTGTATTATATGGTCTTTGGACAAATCCAGTCGAAGATCGTTGACTAGTGTTGAATGCATGTGGCAATTACTTGATGTATATTTTCTAATTATCTTATTTAACCGCTTATATGAAATTTATGTTTCATTAAAATAATAGTCAACTTATTCTAATCCATTTAATGTATTAACATATTTTGCAGTACTTACATCACGAGTACATGGCCACAGCATGTCCAATTCTCGTTGATCCGTCCCTCGATTCGTGGCCCCGCATATTTCATTGGTCAAGGGGGAACAAAAAGCATGTAAAGGGAGGACAGCGATCTAATATTTCATCAGTCAATATCATCTTGAGATGCGATCACCCGAGTCCATCATATGGCTGCCATATCAGACTTCTACCTTCCGTGATACTGATGTCGTCATATATGCTCATCATTTATCGGGGCTACAAATTATACCTTGGGATCCTTTATTTAAGGGTTTTTGGTACTTGGGTGACCAAGACATCCAACAATTGACTGGAAAGATATGTACAGCAGACAACCCATCTTCAAGTTTGTGTTGTGTCTCAAAACACGAATTTCAAGTAGCTACTGCCCAAAATTGGTCTATCAAAAATCAGTTGTAACACCCTGTCTTACTAAACATCGGTTGATCAGGACTTTATTAAATTAAAACAAGTTTCTCATATGGTTCATTCTTAGCATCACTGTCGAAAACTTTTTAATTACTAACCACCTAAGTGAAATTAGACCAGTGCCAAATTTTATCTTTCTTTAAAATAGATAAATCTAACAATGCATAACTAAACTAAACATTCACAATATACGAGAGTTCAACCATTATAACATATAAATGAATAAAGGTTTTCCCAATAAACCATCGGCCAAAAATCCCAAAAAAAAACAAATACTCCATAAAAATAAAGAACTAAATAACTGAAAACTGTCAACGGACAACATGTCCACACATGGAATATAAAATGAGATCCTACACTAGATCTAAATGAAGGAATCGTCTAATCAAATCATGTCAGCATCCATAGTGCTACAGCTCTGAATCCCTGGAATGAAGTCAAGCCTGGCGTCCCTGTGTTTAGACACCTAAAAAGTTTTGAAAATATTTATAGCAAGTGTTAGAACACAAAACGTTTTGAAAATATTTAGCAAGCATTTATCACATTAAAATTCGGTTGCACATGTTCACGTACACTCTTTCTTGAGTTCTCATCACCTCTCATCTATAGTGCACGCTTGACGTTCTACTCTTAGCCCACCTAGCTATGCTACTCAAGCTAACTAGACTCAAGTATTCAACCAAACTTATTTATACATCAAAGTTCCCGTACCGCCCATATAGTAAATTAATTTATTAACATCTCTCATATGTTAACTTTCAACGTAAGTAACATTCCTTACATGTTATCTTTTAAATCACAACATTAAGTTACTCCACTTAATTGATCATTCCGATATACAAAGTCTTAAATAACATGCACATCTGTTATTAGCTGAATCATATAATTAAGTTTCTCGACTTAATTCATTCTTTTTAGATATACACTATCTAACTGTCTATTGTCTCACATAAGTGGATACAACGCACGGTATATATTTTCCACACAATATATACAAATAAATATATATTTTACTATAATATCCTCGTATCACGCATTAAGGATTCATTGGTTTGGATGTTCCTTCGACCCCAATTTATCATGTCATTCACTTTGGTCCGGATAGCTCTCGACCCCAATGTAAATTCTATACATATAGATATTGGTCAGGATGTTCCATCGACCCTAATATTATATATGTTCGATATTGGTCCGGATAGCCCTCGACCCCAACTCTAACTTTCATGTATTGGTCCGGATATTCCCTCGACCCCAATACATCTAATATACTTTAGGTATTCACACCGCCTAAGTATTCATATGATAGGTATTTACACAACCTAGGTATCCACACTTGTACGTAGTATATTTCACTCGTATAATCTTCGTACTAAATTTCCATACAAGCTATCCCACTTGTCGTATCCATGAGTATTCACATAATTTTCATGTATTGATGCGGACGTTCCCTCGACCCAATACATTTTGTATACTTTAGGTACTCATGCCGCCTAAGTATTAATATGATAGGTATTCACACAACCTAATTATTCTCGCTTGTACGTAGTATATTACTCTCGTATACTCACATACTATTTACCTTACGATTTATTCCACTTATCGTATTCATGAGTATTCACACAACTCTACGAGTCCTAGTTACCCCTTTATAAATTTCAGTAGTTAAGCCTAACTCATCCTACTGGTCTACTTCATCAATTTAATTCCCTCTCCTGGATAATTTATGGCACAAAATCAACCCAATTTCGTTCTCGTCTTAATCCTCTCAATAAGACTAAATTATGAACCAAATATAGGCCTACCTTAACATAATAACTCTCTTATTATATTCCAGCATGGTTCCCAAAAGCCTCCATGACAATCATTCAGAATAAATTAGGCCCAAAAAAAGATTCTGAAAATTTTCCCAGTGGACCGAATTGGTTCGCCCAATGAACTGAACCAGTTCACCGACCTGCACTTCGTCTCATTCGCCCAGTTCATGCGTTTTTCCAGCATTTTCAAATTTTAACTCTCATGATACTTAATCAAAATTTAAACTAATTGTCCCTAACCATTACTGCATGCATTAGAATCAATTTCAATGTGATTTTAACACCAAATCATCACAATAATTAATTAAGAACGTATTAAATCACAAAATCCGTAAAACCCTAGATTTCCATGTTCTTCCTCAATTTCTTTAACATAAAACCCCGGTTTAATTCATATTGATGATTACTAGTCTACTGATTATTAATCCTCTACATATATGAATCACACTACATGAAATCCCTACCCTATACATGCATCAAAAATAATTTTTTCTTATAAGAATATGTCTTATATCATCAATTCATGGAAGCCCTCCTAACATGGGTATTATGACTTCAAAATTATTGCAATAAACAACTCGCCTCTAGGTTTGTAGGGTCTGAATTCATGGTTTTGCTGATGGATTGATGTTTCTCTCTTCGAATCCGTCTTCCTTAGATAACTAGGATCCAAGATTTGGGTCCAATTCTTCAAGAATACCTCCCAAGCCTTGAAAATTGGTTTATCTTTTCTATCTAATGGCTTCCTTTTGGTTTACCTATTTCTAAACCTAGCCTTAAGTCTTAAAAATCAAATATAACACTTAGAATTTCATTGGTCCCTGAACCTCTATTTGCCAAATAACCAAAACGCCCTCAAGATGTGCCGATTTGGGACCCGAGACCCAAACAATACCACCTGGGTACACTTTTTCGACTATTTTGACTCATTCGGGATCATTCGAGACCTCTAAATTATCATCCGAGTCACTAAAATATATTTCCTTTCTCAACCTCAAATTAGTCTACACGCGACTCCCGGTTGAGATAAAATAAAATACACACATATCACTCACTATGCCGTATTACAATAATCAACAATTATTTACTATTCACACTTAGTAAATTTCATATTACAATATTAATCAGTATATATCTATCGATTAATATTTCATAATCATATTTCTCATTTAATCACATTAAATTACTTCACTCACGTAATTTAAATACAACATATTTTTCCCAATTAATTTCCCGAATTAATTAAATTATAAATACACAGAAATGCGGGGTATTACATCAGCACATATCAATTGTCTACCAAGAAGAGTACAATGCCTACTGTAAGGTAGTATCACTCGGGCCATTACTACCGCTGGTAGCGAGATATGTAAATGTAGCTTTGATTGCAGTGGGTTCAGTGGCACCTTCAACGTTGAGAATCCCACGAGCACTAGCACCGATAAATGAGCCACATGTGTATCAGACACAGTTCTCGATAGGTGGTTCTACCCACGTCCAACCACCGAGGTAGAATTGGACGGTAGATGTTGGCCTACCGAAGGGGGCTTCATATTCGATAAATGTCCCGCGACCCGAGTTTCCAACCAACGCACCTCCAGCTCAATCTTTGACACAGTTAGAATAGCGTGAGTCTTACATCGACGCAGTAGATAATAATCAAGGTCTATATCATTTATTTCTAAAAGAGACAAGTGAGCGAGAGGATCATCTCAAATCACGTGATGACCGAATTGAGGAGTTAGAGCGTAGACTTGCACGCTTTACTATGCCTAATCGTGGGTTTGAGCAGGGTGGTACCAGTTTTAGTCGTCCAAGTGTTTACATACCGCAACCAGTCCCACCCTTCGATGCGTTCCCCGCATATCAGTCGCAAAAAAGTTGGGGTAATTTGTTTGGGTCTGACCCGATGACGGGTTCACATGTGGATTTAGGTGCGAATTATCAGTTCGGCCCAGGGCACCCGCGATGTTTAATGTACTATTAAAAAATGTTCTGAATTTATTATCTATAGTTGTCGAAATTTAATTGCAATGTCTTTTAAATTTTTTTGCATATTATTTTCTATTTATTACACATGGAATGAAGACAACCAATTTATTACACTCCTGTTTATTATATTAATCTTTTAAAATCAAAGTGGAACTCTAATTTAAATTATGGCACTTCTAATATTAGGTAATAAATTTAAATTGTGGCACTTAAAATATTAAAATCAAATGATCATCACAAGGAATATTAGGTAATAAATTTATCCTTTATTATTGAAATAATGACTTAAGTAGTACATATACTCATACATGAAAGAAATGATTACTGGGATTATTTGTTCAAATTCTTAGGTCGAACCTAGTAGAAGTACAACAAAATGGTTTCCCATAGTGCACGAAACATTTAGGTAAGTAACATCGTTGCGAATCGGAATCAACATATTCTTCATTATAGTTTGATATATTTGGTTCGTACTCTTCCCTAAGGGTTTTTGCGGTCCGGAATGATCCGGTTTTTAATAAATTTAAGGACCAGAGCGAGTAAATCGGTCCTATAATAAAAAGGACCAAGATCGGACCGATTAAACTAGTTTTTCGGGCTTAGTCGGTCCGGTTTTTTATATAATCGGTCCGATCTAACTTGTCGGTCCTAATCTTGTTGAAATAATCATTTTAAAAATTAAAACTGTCCAAAATTTATCATAAAAACAGCCCATAATTCATCATAAAAACTGCCCAAAATTTTTCAAAGAGAATGAGCAGAAGAATCATTTGACACATGGTTGAATAGCTATATACAACATGCTGTGTATTTGAAAGCATAACCGAATCAATTTAAACTACACGAGACCAACAGCTGCTGATGTAGCTTTCTTTCCTCTTAGAAAACAACTAACTTTTTGTTTCTATATACTGGGGAACCAAGAATAGACAATAAGCACTTTTTAGCTTCCTTAACAAAGTTTAACAAGTAATAACCATAAACCCCTCATTTGAGATTCAAATAAAACATTCTCCACATACTAGAGATGGAGATGGTCTGACGTTGTTGACTAAAACATTAGATAATAAATTACTAATTGAGGTCCAACAATTTGTATGTTTGAAAAAAGCACAATGAAGTTATCTCGACAATAGGGGTGAACCATCTGAGGCGGAACCTAGGATTTGTAGAGTCGTGGATGGGAGTCAAATAGCAAGTTTCGAAGATGTTGAACTCCTGGGCAACTGCCTGTAACCACTCCTCATCTCTTTCCTCCTCCAACAAGCATACCGCCGACGGGTTTCCTTTGAAAGCCGACTCTGTGAAAGAGTCAACCTGTGAGGGAAAACTTCATTGCAGTAATAAACTACTGTACATATATATATGCACTTATCCGATGAGAGAGAAACAAACAGATTACCACACAGTATCTCACGCCCTTCTTTTCCATTTATCCGGGGAAGGTGTTGTTGTGTTGTGTTGTGTTGTGTTGTGTTGTGATGTGAGAGAGGGAAGAGAACAAATGTAATGTGTGATGTGCGTGTGTTTAGAAGATTAGGGTTTCCTTTCTTCTTCTTTTTTTACCAGCGTACCCCCAAGTAACCGAGTTAGTTGTGTGTGCGTGTGCTATTATTAATATATGTATAAATATAATTAAATACATATATATTAATAGTAACCGATTCGGGTCGGTCCATATCGGGTATTTAATAAATGAGACCGAGGACCGGACCGGTTAGATCGGTCTGTCAAAAAAAATTGGAACGGACCGATTAAAAAAATGGCAAAATTAGGAAGGTCCGGTTCGGTCCGCTGGTCCATTCGATTTTCTGAACACCCCTACTCTTCCCCATCATTTTCATGTATGCATTCCGAAAAGTAATCATAACCAGAATTGGTGTAGTCAGAAATATGGTTATCTGATGTCAATGCAGAGCCGTTATATATATTTATTAATTATTGCTGAATCTGACGACCTGATAGCATCGTGTGTTCTGCTTTGTGATAATCTTGTAAGCGCCTCTACATCTACCATATCTCTTCCTCCAATAGATCAAGGCAAAACATCTCCGCTTCTCTGGGATACGATATTATCCAAAGTGTGGCAGCCCAATTTTTCGGCACAAGTATGTGATGGTAATGGAAAAGCACCTCCAGGTCACACCTTTCATCATATTTATCTGGCCATGTGAGGTGTTTCCAAGGGTACTCAACTCCGTCTTCAGGTTCCGAACTGGGAGAGATTATGAATATATGACCAAAGTCATTAAGAAAACGTCGAGAAGTATCAATCAGATAACTTTGGAAAATTAGTTTATTCCCATACCAATTGTTACCGGCAATATCTGCGTATGATCCATTGTAAATGGATGAATATTAGGGAGATGAAGCCATCTTTGAAATATAAGACAAGGGTAGATAACAAACAGTCTAAAACAAATAGCCGGTAACGATTTATATAAAATAAAGGCACATTGTAGCAAACAGTGTGTAAATATATTTAGTCTTTAAACACTCTGTAAAATCATGGCACACATACCAATAATTGTAGTAAATATAGTAAATATATATAAAGTCTGTAACAAATATAGTAAATAAATATAAAAGTAAGAAATATAGTATATATATATAACAGTAATAAATATATATATACAGTAGTAAATATAAAGTTTGTAGTAAATATATCTAATAGTCCAATATAGCATAAAATAATTGTGAAGGCAGACTCTTCAGGCATAAAATATATATAATAGTAAATATATATAATAGTAAATATAAAGTCACGATGAGTAACTTTCATTCTGCAGGGTATAATAATTCATGGCACACATATCAAGCAATAATTGACAAGAGGCACCTATTGAAAAGTAACTTTTTTTTAGTAACTTGAATCTTTATAATTGTCATATGCCTGTTGAAATGTTGAAATCATGGCACACATACCAACCTGTAAATAGTCATCTGTCGCACATTGATTATAGACTGTATGGACGTGTTAAAAATTCATAGACTATCACTTTTATAAATAGTTCGGTAGATTATGAAATTTATAATAAAACTTATTAAAATTCTAACCAAAATAAATCATGGACTCCTCCAGTTCTAGCGATGAGGGCCGAAATCTTTTGCTCTAATATGCTCAATTTAATGAAGGCGGATCATTTGATGATTCGGAAGAGGAGATGACAATTATGATGGAGATTACCCAGTGGTGTGCTGAAAAAAAATATATTTCGCGATGGGAAAGAACTCGAAACCAGACGTCGAGTGAATCGTAGGAGAGAAAGGGTACATGCAACATTATGGGAAGATTACTTTGTTGAAGATAAGGTATATAACGAGTATTTTTTTCGAAGGAGATTTAGGATGCGGTATAGTGTTTTCAATTGCATCCTTGATTATGTTTGTCTTTATGATAACTACTTTGTTCAGAAGAATAATGTTTGCGGTCGTCAAGGTTTAAGCTCTCATCATTAAGTGTTGGGGAAATTCGACTGTTAGCTAATGGGGGCTCCCATGACGTGTGGTCTAAGTAGTACGTAATAAGTGAAACCGCTCTATTAGAAATTGTTATTAGATTCAAAGAGGCAATTTTGAGGATTTTCGATCCCCGGTACGGTAGAAATCCAACAGAAGGCGACGTCACGGTTACTCGAACAAAATGCAAATCAAGGTTTTCCTGGAATGCTAGGCAGCATAGATTGCATGCACTAGCATTGGAAAAACTGCCCCACGGCATGGCACGCTCAATTTAGTGGACGTAAAGAATTACCTGCTATAATCCTGGAAGCGGTTGCAACGTACAACCTTTGGATTTGGAAATCTTTCTTCGATGTGCCTGGATCTTGCAATGATTTAAATGTATTGCACCGGTCTAACGTCTTCCAGGAATTGAGCAATGGGACGGCAACTCCCATTAATTACATTGTTAACGGAGATTCATACGAAATGGGGTACTACCTTAGTGATGGCATTTACCCTCCCTACGCTTCAATAGTAAAAACATTTAGGAACCAAGATGGGATTACAGAAAAATAAAAATTATTTTGCAAGTACCAAGAAGCGAGCAGAAAAGATGTTGAACATGCTTTTGGTATACTACAAGCACGATTCGCTTTTGTTCGGGAACCTTGTAAATTATGGAATAGGGGTCACTAGCAACCATTATGAAATCTTGCATTATAATGCACAATATGATTATTGATGATGAACGTAGAGACTGTCCATGGCAAAATGAATATGAACAGAATGAAGAAACACCTGAAATTCTGAGGGGCCAAACTAATCTCTAAGACTATCTCACGCGATATGCAAAGATAAGATATGTAACTAAACATCAACAGTTACGGAATGATTCGGTGGAGCACAATTGGAACACCCACGGTGATGAAATGGTGGGTTGAAGAATTTAACGTATTTGTGATTGTAACCGTGGCTAATCGCTTTTTTAGTTCCATTTACTTTTTGTAATTGTACGATTATCGTAGTGATCATATAGTTGTTATTATATTTAATATAATGTTTTAACCGATTATTTTATTGAAACTAAAATTAATAAACAGTAGTGGCATTACATATATTTAAACGGTGACATTTCATTTATTAAGACGTAAGTGGGTCACTATACATATACTGAAGGAAAATGACGAAAAAAATAACGAGGGTTCAATACAACTATAAAAATTACTACTCGCCCATGATTGAACCGGTTGGACCAAATAAAGGATTTGATGACCCGGGAGAGTTCGACTGCAACTCGAAAATCCCAGCTTCGGTGGCAGCAGCCATCATTGTTAGGTCGTTGAACCTTTTCAAATGGAACTGCTTTTGTAATTCATTCATATTGTTCATATTTAGCTCCATGATGTACGACTGCTCTCTACCTTGGCGCACGAGCTGATCTTGTTTTTTGGTGAGTTGATCAGATCGCTTCATCTCAATGAACGCATCCATTTGAGAGTCAAATTTAAGGGCACGATTATTCTACCATTCCTGCTTGCTTTTAAACATTGCATTGAAGTCTTCGCAATGTTTGAGTGCCGCATTGTTACAATCCAAGCTTTCAGAATGCGTTCATTGACGTGCACGTTGTTTTTCACCCTTCCTGCCTGGGGGTCTATCTGATATATCTCGTACCCCCGGACTCTCATCTTCGCCAATGGGTGTAGGGTTGTCGTTGTTCCCCGTTGTGTTTTACAAGCCAAATTTTGGTAAATCTTTCAAAATTTTATAGCAGTTATCGAACAAGAATTATTTGTTGGTTTCAACTTGGTACGCTAAGCGTGCATCTTTAACCGCTCATAAATCGTTTATCCCGCTTCCCATATTATTGAGTTGATGAGAAAGCTTTGCAATATATACCATTACGAGATGCGATAAATGGTTGTAACGTGTTGATAACATGGATCTCATACGAACAATTATAACTCCATGCGTGACATTATACTCAT